>CM034310.1:26365512-26752938 GCA_019925795.1 Dendrobium chrysotoxum | reverse complement strand
TAATAATATGTAATTAATTAAAGTATTAAATATATAATTAACTTTTATTTAAAATTAATTTTAATTACTAGCTAAATAGTTTTAAAATCTCAAAAATGTTTAAGACTCAAATTAACTTGATTATTAATTAAATTTGAATTAATTTAAAACCCATTTAAAAAAAAAATCAAAACTTTAAGAATTCATTATAAATTCAATTTAAGTCATAAAAATTAATATAATACTTTAAATTTTCAAAAAAAAATGTAATTTAAACACTTTGATTTAAAATTAATTTCAGAGATTAAAAAAAAATAATTTTTTTTAATTAATCTTAATGATTTAATTACCTTAATATTTAATTAATATTTAGTTAAATTTTATATTAAATATTTTGAAAATTAAAATTATTTTCAAATCATTTTAAATAGGTCAAAAGATCTCTCAACTCCTTAAAATTTATTTTAATAATAGTTTAAACATTTTATTTTAAAATATATATATATATATATGTTTTCATATGTCTATGCATATTTTGAAATCTATCTTAAAACTATATATATATGTTAAATCTTTAAGTTTGAGAGATCTTATGAAGTTTTAAACATGGATTAAGTGTGTTTGAACAGAATTAATGTGGATTGAGGGATAAGCAATGGATAATTAATGTGTTAATTATTCATTGATTATCTCTTGATTAATCAAGTCATTTTGATCTTTGCATGTATAGGAAGCACACACCACCAAGCTTTAGGGCTCTCCTAGGTATAAGAATTGATTGATTGTATGTGTATTTACTTATGCATTTATCCAAGGGTTAGAAACATTGATTAAGACCCATTTGCTTAATGACATCATTAAGGACAATAATTAAGGACTCATTTAGAGAACTTAGAAAATTTCTAATAATTAGGATTCACTTCCTATTGACTTGAAATTTAAACCATTTGAACTTAGTGATACCGTCAGCTCATAGAAAAAGACCCACTGAAATTTGAAATAATTAAGCCCCTTAATTAACTTAATCAAATTTAAACCTTAATTAAGCTTTTTAAACTTCCAAAAATTATAATAAATCAAATTTAAATCCAAAATTACATACAATACCTCAAACTGACCAGAATCAAACCCTTAATCAATGAAAAATAAAAGCCCTTGACTGAACTTTAAAATTAAGTTTAATTTAAGTTTAATTGAAATTTAATATTTAATTAATTTAATTAATTAAAAATAATTAAAAATTCCAAAAAATTTCCAAACACTTGGAAATCACTCCTTAGGTCATTCCTGACCTTTGGAGTTGATTTCAAGGAGTTTGGAGATCATTTGGATTCAAACCACAAAAAGGCTTAATTAAACAATCTAAATAATTCATTAAATGCTCAAAACTTCAAAAATTCATAACTAATTCAAATGAACTCCAAATTGAACAAACTCAAAGGCATACAACTCATCTTAAGGTCTAATATTATAAAAAATGTTAAGTTTCCAGAAATCAAACAAATTTGAAAAAGTCAACTTTTGGTCAAATCTTGTTCAAATCAAGTCAAAACTTCAAACCTTCATAATAAAATGTAGAAAAATCCAATTTCAGCATACTTACTATCTAACTAATCGTATTAAGGTCTAGTATTTTAATAAAATATTAAATTTCCAGAAAACATTTTAAATCAAAAAGTCAAATTTTGACCCTTTAATTAAATGAATAAAATAATCCAGAAAATTCCAAAATTCAATAAATCATTCAAAATTCCAGAAAACATTAATTCAACATTAAAACCAGCAATCAATCAATTCTAATTAAAATTAATTAACCTTTAAACCTTAATCAAACTCAAATCACTTAATTATATCGGGTACCACTAGGTAACCCAGGCCTACGAGGCTATTAAATTAGCCCCAAGGAAGGTGAAATAAACTTCACGGCCTCGGTGTGAAACAAAGGTGGTATCCAACAAACAATTAAAATCAAGTTTAAAATCAATTTCAAGTCATTAATATTTAAATTCAAATTAAATCTTCCCTTAAACCTTCAACCAACTTGAACCTCAAACAACTTCAATCAATTGCCTACTTAGGACATATCAAAGCCACATAGCCTACCTCACACACTTTAGATGGTTTGCTAGGACAACCAACTCTAGTCTTAGGCTAGGCCGGTGTTTACTTTTCTACTGTGTGCCGGGTTTTCGAGCTTTTACTGCATGCTGTTTGCTAATAATAGAATTGATGTGTTTGTTTACTTATTTATTGCACTCTGTGATGTGATTGATTGTACGATTAGATCTACCCCTAGGCTAGGGACGATTTGTACTAATTCAATCTTATGCAGGTGGCCATGCTCAAACAGGGCATAAATTAAAGGGTCCAAAATCATAATTATTAAATTGCACAGGTGCTCCAGAATGCTTAAGTCCCCTTTAAAATTAAAAGAGCATGGCCAAGTGCGGCTGGTTTGAGCATTTAAATTTCAAATATATTAACTGCTTGGGATGTAAATATAACTGTTGATTATTAGGATAACCCTGCAGGTTGTTGAGTCTAGATTTTTAATTTCAATTGATGTAATTTGAATGTAAATTGAGTTGTAAGTTTAATGTACTTTGAGATTGAGATGTTTAAACATCCAATTTGGAATCCAAAGAGGAAGGAACATCCTTAGGGGAGAGTTCCTATCCATTTGGAGATCCAAATTAGGATGAAGTTTAAATATCCAAAGAGAAAAGATAACACCCCTATTCGGGGGAGTTCCTTTTCATTTGGATATCCAGACCCGACGATCCAAGGAGTTCTAAGGAGACGAAGAAGTGAAGAACGAGAAGAAATCTCAAATCTCAAAGTCACTTGAGTCTTAGGAGTAGAATCCGGGTTGTAGTCAGTGGTACCCGGCCACTTTACTTTCCTGCAGACCCTGGGTTGTATAATTAAGGGCACTTGCCTATGGACTTTCCGTTTGAGAATTTATTTAATTAATTTAATTAAATGTTGATTTGATTACTTGATGTTAATTGCGATTAGGGACTTGCATGCTTTTAATAGTTTTTTGGCGCTTATTGCATGTCGTATTTGATTTAGCCTGGAACCCGATCGGAGGCTCGTGAGGGTACGGTCATTAACTATTTCTATTTAAACAAAATTAAAAAATTTAAGCTCAGATAGAAACTCTAACGCTCTTAAGAAGTAAGCCCGGACTCGCCGGGAGTTTTTCATGCATTCATATTAATTTTTCTCTACCTTGTTAGGCACCTCCCCGCCTGCGGGTTCTGGCAGACCACCTGACCTATTAGGGTGCAGTTCTGTCCAAGGGGATGTTGTGCAATCTCTAGGATAAAACCTATTTTTAAGCCTATTTTAAAACTACTTCATTTTGATTTAAGCATTTTATCGAGTCAACTAGCATGCATTGCATTAGTAACAAATTAAATTTGAGTCTAAATCTTAATTGCATTTTTAGCTTAAGCATTTCACCCAACATAAGTTGAGGGGTCAATTAGGAATCTACTCTAGATGTCGACCCCAACTCCTCAAACTCAATCTTAAATAACATCCCTAACCACTCTACATTTAAAAGACTTTGACTCATGGTTTTTAAAAGCGTTTAGGTGGTTTAGCTGGCTCCCCAATCCAGGCCGGGGTAAGTCCAGATTGCATTACATTAGCTAGGATTCGGGTCACTGATTTTCAGTACCCAATTTTAGACTTAGGTTCTGAGGCAAATGTTCAATCCTAAGACCTCAATCTTCCGGGAATCTGATTCCCACTTTCTAATAAAATTGATCATTCAAACATTAAAAATCTCTTCAATCAAATTCAAGCCCAACACTTAGGATAGGTTGGGGTGTCTCTGAATTATTTCAGAATCTCAAACACCTCCTACTTCTCATCCTTTGACCTCCAGAAAGAACTGCTCAAATTTGATTTATTCCCTGTTGAACTTCCAACCCTTAACCTTCTTTGACATCTAGCTTTAAAAATCTTAAATAAAATTCGTATCGCTATTTTAATCGAGAGTATTCGTAGGGAATTTTCTGGTTTCCTACGATGTAATTAACTACGAGGGCTTGCGCTCGTAGGAGATTTAGAAATCCAGAACTGATTTCAAAATTAAGTTTTCAAAACCTTCAATCGATTATCTTTGGGAAATCAAATAAAAAATGGCGATCGTTATTTTCATATTCAAACTAATAATGATTGATATCTTCTTTCTTCGGATAGATATGTCAATTATAATCATAGTTATGATTATGAAATTAATGATCATATTCAGATTAGCATAGTCAAACAGTTGATTAAACATCATTATGATCTTTTGAGATCATATGTTGTTTCTCCTTGAGTTTGACTACGATAATCAGATAAATTCAAAGATTTGTAATCTGAACCTATTAGAGAACGATATATTCACCTTTCGAGGTGATATATTATTCATAATAAGTGTTCGACTATAAAATTTAAATTCCAGAAATTTAACTTTCCCAAAGAAAATTAAACCTTTTTCAAAACTATAATTTTTCAATCAAACACTTTGGTTGGTGTTTTATAGGTTGTACGATATGCCCACAATGCTTTCGCCATCCTTGTATGCCATTCTCTTTTGTTCTTGGTGAGGATCTTCTTCAACAACTTTACCAGCGTCTTGTTGAAGGCCTCAGCCAAACCATTGGCTCTTGGGTTATATATAGACGAGTACCGCCAGTCAATCTTGTGACGATCTACGAACTTGTAGATTTTTGTACTCTTGAATGCTGTGCCATTATCTGAGATCACTCGGCGTGGCACACCGAATCTGTAGACGACATTGTGGGTGAAGAAGTTGATCACGTGCTCGGACGTGACTTCCCTGAATGGTGCCGCTTCTGCCCACTTAGAAAAATAGTCTGTTGCTGCCAGTATAAAGCGGTGTCCTGCCGAAGACGGCAGATCTATTGGCCCAATTACATCTGTGCCCCAACATTCAAATGGCCAAGACGCTACCGTTGGATGCAGTGGATTTGGAGGTTGATGAATAACATCACCGTGAATCTGACATTCGTGGCACTTCTTAGCGTGGTTGATACAATCCCTCACCATCGTAGGCCAGTAATAACCCATTCTTTTGATTTTAGCAGCCATCTTGGGACCTGACTGGTGTGCTCCGCAGAGTCCTTCATGAACTTCTGCTACCACTTTATCAGCTTCCTTGGTCCCTAGGCACCTTAGCCACATTTGATCAAAAGCTCGTCGGTACAGCGTATTGTTGACAAACGCGTATCACAATGCTCTTTTTCTGATTTGTGCAGCCAGAGATTTATCTGTTGGGAGTTTGCTTTCTTTGAAGTAGTCAACGAATGGTCGCCTCCAATCATCTTCGACTTCAACATCTAAGCAATACACCAGGATTCTGAAGCTAGACTGACCTTACGTCTTCTCTTAGGAGCTTGATTTTCTTCATGTTGATATTCAAGATCGACTGGTTGGGGATGTTGAGGATTAACTGGGGTTATACCCTACTGGCTTGAATTTGGCATTCCCTCTGCCTGCGGGAATTGTAGGGTTGCTGGTTCTAAGACTCGGCGGTTTTCAACTGCAATGAATATAGGTGGCCTCTTATCCTCATTTGCAAGCTCCTTGGCCAGTTTAGCTAGACAATCTGCTTTTGCATTCTGTCCTCGAGGAACTTGAGTTATCTTGACATTCGGTATTTGTTTTAGAAGCTCAAGAGCTCGTCGGTGATGGTCGGCCAATTCGAGTTTGCAAATCTTGTAAATGCCCAGAACTTGATTTATCACAAGTTGAGAATCGCCGAAAATTTGGAGATCTGTGATTTGGACATCAATTGCAATCTCCAGTCCTGCTATTAGAGCTTCGTATTCGGCTTCATTATTGGTCCGAGGTTCAGTTAGACTGAACGAGAATCTCATGATACCTCCCTCGGGTTCTATAAAGATAAGACCGATGCCAGCTTGGGCCTTTGCAAGATTTGGAGGTTTGGGAGATTTGATAGACGATGCCCCATCAAAGTACATCTCCCAAAATGGTAGCTTTTCTTCTCCATCAACCTGCATGATTTGTTCATCGGGAAAATCATCGTTCAACGGCGAATCTACAGGGATTGGATGTGCGGCGACGAAATCTGCCAAAGCTTGTCCCTTTACCGCTTTCTATGGCATGTATACAATATCAAATTATAGTAATAGTACTGCCCACCTTGCTAAACGACCTGTCAATGCTGGTCTTGTCATCAAGAACTTCAGCGGATCGATCTTTTATATCAAGGTGATTTTGTGGGAGAGCATATAGTGGCGGAGCTTCTGGACTGCAAAGATCAACGCCAGACAATATTTCTTAATTGGAGAATATCGTACTTCTGCTCCGATTAATCTCCGACTGATATAGTAGAGTGCATTTTCTTTTCCTTCCTCATTGTGTTGGGCCAATAATGCTCCGAGGGACTCTTCTAGTGCTGCCGTATACAGTATAAGAGGCTTCCCCAGAATTGGCGCTGCGAGAATGGGTGGATTTAATAAGTATCTCTTGATACTGTCAAATGCTACCTGACATTCTTCATCCCACTTGAAGCGAACGTCCTTCTTCATTAATTTTGAAAATGGCTGGAACCTACCCGACAGATTCGATATGAATCATCGAATGAAAGCCAGTTGCCCTTGCAAGGAGCGGAGTTGACGGAGACTTCTTGGCGGTGGCATCTCAATGATCGCCTTGATTTTGTTGGGATCGACTTCTATGCCTCGATGACGAACGACATAGCCAAGAAATTTACCGGAGGAGACCCCGAAAGCACACTTGAGAGGATTCATTTTCAGATCAAACTTTCTGATTCTTTCAAATACACTCCTCAGGTCTTTTAAGTGATCCTTTCGGTCTATGCTCTTGACAACAAGGTCATCTACATAACATTCGACCTTCTGATGTATTAATTCATCAAAGATATGGGTCATCGCCCGTTGGTAAGTGGCACCCGCATTCTTCAAGCCAAAAGGCATGACCGTGTAGCTGAAAATGCTGATGGGCGTTCTGAATGACGTATGTCTTTCATCCTCAGGAGCCATCTTGATCTGGTTGTATCCTAACGATCCATCCATAAACGAGAACATGTCATAGTTTGACGTGTTGTCTACCAGGAGTTCGGATACAGGAAGTGGAAAGTCATCTTTTGGACACGCCTTGTTGAGGTCCCGAAAGTCAATACATATACGTATCTGACCATTCTTCTTCTTCACTGGGATGATATTGGCGATCCAATCGGCATATTTTTCTTCGCGGATGAAGCCTGCTTCTATGAGCTTCTTTGTTTCAGTAATCACCTGTTCTTCAATCTCCAATCTCATTCTTCTCGGAGCTTGTTTGACTGGTGTCACATCTGGTTTGATTGCCAACCTGTGAACTGCTACATCAGGGGATAAGCCGGGCATTTCAGCATATGTCCAGGCAAAGCAGTCCCTGAATTCACAGAGAAGTTCTTTAATTTCTTCCACTTGGTCTTCTGGCAGAAGGGAACTAATGAAGGTTGGGCGAGGGTCATCCTCGGTTCCCAAGTTGACTTCTTTTAGTTCATCCATAGTGGTTGCCTGTCCACCATCTTCAAGCTCTTCAGGTGCAGGCTTGGCCTCTACAGGTTGATCATCATAATCATCAACTTCATAGACCTCTTCATCAGGAACATCATTGGATTCAACTTCCCTGCAAGTGATGGCTCGGCAAGTCTTCTTCCGGATGCATTTTAGCCTGACGAATCCAACACCTTTATATGCATTCATCTCCTTCCGCCGCATTGGACGCGGATTCCTTTCATACCAGAGACTTAAACACATACAAAGTTGTCATTTGGGGGTGGGAACATTGATCCACTTTCACAATATTCTTTGAATGCCTTTGGTATTAAACCTAGGTAGTCTCATAGGTAGTAATTCTTCAGAATCGATGAAGACATGACCCCAATCATGATTCACTTCTTCATCCTTTCCTACGGAATAGAATATATTTCCTGACTCAATCCCCTTTTTGATCGGAGGTAGATAAAGAGTCATAAGTTCTTCAACCTTATGCACATCTCGTGGAATCATTTCTTTGCAATACTGTAGGGGAACGCGAGTGACTACGAGCACGCTGTCTGAGATTGACAGGCTATCTATCCTTCTAGAGAATACCTCTTGCACCCTGTTCATGTAGATAGAGTCGTAGTCATAATCATCATTTGAATATGCGACCTCCCTACTCCATTCGTCCATCGAATGACATATCCTCTGGGATTTTGTAGAGGTGACATCCTCTTCATCTGTGTCGCTCCCAAGGTGAGGTACACATTTTCTTTCTTTAGAAGTGGCAGCTTCTTTGGGAAGAGTCGGCGATGCCTTCTTTCTCCCCACCTGCTTCCTCTCGCCTTTCTGTTCAGGTTGTTTTGCACTCTTTGGGTTAGATGCTTGAGCCTTTAAAGAGCTTGATAACTTTTGCTTCTTTGGCATAAAGTACTGCGCATCTTCATAGACTGTTGCTTCATGGACTGTAAAGGGTTGGATATCACCAGAAATCTTGAACTCCTCTCCATCCCTGAGATACTTCATGCACTGGTGTAATGTTGATGGGACAACGCCATATTCATGCAGCCAGGGGCGACCCAGGAGCGCCTTAAATGAAGTGTCCGCATCAATTACATGAAATTTAGTTTCTGTATGGAATTCTCCAAATACAAGAGGTAGCATAAACGATCCAAGGGTTTTCTGCCCTTTCTCGTTGAAACCATGTACCATAAGCTTATCTGGCCCGAGATGCTCCACGTTAAGGTACAACGACCTTAGTACTTTTAAGCTCATAAGGTTAATGGAGGACCCAGGGTAAATCAGAATTCAACTGATTACCAAATCATCACTCTCTGCAGTAACATACAGAGGTTGATTGTGGTCTGCAGTCCCGAGCATCATATCATCCTCGGTGAAAGTGATGAACGGCTCGTTACGAGCTTGCAGGACCTCAGTCAGTTTGCGCTCAGCGAAGTACACCTCATATCTTTCGGGTCTTTGAGAGCCTGAATCAAAGTCTCCCGAAGATCCTTAGACATTACCAGAGCGTCGTATATGCTGAGCTGGGCAGGGATCTTTCTCAGATGGGATAAGATATTATAATCTATTCCCTTAACTGGAGTATGTTTCTTCTTGGGATCCTCGGAGATAATGTCTTCATTGACGACTATCTCTTTTCCCTTATCTTTGTTGGATATCCCCTTTTTCGGAGGAGATGGCAGTATCTTGCCGCTTCTCAATTGTACCTGAGCAATCTCCTCTTGTTCAGACTCGCTTGATGGTGTATTTTCTTCTGAGTCGGCCATTGTCGCGTCTAGGGATTCATCTGTTGATCCAGAGTCACTTCCCAAATTTACATGTCCCATCTGCGACGCTATGTCAGGGTCTGACCCATCTGTCTTTGGAAAATATAGATCCTCCTCTGAACTGTAGTCCATTGGTGACACCATCATACAGGATTCAGAGGGTACTTCTTCAGTACATTCTTCTTTTGTCAGCGCATTTGGAGCCACCGAGATGACCCGACATACTTCTGTGGGAAGAGGATCCTCATCGGCTTCCTCTGCTTCCTCAAGCTTGAGCTCTGACATAAAGTCAGCATGTTTAATAGGACGCCTTGCAGTTTGGTAATATTCATCCAAACTATCAATTACCCTTTGAGTTGTAGTCTTTTTCTCCTTGGGCTTCTTTAACTTTGTCTTCTTTTTGGACTTTGCCTTTCCAAGTTTTGAAGGACCGGCTTGATTGGGAAACTGTTTGGAAGCAGACGCCTGTACCACAGGCAGTGCCTTCAGATTTAACACTGGCTCCATAGGAGATTTCCATTTTACACCCGGAACTCCTTCAAGCTATTTCAGCATTTTCACAGTCTTCTTGGAGATCGCAGTCTCCCACTGCTCTTCTTGAGCTGGCTTCTTTTCATTTTTTCTTTCTTCAACCGGGGGTACGGAGGAAGTCGTAACTACCCGAGTTGACTCTTTTCTGGGATGAGTCAGCACATTGTCGGACAATGTGAGCTCTCCCCTTCGATATTTTCTTTCAAGCCAATCTTTGAAGACATAGCAATCTTCAATTGGGTGACTCATCACCCGATGATATGGACAGTCGTTTGGATCGCCACTGTGTTTTGACTCCTCAGGTTTCTTGCACTCTGGCAATTCTAAACCCGCTTTCAACGCTTGTCGAAATAACTTGGCGATACTTTCCCTCTTGAATGAATATTCCTTATTCATTTTATCTTTGAGGGAGGGGAACGTTCGATCACCAGTTCCCGTTGCTTGTCTCGGGCGTTCTCCACCGCCCTGATAAGTCTGTGGTTTATCATTGCCCCCGAGTATCAGCTTCGGCTGGGGGTTAGGGTTGTAGACTTGTTTAGGCTTTTCTTGATATTGCATCGGCTGCTTGCCTTTGTCTATATTATACGCCACCTGTTTTTCCTTATCAGCTCTGGAGAAAAATATGGAGTCAGCCTCACCTCTTCTAGCACCTGAGGCTTTAGTTTTCTTGGGCTTATCAGAATAATTCTCTGATTTTGATAAGTTCAGTTTCTCGAACTTTGCCACTCTATCCAGTAAATCCTGAAATGTGGTAATAGTAGCCATGCACATGAATGGTTGCATTTTGTCATCAATGTTTTCCATTAACAACTGTACGGCATGCTCCTCCTCAAGATGTTGTTCACATTTCATACTCAAGTTACGCCAGCGAGTGATGTATTTGGTCACTGATTCTTCCTTCTTTCTCTTATTCAGAGCAAGGTCAGCGATCGTTATTTTCTCGGTCGCACTAGCGAACCTCTTCACGAACATATTTTCTAACTCTGCAAATGTCTTTACAGAGTCATTTGGTAATTCGGCGTACCATTCGAAAGCAGCTGCCGTCAAACTGCTAACGAATTGTCGGAAGAGCAGAGCATCATTTCCTCCAGTGTTCCCGCAGGTGGCTTTGAATTGTGCCAGGTGCTGTCTAGGATTTTTATTTCCATCAAAAGCATTGAATTTTGGCACAGAATATCCCTTCGGGTATGGCACCTGATCGTACTCTGCTGGGTACGGGCGACCTTTTCCTACCAATTTTTTTGCCTGATCAAAAGCTATAATAGCCTTGATCTTCTCTGTAATGATCCCTTCAAGCTGCGCAGCAGTCACAGGCTCGGAGGTGCTTGCAATATTCTGCGGAGTGGGTTGGCGAGTGATGTTATTAACTTCATTACCACCTTCAGGAGTCCTACGCACTCCTGATACTTGCGTCGCTTGAAAGTTTGGAGGATCAGGGGGAGGATTGGGCATAGAACCAACTGCAGCATTTCTTTGCATCATCTACATCATCATTATCATTTGAGTCATCATCTCTGTCATCTTTTCATTCAACTGAGAGATTTCTCTATCTTTGGCTCTCATTTTTCGCCTCATCTGTCGCCGCATGTCAGCGAGTGTGATGTTTTCGGCATCAGGGGGATTCCCTTCTATCTCCTCAACTTCATCCTCTCCTTGAGAATGACCACCTCCGCCAGTGGTGGACCCAGCTTCATGGCGGCGCCGATATACTTGTCTAGGCGGCGGTTGCCAGCGGTCATCATCATCTTCACCTTCGTCGTAGTAGGCTTCATCATCAACGTTGATGTGTCTCACCATGTAGACTACTTCCATGTCCAAGGTGTTGTTTACATCTTCTAAATTTTCTTCAATATATTCTTTCATATTTTCTTCTAGATTTTCTTCCATGTATTCTTCAATATTTTCTTCTCCCATATCTTATTCTCCTTCTTCTAGTACTCGGATCTCCGAGCGGCGGCGCCCCTGGATCTCCGGTTCTTGGTTAGGCAGGAAGATCTCTTCAACCCGTGGGCTACGGTCGAAGTTAGATTCATTATTGGGAGGGGTCAGAGAACGACGGGATCCCCTGGAGGATTCTCCAAGGTGTCTACCGTCGGGATTGGCGTCATCATGGGTCTTCTTTGGAACCCATTTCTGACGTTGTTTGTAACTGGGGGCGGATCTCCGGGAAGCAGTACCGAATGTCACGCCCAAATAAGTTCTTTTTCTTCTATTGTCTTCTTCTCTATGAGGCTTTGGCCTCCAGATTTCATTTCCTTTTCGCCGGGACCTTTCGGCGGCGAATCCCTGAACTCGAGGTTCAGGTGTCACGCCCCGATGTTCACCGTGCGGGGTGTATTTTCTTTCCTTTCTCTCCACAGCAAGAGACAGACGCTCTCTTGGTGGAGTTCTTCTTGTTTCGACCATCAGTGGCCGCTGGTACCTTCTCTTTTTCAGTCCTCTCTCCTTTACAGTCTTCAAGACCCTGCAGACTCGGGCCGACAGAGTTTCAGGCTCCTTCCTCTTTGGAGGAGGTGGGACTTCAGGCTGTCGGTCCCAGAATGACTTCTTCAGCTCCCCAGTTGAGCTGTTCCTCTTTACCCACTTCAGATTTGCAAATCCGTTTCGGGTAGGAATGGTCGCTTCAGGTTCTTGGGCTGACATATTGGAGGGATGAGCTGAGAATGGTTGCTGAGCCCGGAGCTTAGCATTCAGTTTCCTCCTCTGTCTCCTGGTCAGTTTTCCTCCAGATGAGGAAGCCTCAGAAGTGTTCTTCACGGGTGCAGGTAACCCGGTTGGCAGATGTGTGGTGTTCGCCGTCACCACGGAGATCCTTCCTCCGGCTACAACCCTCTTGGTGGCCGGGATTTCTGGCTGCGACAACCGTTCAAACACAGAGATCCTTCCACGAGGATTTTCAGCAGTAGCAAGTCGTTGTGTCGACAGGTGCACACGACGAGTGGTAGCTCCAGCAGAGTGTGGCCTCCTAGCAAGCCCTTCAGTATTTCTGCCATTCGTTGGAATGGCGGTGGACCTTTCAACAACAGCAGGGAAGTCAACGCTACCAAACTGGATGGTAGCTCCAGCATTCCCTGTCTTGATGATAGCATTCGCCAGTTGGATCCTGGCTCCTTGTCCCAGCTGGACAGTCATTGGTGTATTCTGTAGATCCATCTGCATAAATGAAAGGTAAGGGTTAGTGATCAAAATTTGATACATCACCCCACACTTTCAAAAATGCAGAGACTTGCACAGAATAGAAAACAAAAATAAATAACATTAGCGAGCAAATTCAAATAATATAAATTTAAAATACGGCTAAATACGTTATCTTGATAAATTGGTTGAATGCTCATTTTTAGAATATTCAAAATTTTTAATTCTTTAAACGCTCATTTTGAAATATTCAAAATTTTGATTCTGTGTCGATTTGACTGCTACGTTAGTACTGAGATGACTAGCCAAAGATGGAAAGAGAAACTAATCCCCAGCGGAGTCGCCAGAAATCTATGGGCTCCGAAAATTCGGCCCCGGCCTCCGACCGCTTTTTGCATCTTGAGGGGGGAGTTTTAACGAACTAAGTTCCGGGGTAAATTTTGGAAGGCAGATGAGATAGTAGATAAGACACTACCCAGAGATTTCGCCCTCATTTTGCGAGGACTTTATGATCTGAGTTCTGGTTTCCTATAGGCGCAAGCCCCTATAGTTAATTACCCCTCCCAGTAACGAGAGAGAACTTTCTATTAAGGCTAGTCGTCAATCAGATACGTATAGATACGTGCATCTGGCATATAGTAGCAGCATGAGTATGGAAAGTTGGGGAGTTTGAAGACTTGATATTAAAAAAAATAGAAATTTCACCATCTCAGACTTAAAGCGGATGGTGGGGGAATGGATGATAGACCCGATCAAGATCCCATGGTTCCGTCATCCCGGACCATCATGGTCCCTGGTCTACTTAGTCAGAGGAGGTAGTCGACCCAACCTGACAGAAGGATCCTTATCGGCAGCCATGGGTTGCTTCATCCAAGGGAACCTTGTAGACCTGGGGTGAATATTTGCCTAAGGGGACAATTTTGAATCCACCTTAGCTAACAGAGGGCTTTGTGCCCTATCGATCATATCCTATTGATTCATGTCTCAAGGATTTGATGCCATTGGGGAGCATACGGGCTCTGGCCATAACCATAATATAATGGTGCCATTTGGCGACGACCACCTGGTTCAGAGGGCCCCGAGTCATAACCGTTTATCCTGCAGTGCCATTTGGCGGCGAAACTGCCGGTTAGAGGACTCGTACCACGTCCTTGCTGGCAGGAGATTGTTTGAGAATGGATCCTAGTGATATTTTCGACTAGGAACTAGCTCTATGTGAGCTGAAGTATATTTTGATTTGTCCACCTCGGCAAACTGTTGCGGAGGATGGATGGATTTTGCTTTAAGCGGTTTGATAGTTGGATTTCAATTTTTAAATATCTGGAGTTAAAAAGATTTTTGAATTTTGGGATTTTTTAAAAGATTGGATTTTATAGGGAATTTGGGAGTTTTGTGGAGTTTTGGATTTTGTGAAATTTGGGATAGTATTTTGATTATTTGGAATGAACCCCTCCGGTTGAGATATGCGTTCAACACGGCCATCATCGGGGTGTTTGAGGTCATTCACATTTATGGATTGAACCTTGTCGACTCTACCGGGACGTTGATAGAGGATCAGGTTTCGTAGGCTTTGGACCTTTATTAGTGAATTCTCTTGATTATAGGCCTTGAAGTCCTAATATGAACTATAAAATAAATATCCCGGTCGATCTCACGACCGTATATTTATTCAATGGTTCGAGTCGTGTCGACCCCTATCTACCCGTATAGGAGGATCGAGCTCGAACTAGAATTCACTGATTGACCCGCGCAGCATCCCTAGACGTCACGTGTGTACCAATAACACGCTCGCTGGGACCCATGCGGGTTTAAGATTACATTTTCCCCTTTTAGTGTACCTATGTGTATACAAATTTAAGTGCACATGTGCGGGGGTATTCTTGGAATATTTGTACACGCCTTCTGTCCGCTTGCATGAAAGTTGCGGATCCGGTGGCGTATTGTAGCAGCTTGTAGACGCCTTCTATCTGCTTGTACGAAGGTTGCAGATCCGGTGGCGTGGCGTCATACGGGTTTCATTTGGGGATTTGTACGCCTTCTGTCTGCTTGTATAGATGTTGCAGATCCGGTGGCGTGGCGTCGTACGATTTCCACAACTGTTGCTGGTAGGCGGGTAGATGTTTTCATTCATAGATTGGAATTGACTTTAGGATACTGTATTTACTGAAGTCTTTCTACATCTACCCACGAGTGACATGTTTTACATACATCTGTACTCGTAGAGAGATTGTATGTATTGCAGATCTTTGTCTTTGCTTGCAGGTGACACCTTGCATACGTATCCATATTCATAGAAGATTTATTCTATGACATATCAGTCATTGTTACTTGCAAGGGTTATTGTATTCCACATAATTTTCATTAGTCACTGCTTAGAAGATTTGATACTCTTGATTGTATGTTGACATTGACTGCATAGTGGCATTTATCATCATCTTCCTTGTACACGTTGATTGGTGAATCGCCACATTTGCTTGCATGTCTTTCAGTACTATGCATCCAAGAGATAATGACCATTGCATTATGTCTAGCTCGATTTACCCACCATTATTAGTAGGTAGAGCCACTGTATGCATCTTCAGTCTTCTGCGAGCAAGTTGCTTTGAACACAGATCTTCTAGCACTGTCGACAAGTATTGGTGTTGACTACAGAACGCTATTATATTTATTGCACACCAATCTTATACTTGTGGGAGACTAGTATGTTTCCTTGTATATTAATCAACCTTGGTGGCGAGGAGGTTACTTCTATCACAATTCTCTTGCTTCACTTGTGAGCATACTACATTAGTCGTGTATGATTGCTAGCAAGTAATCATATTCATTACATCCCTCTTATTGTCTGCATTCAGATGATTTGTTAGGTGTGTTGTTGATTGTTCACTGCTTGTGTATGGCTCATGTCACATATCTTGAGTCTTTCATTGCCCTTGAAGATAACTTGTACCTTATGTAGTGAATTCACTTGCTAGTTTTTGCATTTCACTTTGACATGACATTCCCTTGATATCTCGTTGAGATTCTTCATTATTGATTATAGTAATGTCATATTATATTGATCGGTATGATTCACATGGAATTATATGTACTTGCTTGCAGCTGAACAATACTTGATTGTGAGGACCAAGTACATTTACTTCTAACTTGACATTAGCTGTGATGTGTGATCACATTCACTAATGACTCACTTCCTCAATACTTTTAAATTCCTTCAAGTAGACTCATGAGATAACTTGATATGAACGTTATAGGTTATATGTTGCTTGCATCATTCCTCTAGTGAATCAGCATATTCATTAGGAGCCTTTCTGATGAACTATCACATGCATTCTAAGTTGCATATGGTCACTTATGTTGTGGACTCCCTTGCATACAGTTGTAGGTGGATTATCACCTATTGGCGCTTGCACTTTAATTGTCATTTACAATTAGATTGTGTTTCTTATTGGAGATATACATTCATGCATCGTATTGAATATGAATGATAGCATGCTAATCCCTTGGTCCACAATTTTGCATACACATGTCCAATATTTCATTTGGAAGATTGTATTTCAAATGAATTTCCTTATTGATCATTTGTTTTAGTTATGTTCACTTTGAGTTAAGTTCATTTCAAATCTCATTTGATATTGTATGGTTCAAGTTCAATGTCTGCAAAAGCATGAGTTCAAACTCAATTCAATCAGAGTCCCTTGTAGTTCGATGTTCAAGTCTCCTGTTCAATTTATTCAAGTCCGACTGAAGTTCCTTGTTGTTGCTCATCTGAATTCAAATTATATTGAGTTCAAGTTCTATCCAAATTTAAGTTTGGGTTCAGATTGAAATTAGGTTCATTTGAGTTCGAATAGGTCCAAGTATGGTTCCAAATTCACCCGAAATTTCGGCAGCATTCCGGCATCTCCCCTGTTTAGGGGAAATAACGGAAAAATGGGCCTTTCCCACCACGCTTAAGAAAGCTTGTATGGTAGATGCCCTCTTTCGAGGACACCGCGGCCGTGTAAAGTCTTCAATCCCCCACCACGCTTAAGAAAGCGTGTATGGGTCTTCAAATGTACCTGAAAAGAAGAACAGTTGTTTCCCCGCAGGTACAGAGCCGCATACGGATACTTAAGAATTATCCCCACCATGCTAAGAAAAGCATGTATAGGGCCTACCCGCCTCGTCGTAAGTGTCGCACCGGGTTCCCTTCCCACCATGCTTAAGAAAGCGTGTATGAGCGGTTTACCGGCTTGACACGAACGACGAATGCGGGATTTTAAGGTCAAGGGATCGCTCACCTACCTCGTCGTAGGTGTCGTGCCGGGTTCCCTTCCCACCATGCTTAAGAAAGCGTGTATGGGTGGTTTGCCGGCCCGACACGCATGTCGAGGTAAGAGAGGGATTTTTTTTTATTATTAATATTAATTATAATTAATCATAAATGATTATAATTAACCATAATTACATGTAATTAGTTATTATGAATTATAATTAATAATTAATTAATTATAATTAATAATAATAAATTATAATTAATTATTGTTAAATATAATTAATCATGATTAAACATAATTAATAATAATACTTAATTAATTATTTGTAATTAATTATATTAAATATAATTAATAATAGATAATTAATTAATTATAATTAATAATAAATAACTATAATTAGTTAATACTAATAATAATTAATTATAATTAATAATGCTTGATCATAATTAATTATATTAAATTTATAATTAATTATATTTATCTATAATTATTTATAATTAATTAAAGTAATTAATTATATATGATATAATTAATTAAAATAATTAGTTATATCCAACTTTTATTAATTATAAATGATTATAAATAACTTTAATTAAGATTATAATCAATTAAATTAATTATAATCATTTAATTAAAATTAACTCTAATTAATTATAACAATTATAATTAATTTAAATTAATTAAAATTAATTATAAAAATTAATTTTAATTAATTTCAATTAAACCTCTCTCTCCCTTGCTTCTCTAGCTCGATCGATTTACGGGATACGGCCGAAGAAGCGCATGTGTGGGAGAAAGTTACCTTCAAAGCCAGCAAGCTCTCGTTGTTGCACCCGATCGAAATGCCGTAACTCCCTATTCGACAGGGAGGGAATGTCGGAGCAAAGTCGGACAGGGGCGAAGGAGGCGGAGAGGTTAGGGCTTCTCCCTCTATCTCTCTCTCTCTCTCTCTCTCTCTCTCTCTCTCTCTCTCTCTCTCTCTCTCTCTCTCTCTCTCTCTCTCTCTCTCTCTCTCTCTGATCGAAGGAGCCGGTGAGATAGAGGCGACGGGAGGAGATGGCTTCAATTTGGGGTTCGGTCGGAGGAAGGAATCGGAGGGAAGAAGGGTAAGAGGGCTCGGCTAGGGTGTAAGAAGGTTGGAGCGGCTGAGGTGGAGAAGAGGTCGGAGGTTTGAGGAGGTGCAGCGAGAGAGGAAGTGTGGAGTTGCGTGGGAGAAGCGAAGAGGAGCTTCTGGCTTTGGCTTGGAGGTGTCGTGGGGTATGCAGAGGAAGATCATGTGTGTGTGGAGAAGGAGAAGCTCTTCCTTCTCATTTTATAGACGTAAACGAGAGCGTGGTCGCAGCATGCGCGAATAAATGTGAGAAGCGACTGTTCAGCGCCGTTGCAGGGAATGGGGCGACTGTCTCTACAAGATTTGGGCAGGATTTATGGCAGAGCTGCGGGAGCAGGTAATCATTTTGATGATTTTTTTATTTCTTTTTGTTTCTTTTGGTTGCTTTAGTAGAGGTCAACAATGAAGAATGCAACTGGCAATGGCTGAGTAACCTCGACTGCCCCACTAGCTCGAGTGTATCTACTGTTGGCTCAAAAATGTTGCATGTACCATAACTGAGTTTGGGCAATGATACTCTTTAGCAAGTTGTACTCCCTACACTTTAGCTTGAAGCTGTTGACCCACCTACTGGGGCCTTCAAACTCCACTGAATCTACAGAGCACTCTAGAAGCAGAGGAGAGCAGGAAAGAATCTATAAAAAATACCATTTTCTTGTAGCATCTCCTTGTACTGCTCTTACCTATCTTGGACATCAACATCACCTCGGGTGTCCTCCTGGTCAATGGCCTCCCAAATAGCAGCCTTACTAGGCTCACAAGGAGGCAAGTCACCTAATGGAACATGTTCCTATGCAAGAAAAGTATGAAAATGCATTAGGAGAAATATAAAAATGTAAATGCATGAAAAAGAAAAGCTATAAATGATGTTCAACAACATTACAACAAATATGGTGTGCTCTAGACACATGCCACATTTATTGGGGGGCATTTGTTGATCCCCATACACAAAAGCATACGAAACGAGGAAAATTTTTGCATGATGTATCATGTAAAGGGTCAAACGGCCTTTAATCACAAAAATGATAACATTGTTGTGATTGGAGCATCAAATTCACCTAAGTGGGAAACCCTCAAGTTAAAATAGTCTAAGTGGATGGCCGACACCCAAAATTAATGCACGGCATTACCGAACGATGTCTGATTACTAAAGGGACATCTCCGTTGAGTTCAGAACATCATCAATCCCCAAAAATGATTATAAATTCATTCAATTGAAGTCGCTCGAGGAGATCAGTGTGGATCCCGAGGCAACGACACGTAAATTAAGGAAATAGAATGTGAGTTGAAGCAAAAGCTAGTATTTTGCACTGTTAAATTATGTCATAATAATAATAATAATAATTATTATTATTATTATTATTATTATAATTATTATTATTATTTTACCATTATTATTGCTAATTTTATATTTAAAATATAAAATGAAATAAAAATTTGAGATACCTGGGATTTCAGTATAACTCCTGCTGAAAGAACTCCTACTGATTGATGTCGGAGTAGCCCTGGATTCACTTGCCTCGATTTGACTTTGGTCTCATTAATTAAAATGAAAGATAACAAGGCTCTTGGGTCTTCTCTTCTTCCCGCAAACAACCAGCACTTACAGCTCTCTAAGCCATCTCATCCCTCTCTTCCTATCTATCTTCTCTCTCTATAATATATATAACATAGTATAAAAAAAAGAGAAAGGAAGAGATAGAAAAGAAGAAAAAAAGGGAAATTAATAAGGGAGAAGAGAAATTTTGTGTATTTCCATCGTTGCCTCATCATTATCGACAGTGTCGCTCATGAAGGTATAAGGGTTTCAAACTCAAATCACCCAAATCCTATTTTCAACACCCGTGGAGCACCAAAAAATTAGCTATACATGCTTTCGTGAAGCTTACGGTTAGGCGGGTACTCATTTTACATCCATTTCTCTAACATGGTAGGGACAATTTTAAGTATCCGTGTGCATGCTTGATTGCCAGCGGGGAAAGAACTAAGCATTTCAAACAGATACCCCTGAAGACCCATACACGCCTTTCTTTAGCGTGGTGGGATCGAAGACCATGGTCGAGGTGCCACCTGACACCCACCGTACACACTTTTTTCTAGCGTGGCGGGCATGCCTAGCTCACAAATTTCCCCTAAATAGGGGAGACGTTGGGAGCCTGCTAAATTTTTTTGTGAACAAGGGTTCTAACTTAAACAAAAATGAAGGGAACAAAACCAAACATGCAGGGAACTGAAAATTAAATTGAAAAAACTTCACAATCATAATTAAAATATGAATGCTAACCAATAATACAAGTCATTTAAATAAACATCAATGGACAAAGCAAAGGGAAAATTGTGAACAAACTCTCAAGTGCACATAAACAATGAATAGTGAAATTAAAATGACATATGACACTCAACCAATTAATTTATAAATGAAAAACAAGTGACTCACAGACACCAACAAGGAGGGACTTTTGACAAATATATGGATACATTGAAGAAATAATGGATTTGAAATTAGCATAGTCCTCCTACAGTCAATGCTAATTAACTTGCATGCAAACATATCTACATCTTTGGAACACTAAAAGTCAGTGTGCAATGATTTACCTACATACATGCGTAAAGAAGTCAGTGATGCTTACATTAACATGCAACTAATAGTGAAGGTTGATGTGCAATGATGGTGGTAATTTGCTAACAAGCATAGTGCAACGAGCAATGAATATAGGACATCCAACAGTCAATATTAGTTTGCATAGAAACATACCAAACTTTGACAAATGATAAAAATCAACATGCATGGAGAAATTGATGACAAATACAGCTTACCCGGTAATCAACATCAATGTATAAATGAATAAATCAGATTGCCTGCAAGCAGTAATAGTAGATATATTGCAAGAATGAGGGGTTCTTTGTGAATGTGGACATGCAACATGTCATTTATAAGCAAGCCAAAGATCACAACAAATGCAGGACTATAATAAATGTAAACACCTATAAGCCACTATGGGAAATTTGTCATGTAGACAACGATCCACATATGACAGCTAGTGATCATTGGATATCCATTGATAACCCCCAAACATATTCAAAAAAGGCTTGTAATATATATTAGCTCATCAACAAGAAGCAACAAGCGACTCGTAGTGTATCGTAATAACCTATTTAATATATATTAGCTCATCAACAAGAAGCAACAAGCAACTCGTAGCGCATCGCTATAACCTATCTGCAAGTAATGGTGGAAGATTCATGCTGAACATTATGCAACCAATGTTAGCTCTTGAATACATAGTGTTGAACCTCAAACAACATTAAACAAAGCTTGTAATGCATAAAAGCTCGCTTGCAAGAGGCTACGAGCAACCCATAGTGCAACACTATAATTCACCTGTTAGTAGAAATAGGGAATTCATAGTAAAATTTCATGCCACTAGCAAATTGAAGCAGTAAACTTACAGCGCTAGTCTATGACACTAGATGAATCAGCCCACTTGCAAACAATATGTGGAAGAGTCTTGATGCGACGTGCAGCTCACTTGCAGGATAAAGTACACTTCCACAGGTCGAATACTAAAGAAGATGTCAATATGAAAAATATGAAATGAGATAAACTGCATCATTGAAACACACTAAATGAAGCTTAGCATAGCACCATGCCATCATATCTGCAACATGCATACAAACGGATAGAAGGCATCTACCTATTTATGTGCATCCATGACCACACAAAGATCAAATGCTCATTAAATTTCAAAAAGAGTGTATCAAGAGATAACATTTTGTATAAGATAAGATAGATAAATCACTTTGGGTATACCATTGATTCAAAGAAAACATAATCACCTACTATGAAGAAGAAGATTGCACATAGATAAGGACATGGTATTATCACTACTACACTCCATTCTCTCTAGGTTGACACTCTTCTCTTCATCTCTCGTAATTTTTTCTCTATTTTCTTATGATTATGGTTGCTATGAAATCATTTATTTCTTCTCCTATTATAGTTAAACATGAGGTTTTAGGTGTGAATGGATCTAGAGTTTGGTGTCCATCAATCTTAAAAATTTAAATACAAATTATTAATGAGTTTTATAGCCCCCAATCTTGAAAATAAAGAATGACTAGATCTAAATTAGTAGCCGCCCCTCTTGAAAATCAAAATCAAAATTTATCCAAGATAATTAAGAGAACTTGATTACTCGTCTTATAACCTCCCACTTAATAGTTTGAATTTATGTTATACCTATTTAATGGTTGTGTACATACACTTCTCTATGTGACACCTTCTTTCATTTATCATTAAGGTTAATTAATAATATCCTAGTTCATCAATTGATTCTTTTACTGTGCACTTTCCCTTAGTATTGTGTTGCTCCATAATTCTAAATTTTTTCCTACTCTGTAATGTCCATTTATTCTTTAGAGAGTATAACTTGACATAAACTTTATTATGTTTTGTACTTCTAAAATTATTAGTAAAGAATTTTATGGTAGCTCCCATTTTCTGGGTACTTTACCTAATTTACTAGGCTCCATTAATTCTTTCATGAGATACCACAATAGTTCTTAAATCCAATAAATCATGTGATATTACACTCTTTAACACATAGAGTCCACTAACTATATTTTGCTTTAAGATAATCAATACACCCATACAAATCATATGGGCTTTAACTTCATTGGAGAGTCTATATCTTATAGTAATAAGAGCATTCAATCACATTAAATTCTTCTTTAAATTTAGCACACACTTGGCTCCAATTAATGACACAATGACACCAATATATATTTTTCAGCTTTATAATCTAAGAACCTCTAGACTTATATATAGCTTCATTTTCTACTTAAACACATTCATTAGAACATAGCTTACACATGAAAGATATATCTAAATCAAAAGGGTTATTATTAGAATAAGTTAAGCCTAAAATCCATTGCTCTTTACACATATATTTTTAGTCATCAAAAGAGCATCATTAATTTCATAACTAGAAATTTTTGTAGTGACATTTTCATCATTCAATTTATTCTCTTTATGATTTTCCTTACCTTTTGCTCTATTTTCTATTAAGAAAAATAATTACCCTTTTTATGCATTTTCTTCTTATGTAGGAACACATAATCTCCTTTAAATATAATATGAGATTTATTCCTTTCATGATCAAAAGAGAACCCCCAGTCATAGGATCTCTCTCTCATCAATATTAAGCTTTTAACTAACTTTTGCCTCCCTTGAGGTATAAACCATCTCTTTTGAAAGATGCCAATCTTTAGTTTATTTACCTTATTATGTCATGATCATATAACACGATATCTTAAAATGCTTTCAAGGAAAAAAAATAACACAATAATAATAATTTGTGTCCGTCATTATTAACATAGTAATATTCCTCAAGTCTTAAATAACAGAACTAGCTTATCAAATGATCTTTCGTTAATGTACATTCCTACATGTGGAGAAAATATAATCTTTTCTTATGATATAATTTGTTAGAGATGAGCTTCATATGTATAAAGACATTAGTTGGAGCCGTAAATATTTTACAATAATTTTCTTAAAAACTTTATTAATACCACAAGTATATAATACAACTTAATCGCTAAAAATGTCTTCTCATTGAACTCTTTTTATCTTCTTCAACCATTATTATAGGTAGCATTGAATGCCCCATATGTTCTTTTACTAAACCTTAATAGATTAGAACACTTTGTCTCTTTCTCTAGAGCCTAATGCTCTTTGAACTATTAAGAATGTCAATCCCAAGCTTCTTGTCTATCGTACTCCTTACAGTTTTTCATAATCATTAATGATTGGGATAGTAATAGAACTTCCATTAAAATCAAATGAATATAAAGAACAAACATACCTTAGATCATTAACAATTGACTTGTAAGTTTACGGGGTTCAATAAGATACGCATATGCCCACAATCACATAGAAATTAAATATTTCACTAGGTTTAGAAAGGGTATATTGAGATATTATACTTTATATAAAAAGGCTAGAGGTACCACTATATCTATTCCAACAATTAGAAAGAATGTAACCACCTATGACGAGGAGGTAAGTCAGACATACATAAAGGGATTGTATAGTTGTTGCTACTATTTTCCTTCTCCATTATAAGAGTCTAATTAAAAGCACTTATTTTGCATGGAACTAAACACTTACAACACCTCATTCTTCTTAAAGTAGAAGATTTCATTCTTATAACATAGAAAAATTTATACCTTCTTCATAGGTTGGCAGCCACCTCACCCATATCTCTTTCTCTTCTCTCTATTTGCTTATGATTATGGATGCCATACAACAATTGATTTCTTTCCTTTTTACTGAGTAAAATGAGGTTGTTGGTCTGAATGAATCTAAAGTTTAGTAACCAAAATTTTGGAAAATTAGTGTAAATAGATGATTTGTTTTACACCAATCTTAAAATTATATTAAAAATAAACTTATTTAAGAAGATTAAGATAATGTATACTCCACACCTAACATTTTAGTGGGTGAAGTTCATAATCATTCAATCATCTTGCTTCAAGTTTCATGATTATTAACCGCACATCCACAAAGGTTTGGTAATTGCTTACAATTTTAAGAATAAGTCATATGTAAGCATATTAAATGATGAATGATTTAGATTATTGTTAATATTTGTTTTGCAATATTTGGGTTTTTTATTCAATTATCAATCAACTAAGAGAATAAATAAATAAACCATAAACTTGTAAGAAGTAAATTCTAGTAATAGTAATGCTTTAGCCATCCAAAAACGTAATGGTTAGCCAACATATATGAAATAAAAAAAATTCTATTTTAAAGAAATTTATAGTTATTATTTTATTTTTTTTCTTATTTGTTGACTAGGTATTGAAATTTGGATAACAAAAATATTACTCTTCACTAAATTATCTCAGCATCTTAAGCTTAATAACTTGTCAATCCAGTGTGATTGTGCATCAAAAATAATATTGTTCCACTTCACATAATTCGATGAACCTATTCATGGAAGTAGTACTCTACCAACTCCTATGGGAGAGATTTAATATGATATAGAAATTTTCTCTTATGGGAGAAAGTTAATATGATATTGAAGTATTTAATTATAGGCTTCTATTTGGTTTAGGTCCACTACAAAGTAAAATGTAATTTAATTAAATAAAACTCCATAGATCTCAACAACCTCTCTGTTTAGAGCTCATTCCAATTTATTAAAGCATGTGAGAGCATTAGGTTTAGTCTAACGTGGGATAGGTGAATAATATGTTGATGTGAAACTAATTAATGGTAGGCCCTCTTTCATAAGCTTATGCTTTTGAATTAAAAATATATTTGATCATTCATATATTAGACATATCTCTGATCACCTTCGGTTCACACTAGGGGTGTCAAAACCGGGTTTCGGTTCGGGTTCGGGTCGACCCGGAATTGACCCGGGCTCAAACGGGTCGACCCTAACCCGACCCGGATATGTAAACGGGTCGGATTCTCGAACCCGGACCCGACCCGTCGGGTTGCCGGGTTGACCCGACCCGACCCGGTTGCGGCGGCGGGATGGCGGAACGGCGGGCTCCGGGCGGCGGGCGGGACGGCGGGTGGCGGCTGGCACGGACGCAAGTGGGCGCTCGGGCGCGGGCAGCAGCGGGCGTGAGGGCGCTCGGGCGCGGGCAGCAGCGGGCGCGAGGGCGCGTGGGCGCGGGCAGCCGCAGACGCGCGCGGGCGCGTGCGGGCAGGCGCGGGCAGCAGCGGCCAGCGGGCAGCAGCGAGCGCGCACGGCAGCGGGGCAGCAGCGGCCAGCAGGCGCGCGTGGGCAGGCGGGGCAGCAGCGGGCAGCCTCGGGACCGCGCGGGCTGGCTTTGGGCAGCGCGCTGGAAGCCTGGGGCAGAGCGCGGGCAGTCTCGCGGGCAGATCGGGCAGTGCGGTCAGGCCTTTGTAAACGGGTTTTCGGGTTGACCCGACAACCCGACGGGTCAACCCGAGCCCGACCCGTTTTTCAAACGGGTCGAATCCTGGAACCCGAACCCGACCCGTTTTGAAATCGGGTCGGGTCAAACCCGAAAATTTCGGGTCGGGTTCGAGTCGGGTTTTCGTGTCGTGTCAAATATTGACACCCCTAGTTCACACTCACATGATATTAGAGTTGATGGTTCAACTAGAACTATGTTGCTCATCTGGTTTATAACTCTCACATGTATTAGCTGCTTCTATTATGGTTTAGAAATATTTAAGGGAGGACACTCTATAGAGATATCACATATGATCAAGAGGTTCTTAAATCATATTATGTTTAGTGAAAAATAGTTTAATATATAAATATGAAGTGGTTGTTCCAATCTCATCAGCTTAATTTTTTAGATTAAAAAAGACTTCTAATAAAATGATCACACCAAACTTAATTTTAATTTCTCTTTGATTCACATTCTAACAAATTTATCTTATTAAAATATTCCAAGAAACTCTCTGTGGATGTAGACTTAAACCCTAATAAAATTTTGTGTGCATATAGCCTACTCAAAGCTCCTCATCCAACATGCTCTAAAGCAAAGTACTCTTTTTGAAGTAATTATGATTTCTAAATAAGTCAAACAACCTCATTCTTATATGTGAGAATAAATAACTAAAATTATACTTTTTTTCATAAAAATATGAGAAAGACTTTCATCATATATACATAAATTTCTAATAGTATATTTATTTAAAAAAAAAAGATGCCTTAACCCAATGATGTTTGTGGTGCAATAATGGTGATCTTTTGTTTATTTAGTGGTCAACAAAAGGATGAATTTTTTATTTGCATAATAGTGTGACAATGAGAGCATTTAATTAACAACTATTCAGATTGTCACAATGCTTTCAAATAAAAAACAAAATTAATGTGGATATAAGAGAATTTCAAGCGCTCAATTTCTCTTTTGTGTTCAAGTTTTCACATTTGAAAGGGGGATGCTTTCGGGCACCAAAATTTTGGCAGGAAATTTTAATATATAGAGAAAAATAATGCTAAAATTTATTTTATATTGTAAACAATATTTGTTTGTTTTATATTTTGTGTGACTTAATATTCTCTTAAGTTTTTTTTTATTTTGTCAAATTTGCAATAATTAGCTAAATGCATATTCAAATACATAAAATTATTATATAAAAAAAAACTTATTTCAATTATATATATATATCATAAAAAAAAATCAATGAAAAACATGGCTTAAATCAATACATTACTACAAAATTCATTTGATCAAACATAAATCTTGACATAATGTCTGAAATAGAAGTGTTTAAAAATAAATTTGGTGCCATTTAAACTCTGGTTTCTTCAATCTTATAGTCAAAGCAAATATTTCGAGGAGATGGACCCATCAATGCCAAGGGTGCATTGATTTGGGGACAAATGATCCAAAATTAAGCACTTAAAATATAGTTGAAAAATTCATGACACTGTTCAAGGGATCAAATAATCTTCAAATCTCATGTCCTTGTAGTCAAAATGAGCCACTCGTTGAGAGGAATCTAAGTGGAATAAGATTTCTCAATTCCAATGATTTTAAGGCATTATGATCAAGGAGATCAATATAGGTCTTTCAAAAGAGTCTTTAGAAATTTTAGCTAAAATAACAAAAATATCTCTACAAAAATTTGTAAATAGGTCTCATTCTTCACATGAAGAGAAACTTGGAGTTGGACCTAAAAATAGAGTTAGATGGAGCTCTACTCGTTGATTGATGACAATTATTACCACCATAATTGCCCAGCTACCATTATCTGACTAAAGTTGCATGACTATTGCCATTTGATCACAATTGCTCTGTCTACTATTGCTTGATCACAATTGCTCTGAGTACTACTATCGCTTGTTTACAATCAATCTTCTATAGTCGCTATGGTTGGCCAACCACTGTCAACTAATCATCATCACCTGATCATTCTTGTCCAACCACTATGTATGGTATGACCATAGTCTCTCGACCACCATTGTCCAACCATTGGCATCCGACCATCATCACTTGATCATCATTGCTCGATACCTTTACACAACCCTCGTTGCTAGATAAAGGTCTCTTAACTATAGTCACTTGAGAACGATCTTTGAACCATAGTCACCCAACTAGAATCACTCAATAATAGTTACTCAAATGCCATTGCCTAACAATAATTTCCCAACCACGGTTGCCCAAGTACTTTCACTCGACTCTGACAACTATCACCTAACCATTATTACTCGATAATTTTCACTTAACCATTGTCCCTTGACTACCGTTACAAGACTACTATTAATTCACCACCATTACCCGACTGCCATTAGCATGAAAACTACAATCTCTAACAAGGTCAATGCTAGCCATCAATAACAATGCCAACACATGTTATCACTAAGAAGGCCAATGCATGTCATCAACCATAGTTTCAACATATGACACTGCTAATATTTTAGATGCATTGTCAATATAAACCTCTATGCATGCCGCCATTGCCAATAAAGCCATTGCAAACTGTGTCGACACCAATTTCAATGCATGTCATCTCCAAACAAGATGACATCCTCCATCGACATCATTCTTCACACCCAACATTGACTCCAAGGCTAATGATTGATTACTTGGGGTATGGTCTCCCCTCTTCTAAGGACAATGACCAAACAAATCACCTATAATTTATTGAAAACAACTATAATTCCAAAGGTCCTTAACTTTCATCTTTATAAGCCATCCTCCAAAATTCATGTATACTAAAATTTATAAATACCTACCCTAATTATTTGGAAGAGTATCTTTTGTAATCTAAGATGCATATTAATGAAATCATTTCAATTATATTGGACTTTGAGCATCTGTGCATAAAAAATCTCATATCTCATATAAAGCTCTTCTGACTTTTCTCACTTATCTATGCGCAGGAGCTTTGTATAATGCTAAGATGATAATTAATCTCTCTCTCTCTCTCTCTCTCTCTCTCTCTCTCTCTCTCTCTCTCTCTCTCTCTCTCTCTCTCTCTCTCTCTCTCTCTCTCTCTCTCTCTCTCTCTCTCTCTCTCTCTCTCTCTCTCTCTCTCTGCAACTATAAATATTGCAATATGCAACAAAAAATAAGATACTTTATATAAGTTTTATCTAATTTTGATATCAAATTGGCTATGCATGAACAATGATGTCATAAACTTTGTACATGATTTCAAATTACTATAACGCAAAAAAGAAAAAAAAAATGCTTGGTTACCTTATTCCAACTGATTGAGAAATTATTGTCCATTGTATATGCCCATCAATCAATAATCACCAATAATTCATTATTATAATCACACAACAAACAAAAATTGTATCACATACGAAAATTATTTTGCTCATGCAGATTAAATAATTTGTCAGTGCCAGCTCGATGCTTCAAGTTGATATTCATATTATTTTTTGATTAATCCACTAATATAGTAATCATAATTAGGATGGCAAGCGAGTTGAGTTCTAGGTTAATTGAGCTACACTTTTAGTTTATTTTGAGCTCGAGCTCGACCTCAATTTCATTGTTGAGCTCGAGTCTAGCTCGAGCTAAAAATATGAGGTTTGAGCTTGACTCGAATCTCTAGCTCAAAAAGAAGCTTGAAATTGACTCATTTTGATTCGTGAGTTCTTATTTTAAATCTAGAAAAAAAATACTAATATAAATACAAACTTATTCGACAAGCCAACAAGTCGAGCTAGGTCAAGTTCGAGCTCTTGCTCGTATAATATATGAACTTGAATTTAAGCTCGAACTCGAATGCATGTCTCGATAAGCTCGACTCACGAGTTTAAGAGCCAATTGGGCTCACTTACACCTCTAACCATAATTGACATGATAATATGAAATTAAAAGGCACTCAATAGTCAATAGGCTAATTAATAGTCGTGATTAGATTAAGCACTGTTCATAGTCGTCTAAGTTTCCTCTTTCCTATCCATTGGTTTAGGTGGTGGCCCATCGCTGCACATCTGACTGACTAAAAGTGGCAAACAGCGACCTAATTTCTTCTTTTCCATGTGGGGCCCACAGTGCATATTAGAAAAACGGAAGAGGAAGGGGTGAGGGCCCACAGTGCATATTTTGGTGGCTCATATGCTTCGAAGCTTTTTCTTGAAAAATGAAAAGAGTAAATAGTATTTAATTTTTTGACATGACTTTTTCTAAATATAAAAAGACTGAGTGACTGGAAGACTTCGCAGGATAAATTTTTAAAATAAATATTATTTAAGATTAAATTAGGTATTTAATCAATGGAATTAAAAAAAATTTTTAAGTTTGGTATTTAAAATTAAATTAGATATTTAATCAAAGTGGCCCCTTTAACGGGCAACAGGCTACATACCCTTCTCATTTTAAACCCGTGACTCTTCTTATTCCTCTTCAGTGCCTGTTTGTCTTTCGCCTATTCGTTCGATCACAGCTTTGATGATAACAATATTTGGAGGTAAGTTTTGGCCCCTTTTCTTTTTTCTATTTTGGTGTTGTGCTTGTGTTGATTTAGTAGTTTAGCACTGTTAGCAAAAAATTTAATGAAGTTTTACTATTAGATTTGTTTTTTTTTTGTTTTTTTAATCCGTACTTGAATGTGATTGTAAGTGCAATGTGTTAGTAAATTTTTATGTTTTGGTTAATTGTCATTTCTCAAATATTTATTTAGGTTTGTGTGGAGTATACCTTAGTAATAATTAAAAGTTTAATTTGTAGATTTGATGTATGCATTAACTTTTTTGCTTTAATTTTGTGAGATTGTTATAGGCCGAATAGATTCATATGTTTTCATTTTTGATGTGATCATCCTTTTTTTTGAGATTTGTTATTCAACATGTTAGTTTAATAAATATGCATTGATATAGGAACCACTAAACTTATGTTACTGTAGCACTATTCATGTTGTCTATCAAGAGGTAGACAGTTCAGATAGTTTTGTTATGTAACTAGTTAGCTGTCAAAGTTCTGTATAATATCTTCATTAATAATCTGTGAATGTTTGATTGGTGCATGTGGTTGTGTTGGTTACTCATTTAAACTTATCAGTGAAATGTAGTAGTGTAATTATGACTGGACGAGGAGCATCGTTTGTTCTTATGTATGGCGGAGAATTTTCTTTAGATGCTAAGTTTTCACTGATGCATATTAGGGGCATGTGTCGTCCCTTGCAAGTGCCAGCTAATACGAAGTTAGTGTAGCTAAAGTTAAGGGTCTTTAAACCGCTTAAGTATAATACATCCAAGCACACAATAATGTTAGTTTGTCATTTGACGTTAGGGAATGAGTTCATTGCTACACATTTGGATGATGATAAGGTATATCAAATGGCATTATCGCATGCTTTTGAATGAATTATTCTACTATATCTGGAGGTTGAAGAGTTAAATGTGCCTACCAATGATGCCGAGAATATCAACTCCCAAGTGCATGAATAATTTAGTCTGGATGAAAGGTATAATTTCATCACTTTTGCTTATTTAGTTATTCGTACACTATTATCATTCCTGTAAATCTTCTATTTCAAAGCACAATACTGGAGCAGCTTCATATTTGTTGATGGTACATGATTGGCCAATAAACTATCTAAGATTTATGGATGCATTCAAATTTGTCGGACTGGACTGTGCAAGTCAGATGAGGTACATCATGTTGGAAAACCATTTGCTTAGTGCTTTGGTTGATAGATTGTCACTGCAGATAAATATGTTTCACCATGCAGTTGGCAAGATGACTATTACATTACGGGGCATGTCAATGATTTTAGGTGTACATGTTGATGGGCCAGCATTTATGGGGCACAATATTGTTGGTCCAGGTAGATTATGGCTTTCCTAACCTGATTGCTTTAGTGACCTGTTGAGCATATACTAGGAGCCCGATGTAGTGTACCAGGACTCTTTGGACCATCGTATTAGTTCAAAGTTTAGGATGGGCTAAACATATGCTCAGACATGTATTCCACTAAGGTAGTTGTAATGGACTTTGTGGCGGGACTCCTACCTTGATCTTACTGAGATTGCGTTTTGGAGGCATGACATGATGTATATTTTATTCATTCTTAGGTGTCCCTTCTGCCAGATACTTCAGGTTCAGATATTCATTTGTAGTACCTGCTGTTCATGAAGACATTACGATTTTTAGGACTTACTCAGAGGTGCAGTGTTAGCTCACCTATATTGAGAGTTGATTGAGGCCACTAGGCCGAAAAGGGCCAATATTGCAGGATGCATTCATTTGTTACAAATTTAGGCATATGAGCATATTCATGTTGGCATATCTTCACTTCACATGCCATACCCTGTTCAGCTCGACAGTATGAGTGTCGAATTTAGGTAATTCGTATGATTTTCTCTCTTCCTAAAAGAATTTTCCTATTTATATTTGATATGTAAAATGAGGTTCACTTCTTTGCAGGTGAAATATCGCGATCGACATATATGAGCTCGACGAGCTACTTGATAGTCGGGTAAATTATGCAAACTTATTAAAATTTTTCTACTTCATTTTTAGTCAGGTTTCACAACGTTCCCCCTTTCACTATTTTAATAACTACGCAAGTGACATGGGAGCCATATACATGAGAGATTCAAACTTAGGTCGCACATATTTTCCTTTTATGTGAGGAGATATGGCTATCCAGAGTTCCACTTATCAGTTGGGAGAGAGTAGAATGTCACTTTCTAGATAGAGTCCTACGATAGTTTGGATACTACCCCTCGACAGACATCATGCTCATAAACCCTAGCTTTGTTAGAGTTGATGGGCATGGAAAGGCTGATACAGATTGGGTATTATACCACTAGGCCTATATTACCTTATGGGAGAGCAGGAGAGCATAAATTGTTTCCAGAGTTACTCGTGGTTCTGACTATGAGTGCATAGTAAAATACTACTTAAGATGGTTTAGATCATGGTCTACACTTTATATATTGAAGGCACCTATGGACCTGCCTACTAAGTACTATCCTAGAGCCCCTTCAGAGAGCCATATGGCATATATAGCTAAGCATATTTACATAAACTTACATATTCTATAAATAGTGCAGCAGGATTTGTTTCTTAACATGGAGAGGACATTACAGCCATACTTTGGAGGGACTAAGGAGACGACTATGCAGTAGGATGTTAACATTATAGGTGAGTTATGCCACAGGTTGTACAAGTAGATGCACATTGATGATGATCAATATTTTGTTGACACAGATAATCACTAGACAACATTCGGCCCACCACATACTTCTATAGATTCATATAGTGCTGGTCTTTCCTCTTATGCTGTTGAGGATCCCTCTGAAGGCTATCTAATATTTCCTACACCATCGGACATTCCCTCCACCTTCACACTAGATTTTATCTCTTCATCCTTGGTTGAAGCTTCCACACTACAGGAAAACTGTCTGTTACCGTCAAAATTTTCGGCGGATGGTATCCGCCGGTAATTAGCGACGCAATTACCGGTGGATTTGTCGCCGGTAATTGTGCGACGGAATTTCCGGCGGATTGTCTGTCGCTGCCTTATCGACGGATAATATGACGCAATTGCGTCGAAAAATTTTTATTTTCCGACGCAATATCCGCCGGAAATTACCGGCGGGTTTACCGGCGTATTTTCCGCCGGCTTACTTAAACTCGACGAACTATAACCGGCAGATGTTCCGCCGGTAATCTTTCCGACGGAGTATCCACCGGAAACTCCGCCGGTAAAGGCCCTATTTCGAGCCATCCCGCGCCTGGTTCCTCATTCTCGTCTCGTTCGGCTTTTGTTCGATTCTGCTCCGACGACGACGTATTGCGCTCCGACGAGGTATCCCGTTCCTTCGACGCCGGCGGCCGGCGGACTCTCCTTCTTTGGCGATGCTCTGATGACACTCCGACGACGTTCCTTTGCCGCTAGGTTTCGCTCCTTCGACGAGGTTCCTTCGGAATTTCTTCGACGACGTTCCTTGGTGTGGAGGTAACGCTCCCTTTTCTTCAGTCATGGTAGTTTTTTAGCCATGGTAGAATATTGCAAGAAATTTATCAGATATTTTTTTAAGATTGCAATCCCACTAATAAGGTTGATTAAAATAGGTATGACATTTGATTGAGCCCTAGAATATAAAGAAAGTTTCTATAGGTTGAAGGAGTGTCTAGTGTTGGCTCCTATATTGACTATTTTATCAAGTACGAAGGGATTCCAAGTGTATAGTGATGCCTCATTGAAAGGCTTAGGATGTGTATTACATCAAAATGGAAAAGTGATTGTATATGCTTACAAATAGTTGAAGCCACATGAGAAGAATTATCTAACTCATGATTTGGAATTTGTGGTTATTGCATTTTTTTTTACATATTTGGAGGCATTATTTGTATGGTACTTGATGTTAGATATATATCGAACATCAGATTTTAAAGTATATCTTCACCCATAAGGAGATGAACTTGAGGCAAAGAAGGTGGTTAGACCTGATTAAGGATTATGATTTGGACATCATTTATCAACCTGGTAAAGCAAATGTGGTTTCCAATGCTCTCAATAGGAAGTAAGTGAGAGTGGAAACTACCATGCTCAGAATATTGGCCATTAGAAGAGAAGCATAATATTAGGTTAAGTGTTGTAGAGATAAGGATGCTCAGGTGGATGAGTACGTGGTTTGGTCACTTAATTAAAATGATTGTCTTCTGAGCAGGCTAAGAGTCTTTGTCTATTTCTTCAATAAATTTAATATATTCATATTATATGTAGGTTATATTATGGATATCAGAACTCAAAGAAGTTAGATGTATAATTGATTGGCGCAAGGAAGAAAGACATTAACCGATGAGTTCATCAAAGGGGTGAATATTTTTATTCAGACAGCTTTTCAACTGCCCAGCTTCATCAAAGATGGAATGATTCGTTACCCATGTTCTAAACATAAAAATCAGGTCTACCTAAGCCCAGATGATGTTACTATTGATCTATATCGTCGAGGCTTCATGCCAGAATATTGGTATTGAACTTCTCATGGTGAGTATGAACCATATTTCGATTCTCGATGTTGCCCATCGACAAGTGCTACTATAGGTGAGGAAGAGCATATCATACCTAATCTTGAGGACTTAATTCATGATGCAAGTGGAGCACAATTTGAACAGTATACAGAAGCTAATCCTGAGTCACCTAATAAAGAAGCTCAAAATTTTTATGATCTACTGCATGCTTCTCAATAACCGATATGGAAGGGTTGCACTACTCACTCAGAGTTATCCATTGCTGTTAAGATGTTAAGCATCAAGGCAGAATATAATGTCCCCCGTGAATATTTTAATCAATTCATTGGGCTGCTCAAAGAAACCAATCCAGCAGATAATATAATTCCTACAGATTTATATCGGACTAAGAAGCTAGTTATATAATTGTGGATTTTTGAAACCTTTTGAGTATGTGTTTTGAACATTGTTACATTGTTTATATAATGTATTATTTATTGTGTTGTGGATATCATTATGTATATGTTTTATTTGCAGGTTGTGGAAATCCAATTTTAGAGGGAAGAAGGTTTTTTTTTGTCAATGCTACAGGTTTTCGGCAGATTATCCGCCAGAAATAATGCCGGTAATACGATATAGCGGACTTTCCGGTGGATTATGCGCCGGACATTTCCGGTGCATAATCCGCCGGAAAGTCCGATGGTAATAGTAACGTCGGTTTGTTGCGGCGTATAATCCGCCGGTATTACTGACGGATATTTCTGCCGGAAATACCGGTGGATCATACGCCAGAAACTAATAACATAATAACCTCATTTTTTGTTATTTGTTTTGTCGAAAATACGCTGAAAAATTCACCGAAAATATTACCGGGGACTAAATCCGTCGAAAATCTATTTCCGACGCACGAATTACCGTCGGACAAATTTTCGTCGGAAATCCGTTAGAAACCGTATATTTCCGACGGATTTTCATTGTTACCGATGCATTTTGTCCGCCGGTAACAGTGAGTTTTCCTGTAGTGCCACCATAACTTGATGCAGGTGTTGAGGAGCAACACCACTTACGTACTAAATCATTACGGGCAACACAACACTTCACTCCTGGCAGTGATGCGATATCCCATCAGGATAAGAAGAGGCATTAGTCATATATTTTATATACCTTATTAATGTTTCATATATGTTTATGATGTTTTCATTGTATTGCTTCAAACCGCATTTCATAGTAAATTTTCTTTTACTACTTTAATGTTCGCTGAAAAATAAGAAAGGTTCGTTGAATGCACTACATGAATTATAGAAAGAAACAAATAAAAAATAATTTTATAAAATAAGAATAACTCTTTCAATGCAGTACAATTAACTTCTGCAAATCGCTAGTTTAAAAAGAAAGATTAAAGCATATTAAAGAAATTACTCCTTAGAAATACTCTTCAAAAGAAATAAAACAAACCTGTGGTTAAGCATCATCCAAAACAACCATTAAACAATACATCAAACATAAAAGACATAGGCTTAATAATACCAACATAAAAGAAATTAATAACTTAACACAACATCACTGTAATAACATCGAGTTATGTATTTCTAATCAATATGTGTAGACGAGATAGATGTGTCTGAGTTGGGCAACATGTGAAGTTGAACTCAAAATTGTGTTGAATGTACTACAAGTCCACTGCATTTAAAAACTCCTTTGGCTTATATCCTACCACAACATTTTCTATTAGGTTCTTATATGATTCCAACAGAAATTTATCCTCTACAGGATACCATGTATGATAAAGAATATAATGATCTATGTTGACTTTTGGCCTTTCAACTATCACCTCAACACAACCTTCTTTGTCACGCCCGATTTCATGAAATCGGGCCTTGAGAAAGTTCAGAGGAACCAAATACCGATCATATTCCATGAACCTAAACTGTATATATCTCCACCCCATGTCTTTTAGATCATCTCCCTTCCTATAGAGCTTAATTCTAATAACTTCATCATGGATGTGCCATAATATGTAATTTTCATCATCTATCCAAGAATGCATATAACACCTAAAAACTTTATTTGGGTTGACCTTCGCCTCAAGGCTATCATCAGTAGATCACACCAAACTTTCCTTCAATTGAGTGCTTTCCTCTTCAATCAACTTCTTCGTGGGGATTTGTCAAATCTTATTCATAATCGATGAATACATTACAAATCAAAAAAGAAAAGTTGCAACAGTCATCAAAAGAAATGGATGCCTATAAGCGACTAATCTCACTTATCCGATTCAACTGTAAATGTACAACTTATATAGAATGGGTATAACAACTCAATATCGTGAACTAAAATTAAAAATTAGTTCATCAAATTTATTACTACTATTAAAATGACATGAGAATATAGGCCTCTAATTTTAATTTGTCAATACAACTTTATAGCTCAAACAATGTGACTTGGTTCTTACAAGTAATAACTTCAAAAAGTTTAACTTGGGCAGCTATATATCTCTTAGCTACACAGTTGTAAACCAAATTTTAAAAGATTAATTTTAATAATACTTTTAATTTTTTGTTGGATTTATCAAGTGCACAATAAAGTTCAGAATGTGAAACTGCCAACTATATTGTATCATCATAATTACATAGGTCACTTGTGAGGATAGATTTCTGACAGAATTATATCATATTGATGCACTCACATTATAATCCAATACTAATAATAATATCCTATGCCAGGTCCTGGCCATTGAATATTCACCATAAATAATTCTATCATCTGATAGAAAATATTACACTTATATTACAAATAATATATATATATATATATATATATATATATATATATATATATATATATATATATATATATATATATATATATATATATATATATATATATATATATAAATATTTACTTGAACAATTCATAAAACTAGTTTAACTTATCATTCAATACTACACAAAAATTTGTATAATTATCCCTCACTTTAAAACCTTACCTCTATTATTTTGAAATATTATTTAAAAAACAAATTTAAGTGTAAGTCCTCGTTAAACGGGTAACTTACATTGACATAGATGCGACTGGCTTGCTTAGCTTCACACAAGTTTCCCTTTCAAATGGCGACTTTGGCTAGTTTAATATTTTTTTTATTCTATTGGTTAAGTACCTAATTTAATCTTAAATGATATTTAGTTTAAAAATTTACCCAACTTCATATCCCCACCATTAATTTGAGTTTGGGCATACTAATTATTAATAAAAAATTTAGATATAGCGATTAGAGAATTTGATAAGTATAAATAGCATACTTTTTTATGTTTTATATTTCTAATAAAAATATGTTATTTTAGTTGTATTATGTAGAAAAAAATAGAAATGGTATAAAATTCTAACTTTCATATAATGTTAGAGCATCAGAACAAGCAACACCACAACACCATCAAAAACACCGTTGGAGCACCAAGATATTGACATTGTAGTGCCAACATCTCAATCAGATAATGCCACGACATTAAAAGTTCTATTGCAGATCAATGTTCTCTATTATTCAGCACTGTAGTGTCACACTCTATAACACCTCGGTGCCAAAATTGCTCTTCCGGCGCAACATTATTTAAAAGTCAGTAGAACTGCGGTGTAGCTATTGTAACTTTCCAAAGACATGATCTGTCAGCAAAATGAAGTGACAGTTCACTAAATAACTGATCCACATTAACAAGCATAATAATGGAGCTAGAGCAGTAGTACATCGGCATTAATTCAATTATTGGGCACAGCTGCGCTGATATTTTAAGTGTCACAGTGTTAATTGCCTAATTTGTATTTTCTTATAAATAGTCATTATATTATATTTGTGAGGGAGTTCAATCACTTAGATAATTTCAAAATAATTCAAAGGGCTTCTCTAAATTTTCCTTAGGGCAACAACTAAGGAAATTTAGGAAAGTACTTAATACCATCATTAGAGTGTTTGGCCTGTGTTTGTGGAAGCAATTCAGTAAAAAAAGAGAATGAGTGTAGAGGAGATTCTTTGAACCATTATGTTGATATCTATCCCTTGTATTTTCTTTCTATCATGTTATTAATACAAATGAGTTTACTTCAATGTTACTCCATATTTGGCTAAATTCTCTAGTTTTTTTATAATGAAAATATCATATGTAGTAATGAGTTTTCTTATTCCTTAAATGATTAAAATGATATTTTCAATATTACTAAATCTTAATTTAATGCACATAATAGCCATATGTGTAGTTAAAATTAGGTGTAATGTGGAGCCTCAATAGAGAGAAACAGGCATAACCAGGAATATTAAATTAGTATGCCTCATGCCTAAGTATAGGGTATGAAATGTACTAAATTCTTAAGGAGATGTTATAACCATAGAAAGTTGATCGACATCATTTGTTCCTACAAGCTCGATAGAGATCTAGGGATGCATATACTCTGAATAGTATCACAATTAAAAGAGATTTATTAGGAAAAATATGTTATTTATATTCATCAATCCAAAATATTATATCTATATAGTGTATTCATTAGCTTTTTCTAATTTTATTTAAGTAATTGAATCTCCATAATATCCATTTTTATTGTGTGGGATGATTATTACAATTAGAGTAAATAGTAGTAGTTAATTACTAAAGAGCATACTTACTCGTGCGTTCGACATAATACTCTATCACTTTATTACTTAATTTAGCATGTATACTTGCATATATTAAGTGGGGATTAATAATTTATATCAAAGAAAACCTAAACATTATTTAGGGGAGATAAAGCCTTAAGCATTTATTATTATAATTTAAATTTATATTTACTCATAGCCCCCATCAATCACTAGGTCCCTGAGCCAGTGATTAACCAATTTGACCCAATTGAGCTAGCTCAAGCTAGCTCAATTGAACATCAATCACCTCCAATCAAATTTCAAATGAACACTAAACTTTGCCAAATTGCCCTGAACATCCCTCCTAGTGAATTGAGTTTGATAGGTCAACATGATACAATCATCAATTAACCTAGTCAATAGAACCTAGTTCTAGTCAAATCAAATCAACATAGGGTCAGCTCATAATATGCAACCAAACCAAACTATCTAAACTTCAGCAATCATTCTATCTCACTCTATTGCATAGTTCAAACACTTCTCAAACATTGGTGAATCAAATCCTAATGAGTCAACTCACTAAGACTTGGTCAAACCATATTACATTCCCATGCCTTTATTTATACATCAGCCTCATAGCTCTATACTCTTCTTAACTCACTCCACTAGTAAGGCATATACTCCTAGACTCCACCTTAGCTCCTATTGACTGTTTGAATAATCGAACAATCAATGAATACTTAAAACCTCTCAAATGGTCAATCTGTCTAGTTCAGCCCATTTCTCCCTTAACAAGCCAAACCCAAATCCCCCTAGCATGCTTCTAAATGCCTCCCAACCTGACCCAAGTAGCTAGTTTACCCAAAATGGCAAAGCGGTCTCCTCCTTAAGAGAGGGACAACCTCTCACTATCGAACCTTATAGCCACTCTCCCTACAGCATAACCATTTGGGATAGGTGTCCATCATATAGGGATCACCTCTAATTGATCCTAGTCCTCCAAAATAACTCTTGGGTTTCAAGTTACCCAAATGAGCTTATTGAATCAACTTACATTCTCTCCCTACATTCAGCTTCCCAGAGCCCTCTCAGACTTTGTTTGAACTTTCCAAAAATTTCTCTACATTCCCCAAGTCAAACCCCGTTGATTGCAGGCTATCAACTGCAAGTTTTTGACCACACCAAACCCAAACTCCGTCCAAGGCCTTTAGATTGTGAACCAACCTTTTTAGCTGTCAAGTTCTTTAGAGGGATCAATCTAAGACTCTCAACAAAATCAAGCCCAAGAACTCCTCTTAAGGTTCATCCAATAAACATAACCATCAAACCTAAATCCATATATATTTAAATATCTCTACAAAAAGTGCTTTTCAAAACATGAAAATACCTCCCCATCATTCATTTAATCTTCCTTAAGCTCAATTTAAAGTTTCATGGATTTTGAATGAGCCATTTTTAAGTTTGATCACTTCTTCATGTTAGGGTTTTAGGTTTATATGAATTTAAGTTCTACAAAATTTGAGCTATTGATCTCACGATCAACGGCTCCCATCTCATCCTTCTGCGGCTTATCTAAACCCTACCAAGCCCCTTTCTATCTAGATCTCCATCTGACGCAATCTCTGCCAGAATGACCATAGAGGATTAAATGGCATGCAAGAGCTGCTAACACAGATAAGTGAAAGCACGTTCATCGCCTCCACCATAATGCATTAAATGCCAATGACTACCGGTGGCGCAATCATAAGAAATTAATTTATTGGTGCATAATCATTGCCATGATTTTGAATATGCCAATCAGAAGCTGATGCGTGGCCCGCCGTTGCCGAGTTTAATTTAATAAAATTTTTTTTAAACATATTTTAATTATAGATTCTTCAAAAAAATATAACAAATTAAATATTAAATCAAAAATTATATAGAATATATCATTTTCTTCAGTTTGAAACCCTCTTTATTTAAAAATAAAATTAAACCAAAATTTTTAAATATTTATAAAATTATTTCATTTATATGGATTTCCTAATTATTTAAATAATTCCTTAAATATTTGTCTAATTTGATTCAAATTTTGTCACCATTAATTATACGATGTGTGCTACTTCTAGTGATTTTTACTGAATTTATTTAAGCATAGTTTTAATAATGCTTAGAATTTTAAATAAATAAGGCATATTGTTACATATTAATTTTAAAAATTCATGAAAGTAAAGGATTTATTAACCCATTACATGCATATGAGCCTTTTGTGCAATTATTAAACAGAGTTTTATTATTCAAAAATGAATTTAAATATATTAGTTGAGTATCTAGAGTGCAATAGTATCATTCTCATTTTCAAGCTTCCCTTAATTTCTCTCTACATACTTAACTATTTAGATTCATTTTTGGATGGGGGAATGATGATACATTTGATTCCTATAGTTTTGGTTCACATGATTGATTAATTTAATTGTTTATATGTATATGCAAGGGTTAGGAACAATAATTGAAATCCAATTCAAACATTAGTGTCACTTAAGGACAATTACCAAGGACATGTTTAGATAAATTAGGCAAAATGTAGGATTCATACATACATCCAATAGGGATGGAACATTAAACATAGAACATTTATTGACATTATATATCGTAGGAATTAAACATACTTTGATTTGACACTAATTGACCTCAAAACAACGTTCAATTAAATAAACCCCTCATCTAGGGTTAACTTCAATAAATTCTAATAAATCAAATAAAATCTATTAAAATACCAAACCTGCTTCAATCAATTTCAATCAACACCTATAATCATTAAAAATTAAGATTCAAAATTAATTTTTATTTAAATTTAATTAATAATTAACTACTATTAATTAAATATTAACTAAATAAATTCATTTAAATTAAAAAATAATTCAAAAAATATAAAAAAAATTAAATAAAAATAAAAATAAAATTAGAGATATATAATTTAAATTGGAATAAAAATGTTAATTAAAATATAATATTAATTTATTAAATAATTAATTTTCTTAATATAATTGATTAAATATAATAAATAAAATTCAAAAATACATAAAAATTTAAGTAAAGTTAAATAAATTAAAAGATTAATAATTTGAATCTAAATAAAATGTTGACTAAATTTTAATTATAATTTATTAATAATTAATTAAAATTTTAATAATTAATTAAATTTCTAAATAATTCAATAAAAATAAGAGAAAAATTCAACAAAAATCTAAGACATAAAAATAAAATTAACTTGATATTTTATATGAATGAAATTTATTTTTGATAAAATAAATTCTATAATTAATCTTCATTAAATATTAGGCTTTTATGCTTCATGGTTGCTTCCATTTCGAGGGCATTTAGCATTATATTTTAAAGCCTTCAACACATTAAACCACCTAATCCCTCTATGTAGTGCTTGATTCCATTTGGAGGGAACTTAATCCCTTTATGTCGCTTTTAAAAAGATTAATTATTTTTAGACGATTTAATTTCTTAAATTTTAATTTTGAAATTGAATGCATCATTATGAATGATATATCGTCTCAGGAGATGAGCATACCATTCCTTAATGGCTTCAATTTATAGGATTAAAACTTTATCATGATTATCATAGTCAAATTTGAGCAAAAACTACATATGACCCCTGAGGGTCAAAATAATTATTTACTCAGGTATTTAACTATGATAATTTAGATAAATTATCATTAATTTCATAACTAAAGCTATAATAATAATTGATATATCTTCCTAAGTGAATAAAATATTAATTATTATAGATCATTTGAAAATGACAATAATGATCATTGATTTTGACTTAAAATTTTCCAAAGATAATTAATTAAGTTTTTGAAAATTGATTTTAAAAATTTTATTTGATATAGATTTCTAAATCTCCTATGAGCGTAAGCCCTCGTAGTTAATTACATCATAAGAAACTAGAAAGTTCTACGAATACTCTTGATTAAAATAGTGATAGAAATTTTATTTTACGATTTCAAAGTTTGCTAACAAGGAAGGTAAGGATTTGAAATTTAATAGGGATTGGATCAAAGTGAAAGACTTATTCCTGGAGGTTAAAGGAAGAATAGTAGGAGATGCTTTATGATTCTTAAATATTTCAAAAGCACCCCAGCCTATCCTATAAGTTGGGTTTGAATTTGATTGAAAGAGACTTAAGTTTGAGTTGTCAATTTTATTAGAAGGTTGGAATTAGATTCCTAGAGGTTGAGATCTTATAGTCTGAGCTTGCCTCAGAACCTACTCCTAAAACTAAAGTGAATTTGAGAATGGGGTTCTTCTCAATCTTCACTTCTTCATCCTTCTGCAGGATCCTTAGATTCATCGAGTCTGGATATCCAAATGAAAAGAAACTCCCCCTCAAAGGGGTGTTATCTTTTCCCTTTAGATATTTGAAAACTATCCAAACTTAGTCTTCCAAATGGAGGAGAACTCTCCCTCAAGGCATGTTCTCTCCTCTTTGGAATCTAAGTTGGATATTTTTGTATCCCCTCTTAAATGTCACTTTGAATTACAACTCAATAGATTTGAATTATATTTGATAAAAAATTAAAATATAGATTCAACACCTGCAGGGTTATCCAAGGTAATTATAACTTGAAATCATATCTCAAGCAGTTATATATTGAAATTAAAATGCTCAAACTAGTCACACTTAGCCGTGCTCTTTTAATTTTAAAAGGGGGACCTAGCACAGTAGCACTACCTGTAGCAATTTAATATTTATGATTTTGCCCCCCTTTTATTTTAAATACCCTGCATGAGCATGGCCACCTGCATAAGATTAAATCAGAATTTAAATTGCCCATATCCTAAGGGTAAATCTAACATACAATCAATCACATCATAGAGTGTAAAAATTAAATAAACAATCAGAGCAATCATCTAATTCTAACAACCAACATGCAGTGAAAGCTTGAAAAACTCGACACACATCAGAAAAATAAATACCGGCCTAGCCTAGATCTAGAAGTGGTGCCCTAGCAAATCATCTAAAGTGTGTGAGGTAGGATGTGTGGTTTAGATATGTCCTATATTAGATAATTGATTAAAGTTGTCTAATGTTTGGATTTGTTGAAGGTTAAATGGTAAATTTGATTAGAATTCAAATATTAATGTGTTAAGGTTTATTTTAAGATGTATTTTTAAAGTTAATTGATTAAATAAATTTAATTAGTTATAAATTAAAGGATTAATATACTTTATTTAATTAGATTTGTTATTAATTTTAAGAATTAGATTAATTTAAATTTTCTATCAATATGTTCATGGTGTTGTGCCACCAGGCTCGAGGATCCAAGCCTCCTTAGAACACATAGCCCTGCAGCCCGGAGTAGTCCATCCTAAAAACTTTCATGATGTAGTTGGATTAAAGATTTTAATTTGATTAAATAATTAAAAATAATTTAATTTAAAGTTTTATACTCTATTGAATTCATTAATGACATTGTGCCACTAGGCTTAAGAAACCAGGCCTCCTTAGAACACGTAGCGCCGCAGCCCAGATTAGTCCATCCTAAAACTTCATATTTGGCGTGGTTGGTGTATATTAAAGGGTTGGTTGATTAATTTTATTAGTCCAAGTAATAATTTTTGGGATTTTGGTTGATTATTGAATTTTTTAATTTTTTTTATTATTTTAATTATTAAATTAAATTCTCAAATTTTGACTTTTAGATTAAAGGTGATTACTAGAAATTTGGTATTTTTATTAAATATTAAACCCTAGGATGAGCAATTATACTGTAAGTTTGTTGGATTTGGATTTTTTTATATTTAGTTATAAATTTTCAAATTTTTTTAGCTAAAATTTTAACAAAAAGTTGACTTGAAAGTTGATTTTTTTATTTTAACTGATTTTTTATGATATGATATTTTTAATAAATATTAGGCCTTATATGGAGTACAATGCCTTTGCGTTTGCTCAATTTAGAGTTTTTTACAATAAGTTATAAATCTTTGAAAATTTTATCTAATTTTGTACCATGGTTGACCAAAAAGATGACTTTTTGACTTTGACCTATATCTGTTGGTTTGTTACTTTTAGAAAATACTAGACCTCAAATTGAATTGAATGACACTAAATTTGTCAATTTAGATTTTTTTGGAATTAGTTATGATTTTTCAAAATTTGGTTAATTAATTTATTTTTTAAATTACTTAATTAAAGAGGTTTTGATTGTTTTGATCTAAACTTATCCTAAATTGTATTAAATTACTCCCAAAGATCAGCGATGACCTATGAGAGTATTTTTAGGAGTTTAAAATTTATTTGTACTTTTAATAATTTTTAATTATTTTATTTAATTAATTATTGATTTTCATTAAAACTTAAATTAAGGTTAAAGTAAAAGTCTAGTGATGGGAATTTTATTTTTCCTAAACAGAGAGTTAATTTTTGGACAGTTTGATATTTTATTAGTAAATTTTTTATTTAATTTTGATATATTATAATTTTTAAAGTTTTTGGGTCCTAAAAAGGGGTAAATTTTGATTAGTTTAATTTTCTAACTAAATGACCTCCAAATCTAGTAAAATTTCTATATAAGGTGTAAAATATCACTAAGTTCAATATTGTGAAGTTTCACCCCTATTAAATGTGTGTATAATTTTCTAGAATTTTTTTAAGTTAATTAGACCTTTTTCTTAATTATTTTCCCTAGGTGTCATTAATATTCAAATAGGTCTAAAATTTTGTTCAACTAACCCTGGGACATATGCAAGCACATTACAGCAATCTGATAGCCTAGTTCTAAGAATTTGAAGAGTTATACATTTTCAAATTTTTGGGTCTAAAATGGACCTATTACTTTATAAATTCACATCACACAAATCCATTGGATATCTGATCCTAAGAAAATTATAAAAAATGCCTAAGATGCCCAAAAACTTTTCACCAAAATTTGGGTCTAAGTTGACCACTAGATTATGAGAAAATTAGATTTTAATCAAACCTAAATATCTCACAATCCAATTGTTGAGATTGATTGTTGATTGGTTGTTTAAGGTATTTTGATTAACCATTTAGAGCTTTTTGAGACATAGTTGCCTTCCTAAAAGGAGTCAAGCAAGGTGAATAAAAGCCTCAAATGTAGAAGTATTTTATTATTAAATTTTTAATGGTTATTTAAGTTAAACGGTAAGTGTCTTTGATAAACCAGGGCTATGATGTTTATTTCATCCTCCTCGGGGCTAGTTAATAGCCTCGTAAGCCCGGGTTGCCTATTAATTACCTATTAATTTAATTTTAATGGTTGGTTTGTGATTTTTAATTAATTTAATTTATAGATTATTGATTTATAATATTTACAATTTAACACTTACATTTCGTCAACTTATTTATGGCATTGTCAAAATGGGCACAATGATCGAGGCCTCTTTAGGACAAATAGTCCCATAGCTCAAGATAGTCTAGCCTAAAAATTTTACTAAAAGAGTATGAAGTATGATTAATATTCATCTGATTTAATTCATTGAGTTTATTAAATTCTTAATTTTTCACATTTTATTAAATTTATAAAATTTTTAATTATTTAATAAAGGGGGATTGAACAAATTTTGACTTTTTGATTTACTTTGAATTTTGAAGATTTTATATTTTTAATAAATACTAGACCTAGAGATTTGTCTAATGTCTTTGAGTTTAAGTCATTTGGATTTTTCTATAATTAGTTATGATTTTTACAAGTTCTATATATTCAAATGAATTACATTTGACTAAATATTAACTTTCTTATTTACATTGAATTTTGAATATTTTATCTTTTTTCATAAATAAAATATTCAGAGATGAGTCTGATGCCATTGAGTTTGGGTGCTTTTGATTTTTTTATAATTAGCAATGAATTTTATAAGTTTGGCCTTCATTAATGAATTTTATAATTAAGGCAATTTGGGGATTTTTTATTTAATCTCCAAATCAACTCTAAACCTATTAAAATCTTTCCAAAGTGTTAAAAATGACTCCTACGGATGATTACAAGTATTTAGAGTCAATTTGGAATTTTAAATATTTTTTCATTATTTAAATTAATTAATTATTAGTTTACTTATTTTTAAATTATTTTTTATTTTGATAGAATTTCAAGGTGCTTTTAATTTTTATTTGTTACCCTCTTAATTCTAGGAAATTTGACTCTTAGCTTATATTTTTTGGATTTAAATTTAGTTTATTATGATTTATTAAAAATTATGGGTCAATTATGTGTGTCAATATTTGGTTCACTAATTGACTAACATAATGATCTCCAAATCAATTAAAATTTTAAACATATGTTCACCACAACATTTGTTTCAAACCCACCAAATTTGAAGCCATCAAGATATCAATGGGTTTCATAATTGATCCCCAAAGGTAAATATATTTATACCTTTGGGGATTTAATTTGTAGTTTACACTATTTAGATTAGGGTAAAATTATAAGAATTCTAACCCTTACACTAATGTACACAAACCATAGAAAAATCAAAACCTAATTCTAAGGGGTGTGTGAGTTATGAATTCCCAAGGTTTTTGGTTAAAATATGACCCAAAACTTTAAAATTTTAATTCACTAAAATCTGTTGCAAATCTGGTTTTGATGATGACAAACATGTTTGTATTCTATTTTGCTTGGCTAATCCATTTCAAGTACAAAAGATCAAAAGTAACTCAAGCCAACTCAAGATCGGGTCCAAGTGTGTCTAAAATGTACTATTTTTCCTTTTCTTGAGTTAATTGTAATGTAACTGATCCCCTAGCTAAGTAACCTTACACACACACTCAGGGGGAGAGCTTGAGTGAATTAGAGTTTCTGTTCAAGTTTTTGTTCAGATCGTCCTGGATGATATTTACAACGTCCTGGACGATCAAGTAAAAATAGAAATCCTAATTAGGGAGACCAAGTTAAGTCTGTCTGATTAAACCGATTGTCCTGGACGATCAATACATCGTACGAGACGATAGGCTCAAATCAGAAATTCTCAGCCACCAGATTAAGTTAGGCAAGTTTTTATTTTAAGATATTTGGTCTGATCGTCCCGGACGATACGTGTATCATCCTGGACGATCCAGTACAATCATGCCTAAATTAGTCTGGTAATTAAGAAAAGTAATTAATATTTGATTGATATGATCATATCATCCTAGACGATCGTAGGATCGTCCTGGACGATCATGATCGTCTAGTGTGTTTCAGCTGTACGTCCAGAGCGGTGATCAGGATGATTTCGGCACATTTTGAACTACTCGTACAGGACAATATCCGTATTATCCTGGATGATCAAGACATTTTTGGGTCGTTCAGCACAAGTTTCTTTAGACGACGAGAGCGGTCTTCTGGATGAAATTCCTGAATTTACACTAATCGCCCCGGACGATTGCAGAACCGTACGGGACGAACGAAACAACTTTTTCCTCTGATCGTCCAGAAGAGCCAGATTGTCCAGGCTGAAACAACTGATTTTGAACTGATCATGCAGGACGATCTATCGATCGTCCTGGATGATCTAGGCTGACCAGTTGAGATTTAGGGCAAATTTTGAGCCCTCCTATAAAAGATCTTTTTCTTTCAACAAGAAAAATCTTTTGCCACTTTCCTTTCAAGAGAAACCTAAAGAGAGTTTGGGAGAGAGAGAGGATCTTGTGAGGGGGAGTTTGTGAGGGATTCACGAAGGTTGCTCCAAGCAAGGATCATAGTCATCTTCTCCGTTCATCGTCTCTGGTCTAGTTGGTGTTCTTTGTGAGAGGATCGTTCACAAGAAGATCCGGGTTCTCTGCCCGCTTCAGGAGGAAGCGAAAGGAGTTCAGATTCTCTGCATGCTTCAGGAGGAAGCGAAAGGAGTCTGAGGTTCTCTGCCTGCTTCAGGAGGAAGCGAAAGGAGGTTAGGTTCTCTGCCTGCTTCAGGAGGAAGCGAAAGGAGATTAGGTTCTCTGCCTCACCGTGTCGGTGGAAAGGAGTTTTTGTACAGGCTTCCCCACCTTGTTGTGGGAGCAGAAGGAGAGTCACTTTGGTTTAGTGCAATACCTGGAGGGGAGGCTCTGGGGAGTGGACGTAGGTCAAGTTGACCGAACCACTATAAAAATCTGGTGTGTTCTTTCTGATTACTTTCTGCAATTTAGTTTTCTGTGATTATCTGCTTGGGTGAAATTTATGTTTGATCTTTTCGTTTGTGTATTTTACTTGTTTCCGCTATAAATCATCGAAAAGATTTTTACTATCGCTCTCAAATTTTTTAAATAACCAATTCCCCCCCTCCCTCTTGGTTAGCCTTGGGACTAGTTCATCAGGGCTTAACATCCCTATCGAACTTTCAAGTGGTATCAAAGAGGGACTCATAAAATCTAGTTTTAAAAAACTTTTGAATTTGATCGATGGCTAACTTTGGTAATCGTAATACTGCTGAAGGTTATTCAATTACATGACCGCCATTATTTGATAACATATCTTTTGATTTTTGGAAAACTCGCATGTCCACTTTTCTTCAATCAATTGATTATCGCATGTGGATGCTTGTTAAGGATGGATACGAACCACCTTTTAGAATGATTAATAATGTGAAAACTGAACTGCCCTTTACTGATTGAACTTTTGATGATCGTGATTTAGCATAATTGAATGCCAAATGCTTGAACTGTTTTTTTGTGCTTTAAAATCTGAGGATTACATACATATTTATAGTTGTACAACTGGCAAAGAGATTTGAGATAGATTGTGCATCACTTATGAGGGTACAACTAAAGTCAAACAGTCTAGGTTAAACATATTACTTCATGACTACGAACTTTTTCGCATGAAATCTACTGAATATATTTCTGAAATGTATATAAGGTTCACTCAAATTGTCACCTCTTTGCATGCCTTAGGTAGAGAACTTACAAATTATGATAGAGTGAACAAAATTCTTAAATGTTTACCTACTTCGTATGATGCTAAGATAACAATAATCACTGAATCTAAAGATTTGAATACTTACTCTATTGATAGCTTACTTGGATCACTATTGCTTACGAGCAAGGGGTGAACCAAAGACAGCTTGATGCAGGTGAGAAGAAGAAGGAGAAAATAGTGGCACTGAAGGCCAACGAGAGTGATACTAGTTCTTCCGGGTCTGATAGCGATGACATTACCTTGATCACTAGGCAATTCAAAAGCTTTCTAAGGAAGAAACATAAGAACTTTCAGAAGTGGAACAAGGGTAAGTCCAGCCAAAAATTTTAAAGGTTCATCTTAAACTATCTATTTTGAATACAGGAAGCCTGGACACAATAAGGCTGATTGTCCTACACTTAAAGCTCACCCAAGCAAGGAGAAGGGTGAGGAGAAACATAAGTTCAGAAAGGATAAGAAGCAGATTCAGAAGGCGTTCTGGGCAGATTCTGCATCCGACTCCTCTAAGACTGAAGCTGAAGAGGAAACAAATTTGTGTCTGATGGCTGATGATCATCCTGGTCAGTCTGACTAGGAAGAGGTATGTGAGCTTACTTACGATCAATTATTTGAAATATCTGAAAGAATTCAAGCATCGTATAGGAAAATTAAGAAAAATCATGTTAGCTTGAAACTAGAATTTCTGAACTTACAAAAAGAGCATGAAATTTTGATTAAAGATCATTCTACTGTTGATTGCAATCACAAGTCTTTACTTGATGAGTTTGATGAATTGAACAAAAAGTATTCTGATCTGACTACTGAGCATGATTTACTGAAAACCATGCATGTTGATTTAGAGAAAGCTTTCAAGTTGATTTAGAGAAAGCTTTCAAAGAATTAGACAATCTGGCATGTGAAGTGGAGAGTAGCAATGGTGCTTTAAAATTTGAAATTATAAGTTTAAAGAAAGAAAATGAATTTTTGAAAGTTAAAATCAGTGCTTTTGAGAAAAATGAAACACCTCCTACGTTTGCACAGTTTTATGCACCTCCACCTTTTGTAGAATCTGTTTTAAAATCATCAAAGCATGTTTCATACAAACCTAGGAAGAGGCACTATCACCCATATAGATTAGTTAACCCTTTTCCTGGTGTTAGATATTTTTCATGTGGCATGCTAGGACACATTTCCCACACCTGGACTGTTCACCGTAGTACACATTAGGTGTGGAGGCTCAAACTGCCTGTTTCACAGCACAGCACACATGCATTGCATTCTTCTTTTCATAAGAAGGAACCTAAACCTATTTGGGTTCCTAAAACTGACATTTGATGATTTTGTAGGTGTGCTCTCACACAAGACCTCGTGAGAGCATGTGGTACCTGGACAACGGATGTTCAAGACACATGACTGGAGATGCAAATCAGTTCATTTCACTGGAGGCCAGGGCTGGAGGCAAGGTTACACTTGGAGATAACACCACCAAGAGGGTGGTAAGTTCAGGTATAATTAGTGATTCAAAGAATTTTATGATTGATAATGTTTTGCTTGTAGATGGACTAAAACATAACTTGCTAAGCATTAGTCAACTCTGTGACAAAGGATACAGCATTAAATTCCTTCTCACTTGCTACATTGTAAGCTTAAATGACAAAATTGTTTTACAGGGACAAAGGATCAATAATATCTACAAGCTGGATGTAAGTTGCATTAAAGCTGAAAATTTAATTTGCTTAAAAACTACTGCTGATGAGTCTTGGTTGTGGCATAGGAGATTGTGTCATGCCAATATGAAAACTCTTAGGAGAGTCACCCAAAATGACTTAGTTAGAGGTGTCCCTAAGCTTAAGTTCACTAAGGACCACCTGTGTGATGCCTGTTAGTTAGGGAAGCAAGTCCAGTCCTCCTTTCACTCTATTAAGGATATTAGCACCTCTAGACCTTTAGAAGTCCTTCACATGGATCTTTTTGGACCCATTAGCACTGCCAGCTTAGGGGAGAAAGTCTATAATTTTGTGATTGTTGATGACTACTCGAGGTTCACTTGGATTAAATTTTTGTCACATAAATCTAAGTCATTTGATGAATGTAAGTCCTTCTCCACTTGGATTCAGAGGAAGTTAGGTTATGAGATCTTGACTATTCATAGTGATCATGGTGGAGAGTTTAAAAATATGAAATTTAGAAGTTTTTGTGAGGAGCAAGGGATTAGTCACAATTTTTCAGCTCCTAAGACCCCTCAGCATAATGGGGTAGCTAAAAGGAAGAACATGACCTTAGTGGAAGCCGCTAGAGCCATGCTTGCGGAGTATTCACTTCCAAAAAATTTTTGGGCTGAAGCGGTGAACACTGCCCGTTATGTGATGAATAGGGTGAATGTAAGATCAAATCTGAATAAGACACCTTATGAGATCATTAAGGGTAGAACTCCAAACTTGTCCCACCTCCATATCTTTGGCTATAAGGTTTTCATTCTGAACAACGGGAAATCATCCTTAGGAAAGTTTGACCCTAAATCTGATGAAGGAGTGTTCTTAGACTATTTAAGTGTAGGGAAATCCTTTAGGGTGTTCAATAAGAGGACTTTGGTGGTGGAAGAGTCAACTCATGTGGTGTTTAATAAATCTGATCCTAAGGTGACTAGAGTTGAGGAAGAAGAAGAGGTAGAGGAGATTACACAAGGGGTTGAAAATGCAAATCTGGAGGAAAGGGTAGAACCTCAAACCACATTACCTAGAGATTGGAGATATTCTTCGAGTCATCCTAAAGAATTGATCTTAGGAGACCCTTCAGAAGGTGTTAGGACTAGGCATGGACTTAAGAAGGAAGTAAACCACTCTGCCTTTATCTCAATGACTGAACCCGCCAACATCAATTAAACCCTCCCTGATGAATTCTGGATCTTAGCTATGCGAAAAGAATTGAATCAATTTGTAAGAAATGATGTTTGGGAGTTAGTAGAAAGACCTAGAAATCAAAGTATTTTGGGAACCAAGTGGGTCTTTAAGAATAAGATGAATGATTCTGGTGTGGTGGTTAGGAATAAGGCAAGATTGGTGGCTAAGGGGTATAATTAGATTGAAAGGATTGATTTTAAGGAGACCTTTGCCCCTGTAGCTCGATTGGAAGCCATTAGAGTGCTACTAGCATTTGCCTGTTATAAGGGATTTAAGCTGTTTCAAATGGATGTCAAGAGTGCCTTTTTAAATAGGATAATAAAAGAGGATGTTTTTGTAGAACAACCCCCAAGTGTTAAGAGTTCCCAATATCCAAATCATGTTTACAAATTAAAAAAGGCCTTATATGGATTGAAAAAGGCACCCAGAGCTTGGTATGAGAGGCTTAGCACATTCCTATTAGAAAGAGAGTTTGCTAAGGGGAGCGTAGACACCACCCTTTTTCTGAGGAGAATATGGGATGACCTACTCATTGTCTAGATCTATGTTGATGATATAATTTTTGGATCTTCTGATAAATATTTATGTGATGAGTTTTCTAAAATAATGAGTAAGGAGTTTGAGATGAGTATGATGGGAGAATTATCCTACTTCTTAGGGTTTAGCATAAGGCAAATGGATGATGGAACCTTTCTCAATCAATCTAAATACACTAAGGATATTTGGAAGAAATATGAAATGGATAAAGCCAAGCCAATCAACACTCCCATGAGCTCCTCTGTTCAGTTAGATAAGGATTCAAGTGGAAAATCTGTTGATCACAAGAAGTATAGAGAAATAATTGGATCACTATTTTACCTGACTGCTAGCTGACCTGATATCATGTTTAGTGTTTGTCTTTGTGCTAGGTTTCAGGCTAATCCTAAAGAGTCCCACCTGACTACTGTTAAGAGAATTCTTAGATATCTTTTAGGGATCCCAAACCTAGGAATCTGGTACCCTAGGCACAACACCTCTTTTGAGATTATTGGATATCCTGATTCTGACTTTGCAGGGTGTAGGGTGGATAGAAAGAGCACTTCTAAAACTTGTCAATTCATAGGACAGTCTTTAGTCTCCTAGTCCAGTAAAAATTAGAACTTAGTTGCACTTTCCACTGCTGAAGCTGAATACATTACCTTAGGAAGTTGTGTGGCCCAAGTTCATTGGTTAAAGTAATAAGTCTTAGATTTAAGATTACCTGTGGGCATAATTTCTATTCTGTATGATAATACTAATGCCATCTACATCTCTAAGAATCCAATCCAACATTCTAGAACCAAACATATTGATGTAAGGCATCACTTTATTAGGGACCATGTTACGAAAGGGGACATTGAGCTACATCATATAGCAACTGAAAATCAGCTGGCTGACATATTTACTAAACCATTGGCATTTGACTCATTCAGCATTTTGAGGACCAGATTAGGAGTGATTGATATAAATGCTTGATTCTGATGAATATTGATTTCTGATTTGTCCTTTTTATTCTGTTTCTGTTAGTTAGCTATTTGATTTGATTATTTGCTTTCTGTTATTTTTATTTTTTCTGCTAATTTTTGTTTTAGCCTTAGTGTTAGTTTGATTTGAGTATTTGTGTTGATGTGATTTTCTACCTATTTTTATTTACTGGTTCATCTCTTTTATTTACTGTGTTATGCTTTCAAAATCTGGTCACTGCTCACTACTTCTAATAAATTGGATTTCTAACTGAGAGTTTTACCTTATTTTTATTTGGAAATTGGTAAGCAGTGATTGATTCTACTGGATCTGTTAAAGGGAAGAAACATTGATAATTATTTCTCTTCCTCTAACTCCTTTACTCGTATATTGTTTCTTTTGGATAAAAATCTTCTTCAACATTAAAATATTAGTTTTTGAAATAGAGATTTATTTTATCTTCCTACAGTAATCTACCTCATATGAATAGTATTTTCAAAGTCTTGAGTCATTATTATGATTTTCTAAACCAAGTGATTGCACTTATCATACGACGTATGATTTTTATTTTATGAATTACTCTTCCTTACTGTGTAGAGCGTCTCCTATGTCTGGAAGGTAATTTTACAGCTGAGATCTTTTAACGATTTTGAGAGGGAGAAAGCTTACAAAAGATGCGTAGTGCGCCAAACAAATTGAAAAAGAGGCACAAAATGAGCCCAAAGCTGAAAAGATACGAAATATCGCCATACTAAAAGATACACAAAGTGTATCAAAAATTAAAAGATGCATAAAGTGCCAAACAAATTGAAAAAGAGGCACAAAATGAGCCCAAATCAAGCTTTCTTCCCTTTTCGATCGCTAAATATCTTAGAAAAATTCGTGCGCCACTTCATATTTTCGAAAGCTTGAGTTTGAAAATCCTGATTTCTGATTTATTACTTTGTAACACTATTATATCAGATATTTTTTTGGAACGAGGCTTGAAAGGATCTCTTTTCAAATCTAATTTCTTTTCTTCTGAATTGGATTTTATCTTGAAAGGGATTTGCATCTATAAGGTGCCCGAGGTGGGAGTTATGAAAGTCAATTTTTCAATTTTTTCTGGATTTCAGCGCTGTCAATCGTCTTCTTATTGGATTTTGGATTTAAAATCAAGGAAAAATTTTGATTTACTGGAGCAGATTGATCCCAAAAAAAAGGGGGATGATCAGGATCCACCTCCGTTTTAGTTTTATGTTTTATGCTATTTTTTCTGTTTGGACTATTGTTTCTGTTTTTCTGTTTGTCCTCCTTTTTGTGATGTCAAAAGGGGGAGTCAGTTGTAGTAGATTTTATTTTATGCATTGATCTTGTCTTATAGTGTTTATGTCATTTATAGTTGTTTTCCTGTACTACTCTAATTATCCAATAAAATTTATTTTTCAATGTGCGTTGGTTGACTCCTAGTTCTTTTATTTTAAACTACTGCACAAATGTTTGCCATCATCAAAAAGGGGGAGATTGTTACAAATCTGGTTTTGATGATGACAAATATATTTATATTCTATTTTTCTTGGCTAATCCATTTCAGGTACAAAAGATTAAAAGCAACTCAAGCCAACTCAAGATCGGGTCTAAGAGTGTCTAAAATGTACTATTTTTCCTTTTCTTGAGTCAATTGTAATGTAACTGATTCCCTAGCTAAGTAACATTACACATATACACTCAGGGGGAGAGCTTGAGTGAATTAGAGTTTCTGTTCAAGTTTTTGTACAGATCGTCCTGGACGATATTCACATTGTCCTGGATGATCAAGTAAAAATAAAAACCCTAATTAGGACGACCAAGTTAAGTCTGTCTAATTAAGCCGATCATCCTGGACGATCAATACATCGTACGGGACGATATGCTCAAATAAAAAATTCTCAGCCTCTAGATCAAGTTAGGCAAGTTTTTATTTTAAGATATTTGGTCTGATTGTCCCGGACGATACGTGTATCGTCCTGGACGATCCGGTACAATCATGCCTAAATTATTCTGGTAATTAAAGAAAGCAATTAATATTTGATTGATACGATCATATCATCCTGGACGATCGCAGGATCATCCTAGACGATCATGATTGTCTAGTGTTTTTCAGCTGTACGTCTAGAGTAGTGATCAGGACGATTTGGGCACATTTTGAACTAATCGTACAGGATGATATCCGTATCGTCCTGGATGATCAAGATATTTTTGGGTCGTCCAGCACAAGTTTCTCTGGATGACCAGAGCGGTCTTCTGGATGAAATTCTTGAATTTATATTAATCATCCCTGACGATCGCAGAATCATACGGGACAATCGGAACAACTTTTTCCACTAATCGTCCAGAAGAGCCAGATCGTCCAGGCTGAAATAGCTGATTTTGAACTGATCATACAGGATAATCTATCGATCATCCTGGATGATCTAGGCCGACCATTTGAGATTTAGGGAAAATTTTGAGCCCTTCTATAAAGATCTTTTTCTTTCAACAAGAAAAATCTTTTGCCACTTTCCTTTCAAGAGAAATCCTAGAGAGAGAGAGTTTGTGAGAGAGAGAGAGGATCTTGTAAGGGGGAGTTTGTGAGGGATTCAAGAAGGTTGCTCCAAGCAAGGATGAGAGTCGTCTTCTCCGTTCGTCATCTCTCATCTAGTTGGTGTTCTTTGTGAGAGGATCGTTCGCAAGAAGATCCAGGTTCTCTGCCCGCTTCAGGATGAAGCGAAAGGAGTTTAGGTTTTCTGCCTGCTTCAGGAGGAAGCGAAAGGAGTCTGAGGTTCTCTGCCTACTTCAGGAGGAAGCAAAAGGAGGTTAGGTTCTCTGCCTTCTTCAGGAGGAAGTGAAAGGAGGTTAGGTTCTCTGCCTCACCGTGTCGGTGGAAAGGAGTTTTTGTACAGGCTTCTCCGCCTTGCTGTGGGAGCAGAAGGAGAGTCACTTTGGTTTAGTGTAATACCTGGAGGGGAGGATCCGGGGAGTGGACATAGGTTAAGTTGACCGAACCACTATAAAAATCTGGTGTGTTCTTTATGATTACTTTCTGCAATTTAGTTTTCTGTGATTATCTGTTTGGGTGAAATTTGTGTTTGATCTTTTCGTTTGTGTGTTTTACTTATTTCTGCTGCAAATCATCGAAAAGATTTTTCCTGTCGCTCTCAAATTTTTTAAATAACCTATTCAACCCCTCTCTTGGTTAGCCTTGGGACTAGTTCATCGGGGCTTAACATCCCTATCGAACTTTCAAAATCAAGTGCTCACCAAGGCCCAAGAAAATTATGATATGTATGACATACACTCAAAGATACCCTGTCCAAATTTGAGCCCAATTTAACTAATGGCTTGTGAGTAATTAAGAAAAATTAATAGATAATAAATATTAAATTACTCATAATATAGTGGTTAACATCACCTAAAATTAATTTTAAAATAAAATTGGGCATAAGACATTTCTAATGAGCCCAAGAACACTAAATTTGGATGAGAAATAGATTTATGGTGAATTTGTGAAGTTTTTAAGCATTTTAATAAATTTTTAATATAGTTATTAGATTATTTTGACCGGCGCCAATCATTATCAATCATTAGCAAGGATTGGAATGGTGGAAGTGATGGCACGCATCATCGAGCATGCATCAAATGATCAAGCGATGACTTAACCAGATCAGACATGATTATAAGATGTCGGATCATTTGTGAAATGGACTGACATGTTAGATGATGCCATGTAGCCCGCTTTGCAAAATACATGGTGCTTATTAGAAACCATCTGGAAATGTGATATCTTGTGGTGCGATCTGAGCTGCCCTATCGTGATACATGAAGGATCAAGCAGTTAAGATCACACAAAAAATTTTCAGTACAAAAATGAACTAAAAATTCAAATACCCATAACTTTGTGTAGAGTGCTCCAAATTTAATAAAATTTTAAATATAGCTCCATGGCACCATAATCTTCCAATACATGGAGTTTGTGGGCTTTATGTAATAAAATATTAGAGTAATTTTGAATTGGCTGGGGTTGTTAGTGTAATACCCAAGAATCAAATTCAGAAGAATTATATATTTTATCATCTTAACTAATCAACTAAAGCTTCTATAAATCATCAAAATAATATATATATCTAGTGAAAGTAACTAATAATTACATATCTCAAAATATTGTACAATATTAATTCTCCCAAAATCAATATATAATAACCAAGAAATCCATATAATCACTAATCTATCACAAGTTCCTGACTACAAAAGCATTAAAAAAAAGTTGAGAAAATTTTAAAAAAGAACTTGACAATCTTTATCAGTATCACTACTCATGATCCTGATCCCTTTCCTGACTTGAAATCATTAAAATATATATAATGAACAAGAAAAGCCCAGCAAGAACCCAAAACTCTATCACTACTTTTAATGCATGGCAAAAAAATCAATATGTATATTCAATTTTAGTCAATATTAATCATCATTTAACATGAGTAATACAAATCTCAAAAAATCAATAATAATATTAATATGATCAGTGAAATCAAAAGAGATCTATCAAATTATCAAACATATGATAAAGAGTATTATCACCCAATGAATCATATCAGTATGATATACTATATTTTATCAATATTAATGTCAGTATGAGCTATCAATCTATCAATCAATTTAATGTACTATCAAGTAAATGTCATCATGGGTATAATTAGAAAAGTAAGGCATGACATTTAGTCTTAATGTGGTATTTTCTTTCATGTATTTATTATTTATCAAGGCTCTTAATCTCTCAATTTTTATAGGTGGCTTTCAATAATCATTTTAGAGTCGTCCCTCTCTACTTGTCGGTTTAATTCACTCAATTAGTTATAGGCTACAATTAGGATTACACCACCAACTTTTTATTTAAAGAAAAGCTCATCAGACCATCCTCCTATGTAGAGTATTATAATATTTTAAGAGCCAACGAGTATTCATTATAGTGTTAACAACCAATCTTCCTTACTTACACGTAAATGCTATCTTTTTTTATGCAATATAAGTCAATATCATGTACGAAATAAATAAATGTATAATTATAAGGAAATCTAATAAATTTGTCTATTATGCATTTACTTCAAAAAATCATAACTATCAATTTAACTAGTAAAAATTCAATATGCTTCAATCAAAATATTCATATTTACGAGATCTATCACATACCAAAAGTTATGCGGTGAAAGTTTTGCCAATACAAATTATTCTTATTTTTTAGTAAGGAAAATACAAATTTGGTCAAAAAAATATCAAAAATATAAAATCTTTGAAATCAAAAATAGGGTAATGGTTCTTTATAATGAGATGAGCAATTTTTCTAGAGGCTCAACGGACAAAAATCCCTCTATGTCTGCCAAAACCTATGTTTCTTTTTCTCTCTTCTCTCTTTTCTCTCTAAATCTCATTTTCATTTCTCTAGTACCAAAATAAAAAGAGAAAAATAGATTAAGAATCATATTTAATGAATTTTATAAAGTGATATAAGATATTTTTATTATTATATTATTATTAATTAATTATATAATTAGTTAGTTTTAAAAATGGGGAAAAATGGATTAAAAATCATATTTAATAAATTATATAAAGTGATCTAAGATATTTATATTATTATATTATTATTAATTAATTATATAAATTAGTTAATTTTAAATATTAAAAATCATATAAATCATTTTATATCTTTAAATCTATAACTTCAAAAATTATAAAAAAAATATTCATAAAATAGCATATTTAATTTAAAAAATTCTAGTAAAATTGATTTACAAAATGGATACCTAATGGCCCAAAAATCCCCACTTATACCAACAGATAGCAATTTCTTAAGAATTTGCACCATTGCCCAAAAATTACAAAAAAAATCATTTAATTTACAATATAAATGCTATGGCAAAAATAATTTTTAAATTTGGCTTAAAATATCTCCTAAAAAAATTTATTTATTTGAGTCAAAATATAGGCTATTACAATTAGGGGATAATCCTTTCAAGTAGGTGAAGGATAATGCAAGGACAAGTGATGTAGAAAGAAGGACTTTTAGATTTTTGTGCACATGAAGCCAAATTGAACCAATAGGCTGCATGGAATAGGTGAAAAGGAGCTTCTAGAACTTATTTGAAATGTTTATAGCATCCAATTTGGGCTAGGTTAACTTTGGGTCCATGAATTTAGGTTTTGAAGGGTTTGGGTTAGCACAATTGGTTTCCCAAGTCAACCCATTGGTTAGGCTTACTGAGTTTGATGTAATAGGCCAAGGAATGCCTACTACAACCATTGGTGCAATTTAATTTCATAAGGATGAAAATTTGGCTCAAGAAAACTACTTTGGGTTCACTTGGTTTAACTAATTTGACTAAACCAAGTGGGCCCATGGGTTGAAATTTTTTTAGGAGACTTATGGTGACCCCATGAATGGTCACCATGAGTTTAGTTCATTGATTTGGTCAAAATCTTTGGGTTTGAATTTTTTAAGTATTTAAGTATATTTTGGTCTACTCATGAGTTGACTTGGTCAACCAAGTTTGACCAGGGGTCAAGGTGGGTCCAATGAATTTCAAATGATATTTTGAGTTTAATGGAAGTGGTTCCAAGGTTTGGTGGAGCTCTCATGCATGAAATGCAATTATAAAGGCGTAAAGGGCATTTTGGCCAACCTATGTTGACTTGGTCAACTAGGATTGACCATGGCTTGAGGTTTGGTTAAATAAACTTCAAATCACATTTTAAATGTGTTGGAAGAGGTTTTAGGGTTTTCTTTGGCAGAGCCATGTTGAAGTTTAATGAAAATTCAATTTTAGGAGGTTTCAGGGTTTTAGGGTTTTCAAGATTATTTTATCAAACAAGGTTTAACAAGGGTTCAAATTTGGTTTCATGTTTATGAACATGACCAATAATTCTAGGGAGGTTTCCATAATAATTTTTTATAAGATGCAAAGTCTAGTGGTATAGGTTATAAATATTTAAAGATTTTGCAGCATTTACAAATCAATTTTATTTCAGGGGTTAAGAGGCTTGAAATGCTTCCAAATTGATAGGGTTGACCCTAGGGACATGCCTAATCAATATGTAATTGACTAATCAAGAATTCAAGGTTATTTGATAGGGTTTTAAGGGATTTGAACTTTCCCAGAAATTTATTTTGGGCCAAGGGGTTTTTAATTTGGATTTCAACAATTGATTTTGGATTTTAGATTTGGAATTGGATTTCTATTTTGGATTGATTTAACATTGAATTTAATTTGATGTTCTTAGCCTCACACAAAAATGAGATCAAAAATTACACCAAAGATTTATAAGAATTAAAGGTTCAATTGTAAGAGTTATTTAATAAGGCTTTTATTAGGCTAAGTGGATATTCATAGGGTGCTCTTGTATTATTTGGAAGAGAAATGATGGATCCATGAGGATGTGCATTAATTATAGAGAGTAGAATAAAGTGACTATTAAGAATAAATGTCATTATCTATGATCGATGATTTGTTTGACTAGTTAAAGGTGCAGTAGTAATTTCAAATATTGAGTATGACAACAAACTTACCAATCAAATTTACATTTTTAATCCCTAAGACACTAGTATCCTTGAGAAAATTCAAAGGATTCACTTCTAATTATATTAATAAGCCCAATTTTGAGTTGACTTTGAAAGTATATAATTTCTTTAAAATAGTAGCTACCTGAGCAGTAAGAATTAACAAAACATCAGATTCATAAACTCTAGCTATTCTCTTAAGAGTCACCCTATTAATAGGCCACTGAAAATTATTAGTAGTCATTTTTTCAATCAATTCATAAGCACCCTCAAATGGCTTAGACATTTGAAGATCCTCCAACTGTAGTATCTATGATTAACCTAAGAGATCCTACTAATTTATTATGAAAATTTTGAATAATCAACCAATGAGGTAAAGCATGTTGAGGGCATTTCTAAAGCATATCCTTAAATCTCTCCAAACTTTTATAAATAAATTCCCCTTTAATTGGGCAAAAGAACTGATATCATTTCTACGGTTAGTAGTTTTTAAAGATGGGAAATATTTTGCTAGAAATTTATGTTCCAACTCATTCCAATTAGTTATAAGGCCTACGAGTAAAGAATTTAATCACATTTTAGCCTTATCCCTTAGAGAAAATGGGAACAATCTAATTTAATGGCAACATCACTAACATCATTATACTTAAAAGTTATATAAATTTCCAATAAATTGCTAAATGTAAGTTAGGATCTTTAACAGGCGTTCCCCCAAATTGAGAATTTTAAACTATTTGAATAATATATAGCTTCAGATCAAAATTATTAACCTAAGAGTAGGTCTATTAATACTCTAATGAATTTCTTCTATAACAGGATTTGCATACTCCCTAGGAGGTCTAATATGATCTTGAACTTAAACTAGGTCAGACATGGCTAAAAACTTTTTAGAATTTTGAATTTTTATAAGGGTCCTTTCTATTTTTGGATCACATAATTAAGGCTCCTCACTGGATTTATCAAGTATATAATAAGATATGATAACTGAAAATAGAAACCAAATAGTCATTAAAAAATATTTTTGGATATTTTGAAAATTTTCTTTTTTTAACAAATAAAATAAAGATGAAGGATATAAGAAGGTCTAAATATGCACTTATTTCAATAATATAGTAAATTACAATAAACACAAAACATCCCTAGCAACGATGCCAAAAATTTGATGGCATGGTTGTGTTGCATTTGATGTTACAAGATCATGGTGAGCTAATATAAAACTCACTGAATTTAAAATATGCTTAGATTTTCTTTGATATATAAATTAAAATAACCCACTAATTTATGCAAGTATACGTGCTAAATCAAGTAATAAATTGATAAAGTTGAGTGTTGACCCCATGAGAGAGTGATCTACAATATTATAGTCAAAACTACTATTGTTTACTTTAAATGTAAGAATTTATCCTACTAAAATAAAAATAAAATTTTTGAGTTCCTACCACTGAATGGAAATAAGTAAAATATTTGATATAATTTTTATAAAAATGGTTTGGATTGATGCATATAAATAATATATTTTTCTTAAAAAAAATTCTTAATTATACATAACGATCAAAGTATGTGCATCCCTAGATCTCTATCGATCTTGTAAGGGTGAAAAAAAAGATGGTTAGTTTCCTACAGTTTTACTCTCTCTATAGAACCTAAAATATTTAAACATCCTATGTATAGGCATGCAAATATTCCATTTCAATATTCCAAATTATTCTTGCATTCCTTTATCGAGGTTGTACATCACACTAGATTTTAACTACACACATGACCATTATATGTATTAAATGAAGAATGGGTGATATTATCTTACACTTTCCTAGCCACCCTTAAATTTTACACTGAGGGGGCATTAAAGAAATACACTGAAAAAGTATTCAATTACACTTAGGACACTTAACTCTACAATAAAAGAATTGACTTCTACTTATAGTAAGTACAAGATCATCTTTAAGAGCTACGGTGCTAGACAAGTTGCGCTACAAGGGTGAAAAGTGAACTAGCACCTCAGCACTAAAATGTTGGCTCCGTTGCGAAGCTGAGTAACGTGGCAAGATTATAGCATAAATCAATGCATCTCTTCGCTAAGTCAGTGTGGCTCATAGCAGTTATAACTACTCTACCATGATGCTATAAAATTTGTGCATTGTAGTTCTTTGAATAATTTTTTGATGATGCAACACTAGAAAGTTTGGTGCTCCTGCATCCCAAGACACACAATAATATGGCCTTGATTCTATGCACAACGGTGCTGTTATGCACTACGGTAATGATAACTATGATGCCATAGTGCTTGCAATCTGAGAAGGTCAATGCCGTTGTGTTGAAATCGATGCTTTGACGTCGATCAATATGGTGTTGTGGTGTAAATCTTGTTCATGCTATCCAATATTTATAATTTTGACATTTTTCTGCATAATTCATGTAAGAAAAACTAAAATAATATATTTTTACAGTATTTAACATAACAAAAATAATACATAATTTACACTTATCACCAAGCTCCACCAACATCATCCTAGAATCTATTCCTATGAGATGATGCAAGTCCTTATAAAATAAGGCATTTTTCTCTTCCATTCTTCTTAGTTATATTCTTCAGGTTTCTTTACTTCATCCAATTTAGGTTTTCCAAAAGAAAAGAACTCTCCATCAAATAATGTTTCTTTCTTCTTCGGACCCCTAATCTTTTAAGAAAATAGACTCAAACTCCTTGCATGTTAGTAAAGCATTCAAATATGTAAATAATAAAAGGCATCGTTACAATCACAATCATTTTGCTCATTTTTAAGCAACCTGTAGCTTGGCCATGCCTTTATTGATTAAGGGGCTAAGCAGCAAAACGTACATGCAAAAAACTTATTATTTCTAAATCCTAATTAATTTTAGCTCGCCTTCTTATAGTCCCGCATAAGTATGGCCACCTAAAGAATTTATTTTTGGTAAACATCTAGATCGCTTCTAACCTAGGAAACTAAATGCCCATCAAAGATTTCATTATAAATAATAAGGTATAAACATCAAATCATAAGCACTACAAAATGTAACACATCAAACCAAAATAACCAACACTCATTCACATACAAATCCACATCAATCCACATCATAGAGAAATGCATATGTAAAAGAACAACAGCCTAGCCTAGAAATAGAATTGGTTATTCTAGCAAGCAATCTACATTGTGTGTATAAGGTGTGTGGCTTGGATATGTTCTAAGTTTGTTATTATTTAAAATTTTCTAAGGGTTGAATTTGGTTTATTGAAAGCTAAGAGAATTTTAGTTTAAGTTTAAATTATTAGCATTTTTTAATGTTTTGAGATTTATTTTAGGATAGATTTTAATTATTGAAGTTGACTAAGGATTAGTTATTTAGGGTATTTTGATTAGCAATTTAAAGCTTCCAATTTGATACATAGTTGCCTTCCTGAATGGAGTCGAGCAAGGTATATGAAAGTCTTAAATGTCTATGTATTTTATTTTTGAATTCAATGGTTATTTAAGTTGAATAACCATTTCCTTTGTTTACATCAGAGCTATGTAATTTTTTTCACCCTCCTTGGGGCTAAGCTAATAGCCTTGTGAGTACGGGTTACCTAGCAATTACCTATTTATTTTAAGCTTGATTACTAATTTATAATATTTATAATTTAACACTTATATTATATCAACTCTTTCATGGTGTTGTCATAATGGGCAAGAGAACTAAGGCCTCCTTAGGACACGTAGCCCATAGCTCGAGGTAGTCCAACCTAAAAATTTCATTAATGGAGTGTTGGTTTTTAATAATTTCAATTCATAGATTACTGATTCAAGTTTCATATTTAAACAACTAAATTCTATTAATTCATTCACGATATTGTCACAATAGGCACAAGGACCAAGGCCTCCTTATGGCACATAGCCCCACAACTCGAAGTAGTCCAAACTAAAAACTTCATTAATAAAAGGTGTAGTATAATTATTGCTCATCTTATTTAATTCATTAAGTTGGTTAGGTTCCAAAATTTTTTAAGATTTAATTGAATTTATGAATTTTCATTGATTATTTTATTAACTAAATTTGATCAAATTTTGACTTTTAAATTTACTATGATTTCTCAAATTTTTATATTTTCTATAGATACTAGACTCAGAGATAAGTCTAATACCTTTGAGTTTGGGTGATTTAGAGTTTTTTATAATAACTTATAATTTTTGCAAGTTTGGCCATTTTAATGAATTATTTATTTATTTATTTAGAGGGAATTTCTTATTTTAGTGCCAAATCAACTCCAAACCTCTTGAAATCTTTCCCAAATGTCACTAATGAACCTTAGGGATGATATGAGTATTTAAAATTATTTGATATTTTATTATTTTTTAAAAATTTAATTTAATTAATTAATAATTTTTTTATTTGTTTAAAATACTTTTTATTTTTATTGAATTTCAAGGGGCTTTTTACTTTCATTTGTTAAGTTCTTAATTTTGAGCAATTTGACACCTAATTTATAATTTTTAGATTTAATTTGGATTTACTGAGAATTTTTTAAGTTTCAATGTCAATTATGTATGTCAATCTTGGGTTCATTGATTAACTTGAAAAACGAACTATAAATTCAGTGAAATTTGAAACGCATGTTCACCTAAACATATACTTCAAGCTCACTAAATTTGAATCTATCAAGATCTCCCTATTTTTCATAATTAATCCCCAAAGGAAAATATATCTATACGTTTAGGAATTTAATTTGATCTTTCTACTATTTAGATTGGTATTAAATTATAAGCATTCTAACTCTTACACTAATGTGCATAAACCATAGTAAAATTAATACCTAATTCTATGTGGATGGATAGTTATGAATTTCCAAAATTTTGGGTCAAAATGTGACACAAATTTTTAAAATTCAATTCACTAAAATCCATTAATCACCAAAGGTTGCAAAAATTATAGTATGTAGCAAACATACCTAAGATCTCCTTGTCCAAATTTATGCTCAATTAGACCATTGGTAATGGAGTAGTTAAAGAAATTTAGTTTTTAGTCAAAATCATTCAAAACTAGTGTTAAAATAAAATTGAGTGCAATTCAGTTCTAATGAGCCTAAGAACACCAAATTTGGATAAGAAATGAATTCAAGGTGAATGTTTGAATTTCTGAGCAATTTCAAGAATTATTTAATGCACTATGATTTTGAACAAGAATTTTAAATGCTCTTAACTTCTTAAATACTCATCCAAATTCAATAAAATTTGAAAAACTGCTTCCCCCACACTTAGATGAAGAGTGGGGAAGTGTTTGATTGCATGGAAAAATACTTTTTAGGTAGCACTTTTAAAGAGAAATTTTTGGCTTATTTTAGGGAAGTTCTTTGATCTAGATGGTGAAATCCTTTGATCTTAGGTTCTATGGACTCTTGAAGATGTCCTCTACAACTTCCTTGAAGACTCCAAGCTTTGATTTCCACTGGATTGAAAGTTATTTGAGAATTATCGCTTTCTCTCACAATCTCTCTCTATTCTCTTTTACCTCTAAAATGGGGACTTTTAGAGCTAGATAAAAGTTAGGGAGATCATGGATAAGCTAGAGGTTTTGGAGCTCAGAGAAAGAAGAATGAGGGCTTAGGAGATTCTGGATTGACAGTTGTGAGTGAAAGTGTGGGGAACAAAGATTTTTCTCCTTTTTCCCTATTATAAGCCAGCCTTTTCAAACCAAGGGTTGGGATTCACTAAGGAGACTCATTGGATGATTTCCATCTAAGGGAGTGGTTGGAGGATAGTCCTTTAGGTAGTAGAGTGCTTGGAAAAATGATAAAATGATATCTAAAGTAATTTTTGGCCTTTTGTGAACATGTGGCCACATAGGGCTAATTTGGATTAAACCAAAGATTAAAAATAGATTAGAGGGCAATTATGAATCTTCTAGAATCTATTTAAAAATGTCACATGGGTTAGTGTGGAAGAATTTTTAAAATTTGGTAATTTTAACCATTTTCTTGTCATTTTTTACCATTTAAGCAATTTTTGTGGAAAATCAAACTTGGTCTAGCCACCTAAGATGGGTTGTAGGGAACTCCAAGAGGCTATTTGAATGAATTTTGGTGGATTTGGTTGCATGGATGTGAAATTTCTATTTTTAAAGTGTGTATATAAGGGATTTAACAAAATTAAGTGAGTTAACCAACTCCATGAATTGACTCACACATGATTTGAGTTCATTTAAGGCATGAAATGGAGTGAATTTGATAAATTGGAGGGATTGATTTGATCAAAATCATTGAAATTCAATTTTTAATACTTAAGGGCTAGTTTGGTCAACCATGATTAACTTGGTCGGCCAAACTTTACCAAGATTTGGGTTTAGGTTTAATGCCCTCCAAATGGAATTTAGGATATGTTTGAAGTGGTTTGACATTTGGTTTGATTTAGTCATTCTGAAGTTTATTGAAAAGTTCGATATAGGAGGTTTTGGGGTTTTTGAATTTCATGGTCAACCATAGTCCACCAAGGGTCTAAGAAAGTTTAAACCAATAGGACATCACTCCTAGACATGTTTGAAGGTTTTGGGAGGGCTTCAAAGGTTATTTTTTCCAATATGTCATGTCTAGTGGCATGGGCTATAAATATTTGAAGGTTTTACACTCTTAGAAAGTAATTTTAGTTTTGAGGGTTAGAAGGCTTGAAATACTTCCAAATTAGTTTAGTTGACCTGGGATATGCCTAATTAATATGTAATTGATTGATCATGAATCCAAGGTCATTTGATGGGGTTTTAAAGGATTTGAAATTTTCCCATAAATTGATTTTGGACCAAGTGGTTTTGGATTTAGATTTCAATAATTTATTTTGGATTTTAGATTTTGAATTATATTTCTGATTTAGACTGATTACTTCATGGTTGAATTTGATTTGATATTCTTAACCTCACACAAAAATAAAGTCAATAGTTTTTCCTGATGAGTTAGTGAATATATTGTCACACAGAAAGGTAGAGTTCTCTATAGATATTTTTCTAGGTATAACCTCAATTTTGAAAGCTCCATATAAGATGGAACCTAAGGAGCTTCAAGAGTTAAAGGTTCAACTTTAGAAGTTAGTTAAGAAGGGATTCGTTTATCCTAGTGTGTCTCCATGGTGAGCACCTATTTTATTTGTGAAGAAAAATGATAGTATGATGCGCGTGTGCATTAATTATAGGGAGTTAAACAAAATCAATATCAAAAACAAATATCTTTTACCTAGGATTTATGACTTATTTGATCAATTGGCTAGATATTCAGTATCTTTTAAGATCGATCTGTGATCTAGTTTTAATTAGTTGAAGGTAAAAGAGGAGGATGTGGCAAAGATAACATTTAGCATGAGGTATATGCATTATGAATTTTTAGTCATGCCATTTAGAGTGACTAATGCCCCAATGGTCTTCATGGATTTGATGAATAGAGTTTTTTGGAAGTATTTAGACCAATTTATGATCGTCTGTATAAATGATGTTTTGATTTAGTCCAAATATGAGGAGGAGTTTGCAGCACACATGAGGACTGCTCTAGAGATTCTGAAATAGCATCAGTTATATGCTAAGTTCTCAAAGTGTGAGTTTTAGTTAAGGAGCATTTTGTTTGGGCACACAGTGAGCAGTACAGGTATTATATAAAATCACCAGAAGGTTCAACCTATTTTTGATTGGCCAAGGCCTACTATAATTTCTGAGGTTCATAGTTTCTTAGGATTTGCTGGTTATTCTTGAAAGTTTGTTTAAGGGTTTTCTTAGATTTTTTTATTATTAACGAGACTAACTCAAAAATCAGTATATTTTATCTGGACTCCAAAGTGTAATGACAGTTTTTAAAAGTTGAAAGATCATTTAACTTCTTCTCTAATTCTAACTATTCTTTTAGGTATGGATGGGTTTCAAATTTTTAGTGATGCATCATTAAAAGGATTGGGATATGTGCTGATGCAATACGGTAGAGTTATTACTTATACATCTCAACAGTTAAAATCACATGAGAGGAACTATCTGACATATGATCTATAGTTAGTAGGTATTGTATTTGCTTTGAAGATTTGAAGGCATTATCTGTACATATTCAGATGAGAGATCTTTACTTATCTTCAGAGTTTAAAGTATATATTTACTTAGAAGGCACTGAATATGAGGAAAAAAAATATAGCTAGAGCTTATTAAGGACTATGATATGTATATCTAGTATCAACATGGTAAGGTGAATATTGTGGCAAATGCATTGACTAGGAAGTCATCATGTACTTCTATTTCGATTCTTACTTCTATAGACTTTCTTATTTAAGATTTGGAGAAGCTCAAGATAGAGGTAGCATTAGATGATACAAATACAAATTTATTAGCTCATATGACTATTCAGCCTACTTTACAGGAAAAATTTGATGAAGATCAAAAGTTATATAATGAGTATCTAAAATTGATTGATCTAATTAAAGCTAATAAGAAGTTTGAACTATGAGTATCTGATACTAGTATCATCTTCTATGAAGATTGATTATGGGTTCCTTCTATTGGTAGTTTGAGAGATGAGATTCTACATGTGGCATACTATTCAGGCTATATTATTTATCTACAAAATAGTAAGATGCACGTAGATTTGAAAGGTATATTTTGGTGATCTAGATTAAATAAGGATATAGTAGAGTTTGTGTCAAAGCATGAGGCCTGATAGTTATTAAAGGAAGAGCATCAGTGATTGGGCTATATTTTATAGTCGTTACCTATCCCTGGGTGGAAATGGAAGCAAATGATGATGGACTTACTATGGGTTTTCCCATATCAAGATAGGGGAATGATGTCATCTGGGTTGTAGCTGAAAGACTAACGAAGTCAACACATTTTATTCTGATTCGACAGACTGATCCAATTGATATGTTAGCATAGATATATGTTAGACATATTATCAGATTGTATGGTATGCTAAAAGTGATTGTATCTGATATTGATGGTCAATTTACCTCTAAATTATGGAGAGTTATTCAGTAGGGACTAGGTATAATATTACACTTTAGTATGACTTTTCATTTGCAAACAGAAGGACCAACCAAAAAGACTATTCAGGTATTGGAGGATCTTTTGGGACCCTATGTTCTAGATTTTGGTAGTAGTTAGGAGGATTATATCCTGCTAATAGAGTTTTTTTTATAACAATAGTTATCAGTCCAACTTTTGTAAGGCTCTATATGAAGCCTTGTACATTAAGAAGTGCAAAACCCCTTCATCTTTAATAGAGGTGGGTGATAAACAGGTGATAAGATAAGTTTTTTATGGATAACACTATAATAAAGGATAGGTAGAAGAAGTATATGATTAGAAATATGGGTGGTGGAACTTTAGGTTGGTGATTTTATTTATGTCAAAATAAATTTTATAAAAGGTGCCAGCGAAGAATAGGTAGCCTAAGTCCACCCTGAACCTTTTAAAATTATTGAGGGGATTGGTGGTTCTGTTTATAGGTTATTGTTGCTTGATCATATGTTAGAAATAAATAATTTATTTTATGTATATTATTGAGGTGGGATTCTATTATACCGATGTCAATAGGCGACCGAGATGGGTTTCTGTTATGCCAGTGCTAGTGGGCGACCAAGGTGAGATTATGTTATGCCAGGGTCAGTGGGCTACCAAGGTGGGATTCTAATATGATATGTAATGTTATACAGGAGTAAGTGGGCTACTGAGGTGGGATTCTGATATGAGAGGTGTTATGATGCTAGAGCATATAGGGTATACTGAAAATTTGCTATAAGAAATTTAATTATATTTTTATTTTCATGTAGTTCATTGGATAATTAAATGTATTCAATTTAAGTATATGTTTTAGTTTCAACTTTTTGTATAGTATTTCAGTTTATTATTACAGCACAGTATTTTTAATTCTTTTTAATTTCAATTATTAATTTTTTTAGGCTACTATAGCCTACTAAGCCATGTTAGCTCACTCCTACTTTTACTTTCATTTTCAGGCCAATGAAGGGTAAATGTGAGTTGAGTAGTTTTGGATAGCAAGCTCTGATATATGTTATAGGTATATTTTTGTTAGTTTTTATTTTTATAGGCTTGGCTTTTATTTTGTTATATTGTCTAATGTCAAGCACTGATGTAGATATCTCATATTATATATGTATTTTTGGATGATAAATAAAAAATTATTTTAAGATTTAGTCTTCCACTTAATTGAAAGTTTTGTTTCAGTACTTCTTCAATTGGATCTTGGGATTTGAGCTTTGCCATAATCAAACACGGTATGATATGTACAATTTTTGGTCATATCGGGTCAAGTTATGACATAGAGAATCCTTCTCTAGACCTGGTCTACTCCACCAGACCCTTTACCTTTCCTTAAACATTTGAAAACAATATGGTAAGCTTAATTTCAAGGAAAACATAAAGACTCATGAAGTAACTAGAGTATAAGCAAACCCTAAATTTATTAGGATTCCAGTATATACCTGAACTTAGAGCTAGGACTTACATTTGCATAAGCACATAACCACTTTCATAAAAACCTCAAGATGCCTTATAAAATACTTATTCTCAAATGTTCACTTATATATCACATTTATTTTCATTTTCCCAGTAGAAATCATACAAAGAGTCAAATTTTACTAATGCATATTGAAAAACATTTCATAAATTTAATTTATTAAAATATTAACATAGAAAATACAATGATTAAAATGTATATGTCTCGATGCTTGCTTATATCTTCACAATACTTACGCCTCCCTTTACCTCCCGCACCTATATATAACTAGTGGGGATAGAGTCCCTCCAAAATCTGTGTCATGCATATGAGGCCAGAAAAGTACTTACAGTTTACTTAATCTCTCATAGTCGCTTTCAACAAGTCAAGCTAAAATTCCTCCCACATCTACATTAGACAGATGGGGCCAAAAGAGTACACTTTCAAGAATATAGAGTTCACTTTTTCACTTTTAAGAATAGAATATCAACAATGCCATATAATCCAGAATGAAAATGCACTATATCAATAATATATGATATAATATTCAAAAGTGCATGAAATGCTGGTGAAAGCCACATTACTTGTAAAATAGAATAGACATTAAACTTCCCCTTTTTTTTAATTTCTAACTTCAAAGGAAAATTCACATAAATATTTTAAGACGTTTATATAACTACTGCACTTGCCAAAAAGGCATTGATTCAACCATACATTCAAAAAATCAAGCATAAAAATCAACCATTGAAAAGTCAATTTCATATAGTCAAAATATTTATATTAAGGAGTGCAATATCTTATTAAAAATCACATGGTGGAAACCTCATAAAATTTGAGAAAATTTTTTATTCATATCTTGTTATAAACTTATTGGAATTGAATCAAAGAAAGAGGTTTAGGAGTCCATCTCGAGCTCTACAATATCTTGAACTTACCAGACAAATAAATCTTGAGTTTTGGCTTCTAAATCCTCTCTCTCCATTTTCTCTTTCCTCTTCTCCTCCTCCTTCTCATCTCTTATTCTCCGACAATGGTTGGGAGCTATGGGAATCGCTAAATGGTTTGAGATATTTTAATATTTAAAATCCACTAATTTGACCAAGCACCATTTACATCTCCATATTACATCTCCTTACCTCACCCTTAACAAATTGTAATATCCAATGCAAATATTAAAGTGTATTTAATTTAAAAAAAAAAAACATAAGACTCTCAAAGTAATAAAAGTATAAGAAAAACCTGAATTTACTAGAGTTCTAGTATATACTTGATCTCAGAGCTAACACTTATACTTTGATGGGGTGTGTGGGCAACAAGGCACAAATAAGCTTCGTGGGTATGATGTGTCTTGCTATTGTTACACTAGTGAAAAATGTATATGTGAATATGAATATGCTTAATTTTTTTATATTAAAATTTCCCACTAAATACGCAAGTATATGTGTCGATCATGAAATAAAGTGAATGAGTGAGTGTTGATCCCACGAGGAAGTGTTCTACTAATTTGTAATCAACTGGTATTTTTTACTTCAGATGCACAGTTATCCTACTAAACAAAAATTAAGTGTTTTGAGTTTCTTACACTTATAAAGAATATAAATAGATGAAGTGATACTAATATATAAAATATGTTCTAAACTAATGCATCTAAATAGTAATGTTTTTCTAATGAGACTCTAAACAGTAGACATATATCAGAGCATATGTATCCCTAAATTTCTGTTGAGCTTATCAGGGTGAAAAGGAAGATTCAAGACCTTCCTACAATTTTAATATCTCCATAGAACCTAGAACATTAAACATCCTATAACTAGGTATGCCAACATTATATTCAAATATTCCTCCATCGAAGAAATATACCACACTAAATATTAACTACATGCATGGCCATTGTATGCATTAAATGAAGAACGGGAGATGCTGAAAATATCCATAATTTCATTGAAAGCATTATAGTTTATATTAGTATTTGCATTATATTTATATCATTAGCCCAAAACTCAGAAATTAGCCAAGAATAGATAAATTTGAAAGCAAACTTATTTTTATTTCACTCATAGAAGAAAAGATATAGGAGAATCAATAAGGAAAAATGTTTTGCATACTCCTTCCTCCTCTAATGGTTGGTTTGCTTGCAAAAGATAGGCTAAGATCTCAAATAAAAGTATCTTGCACTTCCTTAGCCTCAATTAGATTTTACTCTAAGGGAGCACTAAAGAGCTACATTGAATATTATAGGACTCTACTAAAAGTGACAGAACTCTCTAATAAAAGAATGAAAAAAAACTATTTATAATAAGTGTAAAAATGGCCTCATGTTCGACAATATTATTGAATGTACTAGCGCCTCAGCGCTGTTAGGCTTGCTCTGCTATGGCGCTATGTTGGCTCGATGTGTCTATTAGTTGAATTGATGCATCTATGCTTGCTCCACTACAGTGCTAGAAAAGCTAAGCATTGTGATGCTTAAATGTGCAATCCGGTGTTGCGATGTTATGATGATCGGTGCTCCGACATTAAAATTCTTGAGACTCAAGTGTTGTAGTGCAAATTTCTAACATTGCGGTGCTGTCCTTGGCTTCCAGAGCACTACTTATCCATAAATGCTAGAGCGGGTGGCACTGTAATGTTTGAACTAGGCGCTAAGGTGTTGTAGATGACATGCTGTGGCAAAAAATCTGTGGGCGTTGCAATACTTGTTTAACACTTATGAATTTTTATCTTTTTCCAAATATTTTATGCACAAACATAACTAAAATAATATATTTTCATTAAATTTTCAACATAATAAATAGTACATAATTTATACTTAATAAATTCCCCCAGCTTAAGCTCTTGCTTGTCCTCAAGCAATGGTATAATCACCTTTTGATTAGCTTAATAAACCAAATAAAAATTAGCAATTTAAATTTACTAAAATAAAATATAATATGTCATGATATAGAAATAATTTGGAATAATCAAAGTTGTAATGCCAATTTTAAAAACCATAAATAATTAACTAAGTAATCAATACTTATTATTGCTCAAATTAAACTTATCCACTATTAGTGTATGTGTAAATTAACTTCTAATTTCACAAATGAACAATATATCATTTAGAGATCAGTCATTCTTGCAGTTTAATTGGAAATTCATTAGTTCATTGTCATATATATTAGTTCACCCACCGTGTACTAAATGATTTAAAGTATTAGGATCATTTCTAACTTGAGCTTCAATTGATATCAATTTTTTAATGTACTTATCTTTTTTATTTCTTTTTCAATTTTTTCTTTTGATTCATTCACTTTTTTTCACTTTTTCATAGTTAGAGTATATTAATGATTTTGAATATCAGTTAGCTTTTATCCCTTTAGCAACCATAATTGATTTTATATAAGAATTTAGTAAGATCACTAATTCTATATTTAAGTTTACCATCTTCATAATTTAAGCTACACACTTATTTTCCCTAAATTCAATTTTTTTTTCAAATGTAGTAATCAATGCAATTGCGTATAGCTTATAATGTTCATGTCAAGTTAATAACGTAAATGATCTTTCTTAGTTAATTATTGAGATTTTTCAAATGATGAATTACAATGCTCTGTTCATTCAAATTATCATCTAAAATTTTATTATTATCTTAATTTTACATAATTTTTAATTAATATTTTCATTTTGCCTAAATAAACAATCAAAGTGTAAACACTATGTAGAGGATAATTTTCAATTGTTAAGCATATGCAGGAATTTAAATTAAATCTAAATAATATAACAAAATAATTTAAACACAAGTAAACAAATATAACTAAACATAAAAAGCTAATATGCAATATAATATAAACTATTAAAAGAAAATAAAATAAGGTAACTAGTGCATGAAGTACTATCCTCCTAATCTTTCTCCATTCAAGACATGTAGTCTCTGCTCTAATCAGAATAATACATGGCTCTCATAGCCATAATACAACATCATTATCATGACATCAAGATCACAACATCATGGGACTCCTCCCAGAGCAAAAGAATTGAAAAGGAAATAAAAGAAAAAAAAGCTACAAATAAAAGAAGCAACAATCCAAACTCCTCTCTCTCTCTCTCTCTCTAGCATGTCAAAAATAACCATACCAAGAAAATAAAAGAAAATGACTCCCATCACTCTAAATCTCTATCCTCCACCTCATCATTATCATCAGGTCGGGTCCAAACAAAATACTGGTATTCTAGAGCAGTAAGATAATGCAGTTGGACCAAATTCTCCATAAAGAGGCTCCTCCTTAACATCCCCCCTAAAGCCTCATTAGATTTGACTATGTAGTGGTAATGTTTTTTTGATATACTTTAGTAATGAACTTGTTATTCCCTACTCTCCTCATAGAACTCAATCACTCCCTCTATCTGCTCCCTCAACTCGGCCCACCTACACAATAAAAGATTTAGGAGTCTTAGAACTCCTATTATTGCTACTGTTGGGCCTACTAGTAAAATGAGGCTCACTAGGCCCACACTCCTCTACACGTAGTATTTTAAAGCTCTTAATTTTTATTTTGGTGAGGGCTGAAATTAAAAAAAATATATCCTTCACTAGGATCTCCCCTCACAGTGATATTAACACACAAAGCATAAATTAAAGAAGGGTGCCCCAAACCCACTAAAGTAGTTCCTCTGATAATGTAATTTAAAGAAGAGTGAGCAAGCATTCCCACATCAATAGTATAACCAACCTAAATAGCATAATTCAGAATAGCTCAATAGTATAACCAACCAGCAAGCAGTCTCTAGTTACCTGGTTAATATTTTTGCTTAGTAATAAATGGGCATAAATGAAATAGTGTCAAGTTTTTTATAATTAGCTTAAGCAACATGAAGAAAAATTAATAATTTTATCCTCCCTCTTCTTTTATATTTCTCCACTATGAGGCTCACACAAAGCTCTCAGAATTGCATCAAATCATAAGCTCCAAAAAATGGGTGTACTCATCAAACTCAAAATCTTTAAGCTTGTAAGAATGATTAATAGTCATAGGATTAAATGATACCCACCTACCTCTCACATAACACCTATTTTCTACAGCCTCCTTCCCATTAACAAAGAATTCCTTCACTTCATTAATCATTGTAGCATAGGGTTCCTTGCACAACAACTCCCAACTCTAGTTGAATATGTTGCAAATCTGGTTTTGATGATGACATACATGTTTCTATTGTGTTTTGCTTGGCTAACCCATTTCAGGTACAAAACATCAAGAGCAACTCAAGCCAACTGAAGATCGGGTCCAAGTGTGTCCAAATGTATTATTTTCCTTTTCTTGAGTCAATTGTAATGTAACTGATCCCCTAGCTAAGTAACCTTGCACACACACACTCAAGGGGAGAGCTTGAGTGAATTAGAGTTTCTGTTCAGTTTTTATTCAGATCGTCCTGGACAATATTCACATCGTCCTGAACGATCAAGTAAAAATAGAAACCCTAATTAGGGTGACCAAGGTAAGTGTGTCTGATTAAGCAGATTGTTCTGGACAATCCCTACATCGTACGGGATGATATGCTCAAATCAGAAACGCTCAACCGCCAGATCAAGTTAGGCAAGTTTTTAGTTTAAGATATTTGGTCTGATCGTCCTAGATGATACGTGTATCATCTTGGATGATCCAATATAATCATGCCTAAATTAGTCTAAAAATTAAGGAAAGTAATTAATATTTAATTGATATGATCATATCGTTAGAGATGATCAGGATCGTCTTGTGTGTTTCAGCTGTACGTCCAGAGCGGTCATCAGGATGATTTTACCACTATTTGAACTAATCGTTTAGAACTATATCCGTATCATCCTGGACGATCAAGTCATTTTTCAATCGTCCAGCACAAGTTTCTCTGGACGACCAGAGCGATCTTCTGGACGAAATTCCTAGATTTGCACTAATCGTCCCGGACGATCGCAGAATTGTACGGGATGATCTGAATAATTTTTTCTACTGATCGTTTAGAAGAGCCAGATCGTCCAGCCTAGAACAGCTAATTTTGAACTAATCATACAGGATGATATTTAGATCATCCTGGATGATTCTTACCGACCAGTTGAGATTTAGGGCAATTTTAGAGCCCTCCTTTAAAAGATATTTTTCTTCAAACAAGAAAAATATTTTGCCACTTTCCTTTCCAGAGAAACCCTAGATAGAGAGAGAGAGAGGATCTTGTGAGGGGGAGTTCATGAGGGGTTCACGAAGGTTGCTCCGAGCAAGGATCAAAGTTATCTTCTCCGCTCGTCATCTTTCATCGTGTTGATGTTCTTTGTGAGAGGATCGTTCGCAAGAAGATCTGGGGTTCTCTGCCCACTTCAGGAGGAAGCGAAAGGAGTCTGAAGTTCTCTGCCTGCTTCAGGAGGAAGCAAAGGAGGTTGGGTTCTCTGCCTCACCGTCTCGGTGAAAAGGAGTTTTTGTACTGGCTTCTCCGCCTTGCTGTGGGAGCAAAAGGAGAGACACTTTGGTTTAGTGTAATACCCAGAGGGGAGGCTCCAGGGAGTGGACGTAGGTCAAGTTGACCGAACCACTATAAAAATCTGGTGTGTTCTTTCTAATTACTTTCTGCACTTTAATTTTTCTATGATTATCTGCTTGGATGAAATTTGTGTTTAATCTTTTAGTTTGAGAATTTACTTATTTTCGATGCATATTAAAAAAAAGATTTTTACTGTTGCTCTCGAATTTTTAAATAACTAATTCACCCCCCTCTTGGTTAGCCTCGGGACTAGTTTATCAGGGCTTAACATCCCTATCGACCTTTCAAGTGGTATCAGAGCGGGATTCATAAAATCTAATTTTGAAAAACTTTTGAATTTGATCCATAGCTAACTTTGATAATCGTAATACTGCTGAAGGTTATTCAATTACACGACTGTTATTGTTTTATAATATTTCTTTTGATTTTTAGAAAACTCGCATGTCCACTTTTCTTCAATCAATTGATTATTGTATGTGGATGCTTGTTAAGGATGGATATGAACCATCTTTTAGATTAAATAATAATGTTAAAACTAAACTGCCCTTTACTAACTAGACTTTTGATGATCGTGACTTAGCATAATTAAATGCCAAATGCTTGAACTATTTTTTCTGTGCTTTAAAATCTGAAGATTATATGCATGTATCTACTTGTACGACTGGTAAAGAGATTTGGGATAGATTATGCATCACATATGAAGGTACAACTGAAGTCAAACATTCTAGGTTAAATATTTTGCTTCATGACTATGAACTTTTTTGCATGAAACCTAGTGAAATCATTTCTGAAATGTATACAAGATTCACTCAAATTGTCACCTCTTTGCATGCCTTAGGTAGAGAACTTACAAACTACGAAAGAGTGAACAAAATTCTTAGATGTTAGCCTTCTTCGTATGATGCTAAGATAACTGCAATCACTGAATCTAAAGATTTAAATACTTACTCTATTGATAGCTTACTTGGATCACTCATTGCTTACAAGCAAGGGGTGAACCAAAGACAGCTTGATGCAGGTGAGAAGAAGAAGGAGAAAACGGTGGCACTGAAGGCCAACGAGAGTGATACTAGTGCTTCCGGGTCTGATAGTATGATGTTGCCTTAATCACTAGGCAATTCAAAAGCTTTCTAAGGAAGAAACACAAGAACTTTCAGAAGTGGAACAAGGGTAAGTCTAGCAAGAATTTTAAAGGTTCATCTGACACTGTCTGTTTTGAATGCAGGAAGCCCGGACACATTAAGGCTGATTGTCCTACACTTAAAGCTCACCCGAGTAAGGAGAAGGGTGAGGAGAAACACAAGTTCATGAAGGACAAGAAGCGGATTCAGAATGCGTTCTGGGCAGATTCTGCATCCGATTCTTCTAAGACTGAAGCTGAAGAGGAGGAAACAAATTTGTGTCTAATGGCTGATGATCATCCTGGTCAGTCTGACCAGGAAGAGGTATGTGAGCTTACTTACGATTAATTATTTAAAATATCTAAAAAATACATGCATCGTATAGGAAGCTTAAGAAAACTCATGCTAGCCTGAAACTAGAACTTCTGAATTTACAAAAAAAGCATGATTCGATAGTTAAAGATCATTCCACACTTGATTGCAATCACATGTCTTTACTTGATGAGTTTGATGAATTGAACAAAAAATATTCTGACCTGACTACTAAGCATGATTTACTGAAAACCACACATGTTGATTTAGAGAAAGCTTTTAAAGAATTAGACAATCTAGTATGTGAAGGGGAGAGTAGCAATGGTGCTTTGAAATTTAAAATTGAAAGCTTAAAGAAAGAAAATAAAATTTTGAAAGTTAACATCAGTGCTTTTGAGAAACATGAAACACCTCCTACGTTTGCACAGTTTTATGCACCTCCACCTTTTGTAGAATCTGGTTCAAAATTATCAAAGCATGTTTCATACACACCTAGGAAGAGACACTATCACCCACGTAGATTAGTTAACCCTTTTTCTGGTGTTAGATATTTTTCATGTGGCATGCTAGGACACATCTCCCACACCTGCACTGTTCACCGTAGTACATATTGGGTGTGGAGGCCCAAACTGTCTATTTCACAGCACAGCACACATGCATTGCATTCTTCTTTTCATAAGAAGGAACCCAAACCTATTTGGGTTCCTAAAACTGATGTTTGATGATTTTGTAGGTGTGCTCTCACATAAGACCTCGTTAGAGCATGTGGTACCTGGACAGCGGATGTTCAAGACACATGACTGGAGATGCAAATCAGTTCATTTCACTGGAGGCTAGGGCTGGATGCAAGATTACACTTGGAGATAACACCACCAGGAGGGTGGTAGGCTCAGGTATAATTGGAGATTCAAAGAGTTTTATGATTGACAATATTTTGCTTGTAGATGGACTGAAACAAAACTTGTTGAGCATCAGTCAACTCTGTGACAAAGGATACTGCATCAAATTCCTACCCACTTACTGTATTTTAAGCTTAAATGACAAAATTGATTTACAGGGATAAAGGATAAATAATGTCTACAAGCTGGATGTAAGTTGCATTAAAGCTGAAAATTCAATTTGCTTAAAAACTGCTGCTGATGAGACTTGGTTGTGGCATAGGAGATTGTGTCATACCAGTATGAAAACCCTTAGGAGAGTCACCCAAAAGGACTTAGTTAGAGGTATGCCCAAGCTTAAGTTCACTAAGGACCACCTGTGTGATGCCTGTCAATTAGGGAAACAAGTCCAATCCTCCTTTCACTCTATTAAGGATATTAGCACCTCTAGACCTTTACAAGTCCTTCACATGGATCTCTTTGGACCCATTAGCACTGCCAGCTTAGGGGGAAAGGTCTATGGTTTTGTGATTGTAGATGACTACTCGAGGTTCACTTGGATTAAATTTCTGTCACACAAATTTGAGTTATTTGATGAGTTTAAGTCCTTCTCCACTTGGATTCAGAGGAAGTTAGGTTGTGAGATCTTGACTATTCATAGTGATTATGGTGGAGAGTTTGAAAATGTGAAATTTAGAAGTTTCTGTGAGGAGCAAGGGATTAGTGATAATTTTTCAGCTCCTAGGACCCCTCAGCAGAACGGGGTAGCTGAAAGGAAGAACAGAATATTAGTGGAAGCCGCTAGAGCCATGCTTGTTGAGTATTCACTTTCAAAATACTTTTGGGCTGAAGCGGTGAACACTGCCTGTTATGTGCTGAATATGGTGAATGTGAGATCAAATCTGAACAAGATACCTTATGAGATCATTAAGGGTAGAACTCCAAACCTGTCCCACCTCCATGTCTTTGGCTATAAGGTTTTTATTTTGAACAACGAGAAATCATCCTTAGGAAAATTTGACCCCAAATCTGAAGAAGGAGTATTCTTAGGCTAATCTAGTGTGTTGAAATCCTTTAGGGTGTTCAATAAGAGGACTTTGGTGGTGGAAGAGACAACTCATGTGGTGTTTGATGAATCTGATCCTAAGGAAGAAGAAGAGGTAGAGGAGATTACCCAAGGGGTTGGAAATACAAATCTAGAGGAAAGGGTAGAACCTCAAACCACACTGCCTAGAGATTGGAGATATTCTTCGAGTCATCCTAAAGAACTGATCTTAGGAGACTCTTTTGAAGATGTTAAGACTAGGCATGGACATAGGAAGGAAGTAAACCACTATGCCTCTATCTCAATGACTGAATCCACCAACATCAATCAAGCTATTTCAGATGAGTTTTGGATCCTAGCTATGCAAGAAGAATTGAATCAATTTGTAAGGAATGATGTTTGGGGGTTAGTAGAAAGACCTAGAAATCAAAGTATTGTGGGAACCAAGTGGGTATTTAAGAATAAGATGAATGATTCTGGTGTGGTGGTTAGGAATAAGGCAAGATTGGTGGCTAAGGGGTATAATCAGATTGAAGGGATTGATTTTGAGGAGACCTTTGCCCCTGTAGCTAGATTGAAAGCCATTAGAGTGCTACTAGCCTTTGCCTGTTATAAGGGATTTAAGCTATTTCAAATGATTGTCAAGAGTGCCTTTTTAAATGGGATAATAAAAGAGGATGTTTTTGTCGAACAACCCCCAGGTTTTGAGAGTTTCTAATATCCAAGTCATGTTTACAAATTAAAAAAGGCCTTATATGGATTGAAACAGGCACCTAGAGCTTGGTATGAGAGGCTTAGCACATTTCTGTTAAAAAGAGAGTTTGTTAAGGGGGGCGTAGACACCACCCTTTTTCTGAGGAGAATAGGGGATGATTTACTCATTATCCAGATCTATGTTGATGATATAATCTTTGGATCTTCTGATAAATATTTATGTGATGAGTTTTCTAAAATAATGAGTAAGGAGTTTGAGATGAGTATGATGAGAGAATTATCCTACTTTTTAGGGTTTAGCATAAGGTAATTGGATGATGGAACATTTCTCAATCAATCTAAATACACTAAGGACATTTTGAAAAAATATAAAATGGACAAAGCCAAGTCAATCAACACTCCCATGAGCTCCTCTGTCCAGTTAGATAAGGATTCAAGTAGAAAATCTATTGATCAGAAGAAGTATAGAGGTATAATTGGATTACTGCTTTACCTGACTGCTAGCCAACCTGATATCATATTTAGTGCTTGTCTTTGTGCCAGGTTTCAGGCTAATCCTAAAGAGTCCCACCTGACTGCTGTTAAGAGAATTCTTAGATTTCTTTTAGGTATCCCAAACCTAGGAATCTGGTACCCTAGGCACAACACCTCTTTTAAGATTATTGGATATTCTAATTCTGACTTTGCAGGGTGTAGGGTGGATAGAAAGAGAACTTTTAGAACTTGTCAATTCATAGGATAATCTTTAGTCTCCTGGTCCAGTAAAAAATAGAACTCAGTTGCACTTTCCACTGCTAAAGCTGAGTACATTGTCATAGGAAGTTGTGTGGCTCAAGTTCTTTGGTTGAAACAACAAGTCTTGGATTTAGGATTACCTGTGGACATAATTTTTGTTCTATGTGATAACACTAGTGCCATCTGCATTTCTAAGAATCCAATCCAGCATTCTAGAACCAAACACATTGATATAAGGCATCACTTTATTAGCGATCATGTTACAAGGGACAGTGAGCTACATCATGTAGGAACTGAAAATCAGCTGGCTGACATATTTACTAAACCACTGGCCTTTGACTCATTCAGCATTTTGAGGACCAGATTAAGAGTGATTGATATAAATGCTTAATTCTGATGGCTGCTGATTTCTGATTTATCTATTTTTTATTATGTTTCTGTTAGTTAGTTGCTTGATTTGATTATCGATTTTATGTTAATTTTTATTTTTCTGCTGATTTTCACTTTAGTTTTGTTAGTTTGATTTGAGTATTTATTTGATGTGATTTTCTACCTGTTTCTATTCGCAAATTCATCTCTTTTATTTACTATTTTATACTTTTTAAAATCTGATCACTGTTCGCTACTTCTGATAAACTAAATTTCTGACTGAGAGTTTTACCTTGTTTTGATTTGGAAGCTTGTAAGCAGTGATTGATTCAACTGGATCTGTTAAAGGGAAGAAACGTTGATGATTGTTTCTCTTCCTCTAACTCCCTTAAATGGTGTATTATTTCTTTTGGATAAGAATCTTCTTCAAAATTAAAAAGTTAGTTTTTGAAATAGAGATATGTTTTATCTTCCTACAGTAATCTACCTCATATGAATAGTATTTTTCAAAGTCTTGAGTCATTATTATGATTTTCTAAATCAAGTGATTGCACTTATCATACGACGTATGGTTTTTATTTTTTGAATTACTCTTCCTTACTGTGGAGAGCGTCACCTATGTCTGGAAGGTAATTTTACAGCTGAGATCCATTAACGATTTTGAGAGGGAGAAAGCTTACAAAAGATGCGCAGTGCGCCAAATAAATTAAAAAAGAGGCACAAAATGAGCCCAAAGCTGACAAGATGCGAAATGTCGCCAAACTCAAAGATACACAAAGTGTATCAAAAATTAAAAGATGCACAAAATGCCAATCAAATTGAAAAAGAGGCACAAAATGAGCCCAAATTAAGCTTTCTTCCCTTTCAGATCCTTAAATGTCTTAGAAAAATCTGTGCGCCACTTAATATTTTCAAAAGCTTGTGTTTGAAAATCCTAATCTCTGGTTTATTACTTTGTAATATTATTATATCAGATATTTTTTTAGAACGAGGCTTGAAAGGATCTCTTTTCAAATCTAATTTCTTTTCTTCTGAATTAGATTTTTGTTTTGAAAGGGATTTGCATCTATAAGGTGTCCGAGGTGGGAGTTATGAAAGTCGATTTTCCAACTTTTTCTGGATTTCAGGGCTGTCAATCATCTTCTTATTGGTTTTTGGATTTAAAATCAAGAAAAAATTCTGATTTACTGGAGTAGATTGATAAAAAAAATTATTGTTTATTTTTTGTGTTCTCGTTTTGTGTTTTATTCACTTTGGTTTTGTTTTTATTTTACTGTTTGTATTTTTAGGATCATAATCGTTCATCTCCATCCTCCATCTTTTTTCTGTTTTCTTCACATCATCCTGGACGATCCACACATTATCTTGGACGATATTCTTCATCCTGGATGATCCATAAATCATCCTGGACGATCCATTCAAATTGTCCCCACACTGATCATACTACTGAGTACACCAATTATTGGTGATCATCCTGGACGATCCTTATATCATCCTGGATGATATGATCCATATCTTCTCGATCTGATCGAACGACTGCAAATGCGCCAATTATTGGTCATCATCCTAGACGATCCACCACATCATCCTAGACGATCCACATGTCAGCAGCTAGACGATTCAAATTTGGCCCGTCCGACACACTTATTGCACATTATTCTGGACGATCCACCTAATCGTCCTGAATGATACTTTTCGTCAACGGTCGTCCGGCCTGACTCCTCGGGACGATCGCCTGTGTCTAATCATCCTGGACGATCACTGATCGTCCTGGACGATCCAACCGTCTTTTTGACCAATCGTCCTGGCCATCATAAATGCTTCTATCGTCCTGAACGATCTCGCGATCGTACGGGACGATCCAGTCGATTTCTATTTAAACAACCATTTCTTCAATTTTTTCCACTCATCTTCTTCCACTCTCCCTCACTTTTGCTTTCTAATGGCTGGCGGGAAGCATTTTAGGCAAAAGGGTGCGAGCTCCTCGCTGGGGAATGTTGATCCCCGCTTCCCCAATGCAGCCGATCAGGCTGCCTTTGAGCACTATCGTGAGGTGGGGATCACTCAGTCAAAAATAGTAAACCCCCACACCCTTACCTATCCTATTCTCAATCTTTTTGCGCACACCTCCCTCACTTTCATCCTTACTCTCTCCTTTCCATTTAGCATTGAACTTCTTCAAGTTTTCTTCGCAAATCTGCGCATTTCTGCTAACTATTCTACCCTCCGCTCCTATGTGAATCAACGTCCTATAGAACTCACTACTCAGGACTTTCATAACATCCTTCAACTCTTTGTGTCTGGCAACAAAATCCACACTCTTATTACTGACCCTAACTATGATTGGAGTGTCGCCAATCACTTTCTTCGAAATATGAATGCACCCTACCACGATAATGCTTGCACTTCCCTCCTTAAGGATATACGGACCATTCAGCACGTCCTTCGTTCCTCAGTCATGCCTAAGGCTAGGGATCGAATTCACATCACTCCATTACTATCTCTAACCACATATTACATTTTATCTCACTAAAAATTTAATGCCACTGACCTTCTTATCAGATACATCGAGCGCCTTACCACTATTAAGGATCCGGGTCATAGACGTCGTCCCAATCTAGCTTTAGGACATATCATTGCATATACCTTGGAAACCAAATATGACCTGCAGTATCCAGAACCTCCAAATGTCCCTCCTTCCTTCTTCATGAAAAATTCATTCCATATCCTACACAGTACCCGACTACATCCGGAGCCCGCCCCGGATGTTGAGGAGGAAGAGGAAGAAGCTATTCCCATTCCTGCTGCACCAGATACACCTGCTCCCTTTCGCATCGCTTCTCCTTTTGACCATCTGGTGCAGTGCTTCGATCAGTGAGAGGCCAGATTCGATTCGTATGTTGCCGCCCAGGAGCAGCGGCACGCTGAGGACTTGTAGGGCTTTACTGACTATGCTGCTCAGCAGCAACAGCAGCACGACCAGGACATTGCCTGAATTGGAGCCCACTTTGCAGCCATCCAAGGTTACTTTACACCACCACAGCCACCTCCTCCTTCTGATTAAGATCCGCCTCCATTTTAGTGTTATATTTTGTAGATGTTTTTCTTTTTCTGTTTGTACTATTGCTTCTATTTTTCTGTTTTCCCTCCTCCTTTTTGTGATGTCAAAAGGGGAAGTCAGTTGTAGTAGTTTTTGTTCTTGATTTCAGTTGTAGTAGCTTTGTGTTTCCAGTACTATTCTGGTTGTTAAATGAAATTTGAAAAAATTTATTTTTCGATCTCCTAGTTCTTTTATTTTTTAAACTACTGAACATATGTTTGCCATCATCAAAAAGGGGGAGATTGTTGTAAATCTAGTTTTGATGATGACAAACATGTTTCTATTGTGTTTTGCTTGGCTAACCTATTTCAGGTATAAAAGATCAAGAGCAACTCAAGCCAACTCAAGATCGGGTCCAAGTGTGTCCAAATGTATTATTTTCATTTTCTTGAGTCAATTGTAATGTAACTGATCCCCTAGCTAAGTAACCTTGCATACACACACTCAGGGAGAGAGCTTGAGTGAATTAGAGTTTCTGTTCAGTTTTTATTCAGATCGTCATGGACGATATTCACATCATCCTAGACGATCAAGTAAAAATAGAAACCCTAATTAGGGTGACCAAGGTAAGTGTGTCTGATTAAGCAGATCATCCTGGACGATCCCTACATCGTACGGGATGATATGCTCAAATCAGAAACTCTCAGCCGCCAGATCAAGTTAGGCAAGTTTTTATTTTAAGATATTTGGTCTGATTGTCCTGGATGATACGTGTATTATCCTGAATGATCCAGTACAGTCATGCCTAAATTAGTCTGGTAATTAAGGAAAGTAATTAATATTTAATTGATACGATCATATCGTCTGGGATGATCGCAAGATCGTCCGGGACGATCTCAAGATCGTCCGGGACGATCGCAAGATCGTCCGGGACGATCGCAAGATCGTCCAGGATGATCAGGATCATCTAGTGTGTTTCAGCTGTACGTCCAGAGCAGTCATCAGGATGATTTTGCCACTATTTGAACTAATCATACAGAACGATATCCGTATCGTCCTGGACTATCAAGTTATTTTTCGGTCATCCAGCACAAGTTTCTCTGGACGACCAGAGCGGACTTCTGGACGAAATTCCTGAATTTGCACTAATCATCCTGGACGATCGCAGAATCATACGGGATGATCTGAATAATTTTTTCTACTGATCGTCCAGAAGAGTCAGATCGTCCAGCCTGGAAAAGCTAATTTTGAACTAATCGTACAGGACGATATTTAGATCGTCCTGGATGATTCTTGCCGACCAGTTGAGATTTAGAAAAATTTTAGAGCCCTCCATTAAAAGATATTTTTCTTCAAACAAGAAAAAGCTTTTTCCACTTTTCTATCCAGAGAAACCCTAGAGAGAGAGAGTTTGGGAGAGAGAGAGAGGATCTTGTGAGGGGGAGTTCATGAGGGGTTCACGAAGGTTGCTCCAGCAAGGATCAGAGTCGTCTTCTCCGCTCGTCGTCTTTCATCGTGTTGGTGTTCTTTGTGAGAGGATCATTCTCAAGAAGATCTGGGGTTTTCTGCCTGCTTCAGGAGGAAGCGAAAGGAGTCCGAGGTTCTCTTCCTGCTTCAGGAGGAAGCAAAAGGAGGTTGGATTCTCTGCCTCACCGTGTCGGTGAAAAGGAGTTTTTGTACAGGCTTCTCCGCCTTGCTGTGGGAGCAAAAGGAGAGACACTTTGGTTTAGTGCAATACCCGGAGGGGAGGCTCCGGGGAGTGGACGTAGGTCAAGTTGACCGAACCACTATAAAAATCTAGTGTGTTCTTTTTAATTACTTTCTGCACTTTAGTTTTTCTGTGATTATCTGCTTGGGTGAAATTTGTGTTTAATCTTTTCGTTTGAGTATTTACTTGTTTCTGCTGCATTTTAAAGAAAAGATTTTCACTGTTGCTCTTGAATTTTTAAGTAACCAATTCACCCCCCCCCCCCCCCTCTTGGTTAGCCTCGAGACTAGTTCATCAGGGCTTAACATCCCTATCGACCTTTCAGACTATCATCTGCATTACCTACCCACTCGGGTTTTGAAAGCCTCCCTCAGAGATCAACTGTTTATTCACCTCTATCACCCCATAACTTTGCTCAGCCTGAACAGAGATGAATCTTCTCTTATCAAAAGATGATGAAGCATGCTTCTTATTACCAAACATTTTTAGGGCCATTGCTCACAAAGCTCAAAAAAAAGAAAAATGTAAAAAATTAAGAGAATTGAAAGTATAAATGAAATAGTGAGAATATGAAACATGCAAATCCTATTTACAAACATCATAAGTGTTGTAGCACTCAAGAAAGCAGCACTACGGTGCTTAAAAACCTAGAAAATACAAAATAGTTAAAAAGGCAAACACTGTAGTGATATGGGACACATGGTGTTGTGATACAAGCTTTGGAAAATGAAGCGCCTGCTTTTTTACTATAGAAACGCAGCGGTGCTTGACAAGCATAAGCACTGTGATGCTAATATAGATGATCATTGTGGTGCTTTAACTAAGATAATAATGATTTTGATCTAATGCTATAGCACTAGCAATAGCACTGTGGTGCTCAATAAAGTGTCATAATGAAACAATTATGAATGTATGAAATTTTGACTACACAGCCATTAATACTGTAGAAATAATGAACCAAACGCTACTGTGCTTGAATGAATAACTTTAAGGCGCATGTTAAGGCATAATGACACTATGGCATTTAAACATACAGCACGATAGTGGTGCATTCTAGAAAATTTTCCCAAAACTTTAGAGCTTCAATGTTATTTTTGAATGCTTCAATTTTTTATGAGCAAACGCTGAGGCACCAGTTCAATTTTTAGTTCAGTTGATTTTTCTCATGAAGCTTTCATAACTTAGTGAAAATCAAAAGTAATTACTTTCACAAATATAAAACACACACTCATAATATGAATTACAAAATAAAATATAAAAATATAGAACAGAATTGAGTTGCCTCCTAAACAACGTTAAATTTATAGCCTTTAGCCAGACTTGCCAAAATATGTCATTTTGGCTATAATAAATCACCAACACTTCTCAAGTGATCTCCACTATGCTCCTTTCCTTTCTCCTTTGGATTAATTTTACTATTACTGGGCAAAGTTTTATGAGGTCTACTACTAAACAAGATTACAAGCTATCTTAATTAATTTTTTAAGTTTTTAATTGAAGTAGCCTGACTTTGCAACTGGGTTCCTAACTGAATCACAACCACTTCCAAAGGTATTTTTCTATCTCTGAACTGACTGTTTTGGTTTAAACCTGGGGGATATGAAGGTCTAGGATTTACTACAGGTTGCTGAGGATTATTTCAATTTCCTCCTTGATTAGATTTTTCTACATTCTAGTGATTGTTACCCCAAATATTGTTATTAGACCAACTAAAATTATGGTGATTTCTTTAACCTAGATTATATGTATTGGGATAGAGATTATTTTATCTTTTAATCAAATTCACATTCACAGAGAATTTTTTATATTTTGGATTTTCACTTCTTAAACCTCGAACCTTAGTCATTTATAATCTCAAATAAGCATTCTGGGACTTATAATTACTAATTAACTTAAAATTAATGAGCATTAACAAAAAATTACCTGAATTTTGAATGATGGATATTACATCTTACACATTTTCTTTCTTCTTTAAGTGGAAAGATCTTTGAATTTCATAATTTCACTAATCTTTATATTCAATAAAAAGCTGTAAATATCTCATGCTTGTTTTTTCTATCACTGAATCTTCAATCCTATTAAGAGAATAATCAATCCAACCATTCACTCTCACGTGACTCCTCACATTCCCTATATATCATATATTGCTTGTCAATAAAAGAATTGTTAAGTTTATTAAGTATATATATTTCATGTATGTCTTCCATATCGCATAATCTCCCCTCATATCTAAAGAACAACCAAGATAAATGCCCACCATTGTCGGACTTATAATGCTCCTTATTGATCATTATCTTATGTTAGGCAATAGTTAATGTTTGATATTTGTCAACCATTGATGGCAAACTCTCATCTTACCTGTCAATCAAACTGAGCTAACCCCACCATCTTCGCTTTATGATAACTCTTATAGCTCAAAATTCCTCCTATCACCACAATAAGATACATCTTTCACATTTCATGGCCATTACACTATATTAATGCCTTGTTTAGTTTTGGAAAAGAGAATCCATTGTTATCCTAAACTCGTAATACTATAATTATTTCAACTAGGCTAATGCCCAGGGATTTTTTCATTTTCTAAAATTTCTACATAAAATCTTATCACTCTTATGTGCTACATTATACTCATTTGTTCATGTGAGATATTCATACAATAGTAAGATGTTAAATCAGGGTTTGGCTACTACAGGAAAATTGTCTATTACCGGCGAATTTTTTTTTATGAAAATGGGCACTTTTCCAGTAGAATTTTAATTTTTTGACAATTTTTTCTTGCCGGTATAAGCAGCATAAAAAATGCAATTCAACCAAATTTTTTCGTCAAAAATTATTTCTAGCGGTTTTCCATTTTAGTTTCAGTGGCAATCGGAGTGTCAACTTCCGCTGAATATCTGCCAGAGATTTTCGGTGGCATCACCGGCGGTCTGGCCGCTGGTATTTTTGGTAGTCTAGCCACCAAAAAATAGCTGAAAATCTTCGACAATTTCTTTATTATTCCAATGGCTTGTTATCCGTCCAATATCAAAGTTTTTGGTGGTTAGGCCACTGGTAGGCTGCCGGAAACTTGTAGCAAGGTAAAAAAAAAATTGACAACCTCTTAATTATCCATAAACTCCTCCAAATTTGATACTTGCAGCAAATGCAAAATATAAATAAAATAAAATGTACTAACACACAATATTCATAATCAACACATACTAAAAGAGTTGAAACATAAAGTTCAAAATAAATAAACTTTAAAACATAATAAAATATAAGCATAACAACATGAAAACATAATGTTCAATATAAATAAATATTAAAACATAAAGTTCAACTACAATAAAGAGTTCACATCAATATGTTCTCAAAGAAAAGCTTGTTCTTTAAAGTCCAATAATAACTTCAACATTAACTAAAATCTAATCATCTTCCATCTCCTCGTTGCCCTGTGATTCATGCACAAGCTCTTGATCCTTTTCTTATAATTTTTAGGTCGATATGATCGAAGCTCCGCTTGCATCTCAGCCTAAATCTATCTCATCTCCTCTATCTCTTTTGTCAGAGCAGCAACTCTCTAGCTGATGATTTTTTGAACTCCACTAACATCATAAAATATTGTGGTGGATGTACTGTTCTCAATAGCATATCCCTATGAACCTAAGTCATAAACCCTTCCCTTCTATCTTCATCCAACAGCCTGTGACCACGTATGGTGCTCAAAGTATTGGGTCGATCTTGAAGATGATCCCTCACCCGCAGATGGTTAACCCTCCCAAAGTTGTATAAAACTATCCTACAAGAATAAATCCATAAAAATATATTTTTATTTATTTTTAATTATTACTCAAAAAATGGTACTCACATGAGATTTTCTCGCCTTCTCATCAACCCACTGATGATTAACTTGATATTGGTGAGTCCGTACATGCAGCTCTAATGGTGTCAGCTCCCAAGCAAGATACTCTTTCTGTAAATAGAGAGCATAGTTAAAATAATGTACATATATTTTTGACACTAATTAAAGTAATCTTTTATCGATCATCATTTATGCTCAATATGAGGCACTAAACCACCCGTATGAAGAGAGTTTCCTAAACCCCCATAATAACTTAAGGTCATTAATTAATAGTTACAAAAAATATTAATTTTTGCTTTTGGATTATGTGATATTGGTGTTATAAGTGATAAGAACATGTACAAGCCGGGTAGTCATGTACATCTCTGGTGGAAGGTTAAATGGTATTAGTATGACTAGCCAACAAGAATATAGTGAAGCTGCCTAACTGTATGGAGTGAAACCATTAGCACATAATCTCAATCTATGTTACGTGGCTCCACAAAAAATGAAGCATGTATCCGATCAAAATATTTCCTTGCTTCAGCATCTGATGGATGAGAAAAAACACCACTTTGAGCTAATTTCTTCTTATGCCATCTCATATGACATACTGAACTCATTAATGCGTAATGACACTAAAGTCTTAGAATAATCATTAAATAAAATCACCAATAATATGGAATATCTTTCTTTTGACAACATTTTTTTCTGAGTTGGGTTTAAATCAAGGCACATTATAGGTACGACAACAAACTTCTATCGCATCATCCTTGTAGTATAACATACAATCATTTTTACAACAATCAATTTTTATAGGGGTGAGACCCAACTTGGATACTAATTCCTTCATTCAATACAAATCTGTGGGGATTAAATTATCTGCTGGATTTGTTTCCTTGAGAAGAAAAATAAAGTCATTGAAGCACTTCGAAGGAATATAATATTCAATTTTGATACTGAGTATCCTAATAGCAACCGATAATTCTGAATGAGCTATACAACCATCCCAAATTGATTTTTGAGCAACATGCAGTAATTTTAAAAAAAAATCTAGGTTTGGTGGCTCTTCAATATTTGCTCTTAAATTTGGACATGCTGCATCAAAAATAAGTTCTTCATATGGTTTATACATTTATTCTTCATCTATTGTTATAGAAGCTATGGATGGACCAGCATGAGTATCTCTATGTGGCTCGTACTCATCATGTGAGGTCCAGAACCAATATCCTGGAACAAATCCCCTACAATATAAATCAACCTTAACATCATCGGGCTTAAGAAAGGCTTGACTTTTGGGCTTCGAATATGGATATCTAGACATTCTATCAGACTTAAACGAAGGTAGTTGACATGCGACTTGAGTGAAAGTTCCAACTCCCCCAATAAATTTATCTATCAATCCTTTTCGTCCTGATAATATCTATTATTCATCAAATATCTCTATTCATGGATAGTTACGTGGATGTTGAATTAATAATCCTAAAATTATATATATATATTCAGTATTATAAATTATGAAAATTAAATTTATTATTATAAATAGACATCTTTCCCTCTTATGAATTAGCCTAAAATACTATAGGCATCTAGGATATTTTGCCAAGAAAATACATAGTTTACTAATTTGAACCCTTACGACAATCTTATAAATTTATGTAACAAAGAATTATACTTGTAGAAGTTCATTGATTACCTCTAATCATGATAACCAGGTGAACCGAAATTTTTGCCCTGAATCAAATAACAAATTTTCTTGCATCTAATCATATAACAATTCATTGTTTGCCTCTAATCATGTACATGAGATTTTAGGGTTATACTATATTATATTATTTCTTATCTAACCTTCTCTTATTTAAATAGAGTATTTCTTCAATCTTTGACTCTAAACTAAAATAAAATATTTTTCAATGGTTGAAATTGTGTAAAAATGAAAATGTGTGAAGAGAACGAGTTTTACCTCACAAATGTTGAAGAAATGAAAAGAAATGGTATAGAAATGGCCTGGATCAACGAAGAGGAGCGAAGCAAGCTTCAACTTTGTCTGTCAGAGGAGACGCGTTAAAATGAAGAAGAAAGAATAAGTCGGGCAAATAGTGCTAATACTGGTAGTATTCCGGTGGCTACGGCCACCGAAAACAATTTATCTTGAAACCGACGTGCATTCTGCTGGTAAAGGTGTCCAACTTATGTAGAACCAGCAGATTTTCTGACGGCCTTGGGACTGCCGAAATTTCTAGTGGCCAAATCGCCGATATAACTGCCAGTTAACACCAGCGGTCAATCCGCAAGCTTAACCACCAGAATTTTCGGCAGTCCCAGGGCCACTAGAATTTTCGCCGGTATTTGATGATTTTCCTGTAGTGGGGGACTTACCTATTTCAATATATTAATGCCTTATCTAGTTATGAGAAAGTGCCCTTTGTAATACTTGACTCATTATACTACAATTATTTGAACTAGGCTTTTTCTACATAAAAATTATATCACTCAAATGTGCTACTCTATACTTATTTGTTCGTGTGTGAATTCATACAATCGTAACAAGAATTTTAATCACGCGACAAAAAAATTATTGAAAATAAAATATTGCAACTGAAATGTTTTGATATTTTTTAATATGCCAGATAATATGTTCTTTTGTCTATATATATATATATATATATATATATATATATATATAAGCTTTTAAGTACCGAAGCTGGCATTTACTCCAATCCACTAAAGAATTTATCACACCGCTGAAATGTAAAAATAGTCGTTGTTAAACAAACTCGTTAATCCCCTGATTAAAATAAAAGTCTTATCTGGAGTCCCAACTCTCAAAGGCAAAAGAAATGGAAAGAACTAAGTGGGAGACATCTGAAAGAAGCAAAGAACCCCAATGCTTTTTGCCTTCCTTCCTCTTCTTAGCACATGGCCTCAGCAATTGTGCCCAAGTTCCTTTACCTAATTTTACGGAGCAAAGCTGATTAATCTCTCATTAAACGAAATGGAAGACTATTTTAACACTGTGTTTCCTTTTCTAATGGATGGATTAGACATGCAGATATAGAAAGGCTCATGAAAAGTGAGAAGATTGGGCGGTAGGGGAGACACTGATGAGCAGAATATGGACTAGGTAAGCCTGTTAGATGCTTGATTTGTCTGACTACTCCCAAAAGAGGCCGGCATCGACAACATCAATGGATTTTGATTTGGCCAACTCTTTTGTGCTAAAAATCTGCTCTAAAAAGTGCGAGTGGGAGAGTGGTTCAGTGTCATTTGATACTTACAATGGATTTGATTTAATAGTTGTTGCATTTTGGAGATGTAAGTTAGAAATTTGTGCATTGTTTGCGCAAACATAATGATTAAAAGTTAGACAAATTTTAGGTAAGGGGCACATCCATGTTTTATTGAAGTACAAAGCTTTTTTTTGTTTTTAATTTGAAATGCAGATCTTATTAGTCATGTAATAAGAAGTTTTAGAAATTGCCTTTCTTTTTTAAATCTTAAGGAGGGTGTAGGATCTTTTGATCTTTTGGAGCTTTTTGTGCATAATCTTGGGTTCATGAGTTTTGCCCAAGAAAAAAAATTACAGTCGTACAATTCTACGATGCTCTATTTTCTGTCTCTGAGCAAATTTGCAGCACCATAGTGCTGCAACATTAGAGTATACAGCGTCGCAGTATTGTACAGAAAAAATTTTCTGCAGATAACGCTATCGAACCCAAGTTATGACATCAAAAATTATCTTATTTATATGTTTAATGTCTAAAACTTTCTATTTACTCATATAATACAATAAAATTTTAAATAACATAAAAAATATCAAATTCATTGTCCTCCCTTTAACTTCCATCAAAGAGCTTCTTCTTCTCAAGATCTCATGCTTCATGGCAATTTCTTCACATCCACTTCATCATCGAGGGTATCTTCACCCGTCTTCATCATCAAAAATATTCATAGCATCTTTCAAACAGATTTTGAGTAGGAGCATGTGTTACAAAAATAAAAAATATGATAAATTTAGTCAATAATAAATTATAGCTGTTATATACGTAAATATAATAATTTTAGATGCTATGTAATTATGATTATTATTAAAAATATAATAGTTTAAGCTTTTCTATTTTTACTTTTTAAAACTTTTTTTTCATCCATAATTTTAAAATAGCTTCAACAAAAACAATTTTTTAATTACAAAAATTTTATAAAAATTTCAAAACTATTTTACAAATACATATTATTTTTTTTTACTAATTATTTCGAATCGATTAAAATTAATTGTATTTTGCAGTGCTTATTTGTTTATTAAATAATCAAAGTGTTTTTTTTTTTTTATTTATATTGGTCTCCATCTTGTTATTGCTTTCTGTGGTGGCTATCGTTCTCCATGCATGATGTCACTGATGTAAGGTTGGCCAGTGGACACTGATTCCTTGACAACTTAAGCGTACCTCTGAGGATAATCCAGGAATGATACTGTAACGGAATATAAGTAAGATCTAGAACTTGGTCAAGTGAATGATATTAATTTTGAATGTTTTTTATTTCATGTGAAAAGAGTAAAGGGTTGTTTGAGATAGTCGCAGTATTCTGTGAAGGTGATTGTAAAATTATTATGAGTATATTAAATATTTTTTAAAAAAATTATCAAATAATTTTTGCACTAAAAAGCTGTTGGAGAAAGTAGTAAGAAAACTATCACAAACGAAATCTAAATTTGTTATTTTTTAAAAAGTCTTGTAACTAATTTCTTACAGCTATCACATATTAGTAAATATGATTGTAAAAAATAGCTTCCCATCATAGAAATTTTTTAAAAACGACGAAAAAGTGTCTAAAAAGTAATAGCCAAATGAAATTATAATCACGATCTAAAAAACAAATTAGTTAGAAAATTGTCTGAAACATGCTCTAATTGTACAGCATAACTTGATTTAGGCTTCGTTTTAGTACAAAAAAATTTTGAACTAGAAATTTTTGTACTAGAAAGTTACCTTAGAAAGCAGCAAAAAAACTGTCCCAAAAGAAGCCTTAATTTAACATTTTGGGAAGACTTGAGTATAGGAGATGGGGTCCCACTCCCTTCAAGTAGGTAAAATTGAGAATGTGGCTTTTGAACAGCTGGAGGAAGCAATAGGCATACCTAATTAAGATTCCTTTTAACACTACAGAACATGAAGGGCCACTGATACTTACTACTCTTCATCCTATTTCAAAAATAGAAAGACTGAAGAAGCATGCCCAATAAACAATGTACTGCCTTCTGATTCCCAAAGCAAACATGTTTAGTAAAATGTAGACTTGTTGGATTAAGTACTCATATTATCTTCATTGATGTCCTTTTAATTTTAGGCTTTATTTAAGATGATTTTCTTACTGCTAAGTAAAGCAATTTTTTAGTATAAAAATTTTAATTTTTGTACTAAAAACTACTTTAAGAAGCAGTAAGAAAGCCATTCCAAATAAAAAAAAAAAAAAAAAGAAAGCCATTCCAAATGAAGCCTTAGTCATCAAAAGAATAGTCATCCTAAGTTGAATTATCAAAGTTCGATACATTATAAGATATGGAAATTTAGAATTATGGCATTAGACTTTCTTATGGCCACCATATTCCCCTTCTTGATGAAAATATATTTTTAACTGTCTTTTTTTTTTCCATCTTTCCTTGATTTTTTTCTTACAATCATGTTCACAAAATCATGCTTATCAATTACTCTCAATAGTAACAACAATAACATCAAGCCATTATGTCACAACATGGAGTCAGCTACATGAATTTTTTTCTCTACTGTGTCCTATTAAAAGTCAAATCTTATTTAAATCTAATAAAAAAATGTCATGTCTAATGCTTTCTAACCAACCCTTTTTAGGTCTATTTCTATCTTTCTTAACATAAGTCAGATCTAATACATCTACTCTCCAAACCAGATCATCGGAAGGTCCGTTTTTTATGTGACCAAACCATCTAAGATGATTCTCTGTGATTTTATATGCCATTGGAGCTACTTCAATCTTTTCACGTATATACTCATCTCACATTCTGTTTCTAAGTGTAATCACTATCAATTATAATTGAGCAAAATGAGAAGAATCACATTATTTAGAAAAACCATTCGTTAGATCCAATAGTTGATTTGGAATAAGCACAAAGACCTTGATCAGCACTAGGACTTGGGCATGAAGTGGTCTATGAAATTGGGTTTCCTTAACATGCTGATGAGATTTCTAGAGATTTAAGTGAAATGAATTGAATGTAATAACATATATGTAATACCTGTATATGTACCTGCTTTAGTGTTTACCTGTGTGGGCTGTGCTTCTTGTACTCATCTATAAATAGCTCCTGTAATAGTACCTAATTGAATAAGATTAGCTATTCTGTTCATACCATTTCTTCATGGTATCAGAGCCCTCCCTCTTTCTCGTCTCAGTTCTTGCCCCTTCTTTCTTGCTTCTTCCCGTCAATGGCGAACTCCTCTTCATCTCAAACGACGGATGATCAAGAAGCTGCACTCGACGCTCAATGCAATATCCCGACAGCTCTCAAATTCGTCATATCCAACATCAAGATCATTGTTCCAACTCAGCTATCTTCCGACAACTATTCCATCTGGCGATCTCAAATTCTCAAACTGCTTAATGCTAACGGTTTCTCATCCTTTCTTCTTCCTTCAGCATCTCCCCCATCTCGATATAATATTCTTCCTGGCGGCAGCAAGGAATCCAACCCCAAATACAATGAATGGTTTCTCGTGGATCAAAACTTGGCGGCGGCTCTGTGTTCGACTCTTTCACCGACGATTCTTCCCTACGTGATCAATCTTGAATCTACATCAACTATCTGGTCCACCATAGAACGTCGGCTTCAATCATCCAATCGATCCAGAGTTATACAGCTCAAGAACGAGCTACACAACATCGAGATGAAAAATCTCACCATGTCGCAATACCTCACCAACGTCAAAACCATTGTGGGCAACATTGCTTTCGCTGGATCTGTTCTTGATCCTGAAGACATCATATTATACACGTTGAATGGCCTTCTCCCATCCTACAACGCCTTCAAGACATCTATATGCACAATGCTCCATCCAATCGCTCTGGATGATCTTTATTCTCTGCTCATTAGTGAAGAAATTAATCTTCAAGCTGAATCCGTTAGGCTGACTCTTGTACAGCTCTCTATTCCTCCCAAGGCAGAGGACGCTGTGGACGTGGACGATCCTCCTCTCAATTCGCAAGATCTAATTCGTCCAGCAGCATTACGTGCCAAATATGCAATAAACGTGGCCACTCGGCTCACAATTGCTGGCATCGACTCAATCAAACCTACAATCCGCCTGAAACTCAGTACAACTCATCTTCATCCTCTCGGGCCATGGTCACGGTGAATGATCTCTCCAATCCGGACGGGCACCTTGATTCCGGCGCCTAGGCTCATCTCACCCATTCTCTGGACAATCTTTCTCAAGCTTCCTCCTATACATGCCAAGACAACATAACAATAGGTGATGGTAGATCTTTACCCATTGCTCACTCTAGCAACGGTATACTGCCAACACCGTCTCGTAAGCTCAATCTTCAACCCCTTCTTCATGTTCCTCGACTATCTCATAATCTTTTATCTATTTCTAACCTCACTCGTGACAATAATGTCTCGGTTTGCTTTGATGCTCATGGTTTTATCATTAAGGACGTGAAGACAAATCGGCCTCTTCTCTTTGGGTCCTAGTAATCGTGGATTATATCCCATTCATCCAGCTGCTTCTGCTTTGTCCCTCTCTGCTCTGGCTGCCAGAAGTCACATGTCCTCCATCTGGCATCAAAGACTTAGCCATCCTCATCCTCAAATCATCCAAGCTATCTCCAACAACAACAAATTACTTCACATTCCTAGTGATACTTCTGTTTGTTCTAGCTGTAAAGCCTCTAAAGGCCATAGACTTCAATTTTTTCCTTCTCTGCATATATCTTCTTCTCCTCTAGCTATTATTCATTCTGATGTCTGGGGTCCTGCCCCGGTGCCTTCTAATCAAGGCTTTCTATATTACGTTGTATTCATTGATGACTTTTCCCGTTTTACCTGGGTTTTTCCTATGCGTTATAAATCAGAAGTTTTTTCTATTTTTCATCAATTTAAATATTTTGTTGAAAAACAAACTGGTCGTTCAATCAAATACTTTCGCTCTGATGGTGGCAAGGAATACATAAGCTCCACATTCTCCACCTTTCTTACTCAGCAGGGCATTCAACACTAGACCTCTTGTCCTTATACCCCCGAACAAAATGGATTGGCAGAACGTAAACATCACCACTTAATTGAAACCACACGCACTCTACTTCATACTGCCTCTCTTCCTCACTCATTTTGGCCTGATGTGATCCTTACAGCCTCCTACCTCATTGATAGACTACCATCTTCTACCACTAACTTTAACACACCTCTATACATTCTATTTCATAAGCAACCCGATTACGCTTTTCTAAAAGTGTTTGGCTGCGCCTATTTTCCTTGGATCCAGCCAAACAAACGGACCAAGTTTCAGCCACGGTCCAGTTCATGTGTGCTTCTTGGTTACTCTAGTATCTCGAAAGGATACAAGTGTCTTGATCTGCATACCGACAAGATCTACATTTCCCGGCAAGTCACATTCGATGAGCTTACTTTTCTATTCCACAAAATCTCTTTGCCAACTAGCTCCCCTGTGTCATATCCGCTTCCTCCTTCACTTCTGGTTCCATTCACTGCTTTACCTCAACATAAGGTGTCTCCTTTTCACTCACCTTCCCCTATGGCTACACGCTCTGTCCACTCATCTCATCAACTTCTTCCTGGTACTACTCCCACATTTCCCTCTAGCACCACAACATCTGCTACGGCTCCTTTGCAATCCCCTCAACCCTCTCTGCCCAATCATCCTATGACTAACAGACTTAAAACTGGCTCTCTTAAACCTGTTCAACGGCTCAATCTTCTTCATATTCAAAACCCATCTGAATCTTCTCCGCCACCTAAACCAACCAATTACTCTGAAGCTCTCAAATTTCCTCAATGGAGGAAAGCCATGGCTGAAGAATTTTTTGCTTTACAAAAGCAAGGTACATGGCAACTTGTACCACCACCTGCTAACACATGCATTCTAGACAGCCGATGGACATTTAGAACTAAATATCACTCCAACGTTACCATAGCTAGATTCAAGGCCAGATTAGTTGCCCAAGGCAATCATCAACAGTACGGCATCAACTATCTTGAAACGTTCAATCCCATTGCCAAGTTTTCTACCATCAGAATCCTTCTCACTCTCGCTCTTACCAATAAGTGGCAAATACATCAACTGGATGTAGCGAATGCGTTCTTACATGGCAATCTTGATGAAGTAATCTACATGAAACAACCAAAAGGTTTTGAAGATGATACTCAACCCAATCACGTATGTCAGCTTAAGAAAGCCATATACGGTCTTAAACAGGCCCTGAGACAATGGTTCCATACCTTCTCTACGTATCTATGCTCTCTCGGCTTCTCCCACGGCAAGGCATATTCTTCGCTATTTGCGCTTCAACAAGGGTCTACTCAAATTTATCTTATCATATACGTGGATGATATCTTATTAACGGGCAATGACCCATCCACATTATCCAACATTATTCTTCAGCTTCACAACAGATTCTCGATGAAGCATTTGGGCATAGCAAGCAGTTTTCTCGGCCTCAACATCCGCTCGACATACAATTCCTTTTTCTTATCGTAAGCTATCTACGCTACATCAATTCTGGAGCTGGCTAACATGAAGCAATGCAAACCGCTCTCGAATCCCTCCTGCACCAAAGTACCTGATCCAATCCTTGAGGCCAACCTGCTCACCGATCACACACTCTACCGCCAAATCACCTAATCACTGCAATATCCCACCCTAACAAGACCTGATATCTCCTATGCCGTCAACCTGCTGTGTCAACATATGCACAATCCTACCTCACATCACTTCTTCTTACTTAATCGTTTACTTTGATACATTCAGGGAACTCTCTCATTTGGTTTTCCTATCTTACAGGGTTCCCTTGAGCTGCACTCCTTCTCAGACACTGATTAGGCCAGCGACAAAACCACCAGACGATCCACTTCCGGCTACTGTACTTTCTTCAGCAACACTCTAATATCCTGGAGTGTCAAAAAGCAACATACAGTTGCCCGCTCATCAACTGAAGCCGAATATAGGGCCCTCGCAGCTGCTCTTGTTGACATTATCTGGATCCGACGGCTACAACAAGACTTCCACATTCCTCTCACTTCGCCGACCCATCTTCACTATGACAGCATGTCTGCCATTGCACTGGCAAACAACCCTGTCTTCTACGCAAGGACCAAACACATCGAGATTAATCACCATTTTATTTGTGATCACATTCATTCACAAACTGTCAGCATTTGTCCGGTTTCAACTAAAGATCAGCTAGCTGATATCTTCACTAAACCGCTATCGACTCCTCGCTTTCAGCTCCTCCGTAACAAGCTTACTGTCCATTCTCTTCTATCAGCTTGAGGGGACGTAATAACATATATGTAATACATGTATATGTACCTGCTTTAGTGTTTACTTGTGTAGGCTATGCTTCTTGTACTCATCTATAAATAGCTCCTGTAATAGTACCTAATTGAATAAGATTAGCTATTATGTTCATACCATTTCTTCAGAATGTAAGTTGACCAACTCATCGCAGTAAGCAATTAGAATTTCATTCCAAACAGACTCATCCATGTGAATGATGATTATAAAGGCTTTATTTAATTTTTTTATTTAATCTTTAAGAAGAAATTTTAATTTATATGAGAAATATCCGTTAAATATTAAGATCTCTTAATGATATAACATTGTAAACTTTCATAGTTATAAATATATTGATTGATTATTTTTATTTACTAATATATCACTCTATTATATAAAAGTAATATCTTTTAATATTAAGTGGAAAATTATTACCTATATATATGATTTCAAATCTATAATCTCGTGAAGGAAAGTAGAATCCTCAACTAGTTTAGCAATCAGGCAGTCACAAATTCTCATGTACCATCTTTGTCGAATACAAATTTGTCCGTGGGTGCCACTTTGACCCTACTAGTGACTTTATCAAAAAAAATGGGACAATGGAAAGAAGAGAATGGGCACTAAGGAAATAAGCTTTATAATTCACTAATCTCTGCTAGTAGCAAAAATAGCATAAATATAAACAAATAAAATAATAAAAAAACACCTTTTAAATTCTTTTTATAGCATTGGAAATGTTATATAAGAGGTTACACCTAGAAAAATAATAAATAATTTATTATTTGACTGTCACACGCACGTGTACAGGACTTTATGGCTGCACATGGACGGTCATCTTAACATGGCTCTAGATTTCTCGGTCAAGTACCTATGATAGGTGCTCTTGAAGAGTGCTTCTCGAGCAAGTACCTTGCAAGTCTTTTTTTGGCTAGGGATTGGTGTGACTAATGCAGTCATTACTACGAGATTAGTATATTTGAATCTCCTATAGTTTAAATAAGAGGCTCTTTAAAGGACAAGTCCGCTTGGCTATGGTGAGTTTTCCTCTTAAGTGAGCTTTCATGAGGCGAGTACATCCTTAGGTTAAGGCCAATTAAGATGAGTTCCTTCCCCAATCAAACATGTCTGATATGTACATGTGCTTCCTTGGTTGAGCTCCTTTACAGTAAGCTCCACTGGGGCAAGTATTTACCGGCCATATCGGATCTTGTTGGAGCAATTCCCCATCGAAATGGGCCACATCTTAGATGATTGCATCCCCTGATTGAGCTCCTCTAAAACAAACTCAACTGAGCATTTTTTGTTGCTAGTACTATCTATTTGGGTCTATAATCTTAACATTTAATTACCATGGGCATATAAGTGTTGACGTCATTTTTGTATGAGGTCACTAGTACCCACTTGGGTTTCTTTTTAGTGACTTGATGATGGAGAGATATCCACCCCTCAGTCATAAAGGTCCTAATAAAGACCCAATTCAATCCCAATCAAACTCAGTCCTACCTTTCAACTCAATCTTTAATTCAGCCTTCGATCAACATTCAATCAAATTTCAAAATCATACCCAATTAATTTCAATCTTTCATTTGATTTCCATTGATATGAATGGGTCAAGTTCAATCATTTAACTCTTAAATCCAACCCAAATCCAACATTCCAAATCAAACCTTTAAGGTCAATGACCAAGGTCCTGAAATAGTTTCTATGTGAACTTTATGTCACTTAGAAACCCAATCAAATGGCTCTTGATTCATGATCTATCAATTACATATTGATAAAACATGTCTCTAGGGTCAACCCTCCAAATGTGAGCTCAATCCAACACTCCTAGCCCCTCAAACTAAATCTTTTTCCAAAGGCTGTAAAACCTTCAGTTATTTACAACCTATGCCACTGGACTTGCCATCCAGAGCAATTTGACCTTGGGACCCTCTTCAAACCCTCCAATCATAGTCATGACTTTTGCTATGATTGGTTGACCAGTAAATTGCACTTTTCCAGACCCAATTTGACCTAGTGTTGACCAGGGGTCAAAATGACCAAAATGACCTTTATAGGGATTTTTGGTCTTTTCCCCAAAGTTCAACATGACCTTCCCATATCAATATTCAAAACCTATTCCAATGGATCCTAAATATCATTAGGAATACATTGGACCCAAACTCAAGTCTTAGTTTGACCTGGTTGACCAAGTCAACCAATGTTGACTAAAAATGCCCCTTAAGATTTCAAATGTTAATTTCAATCCAAATGACCTTACCAATATATGAAACCACCTCCATTGATCTCAAAATACTCATTTGAACCTTTTAACCCAAAGTCAACCCATGGTTTAACCAGGTTGACCAAATCAACCCTTAACCCACATTAAGGTCAATTTCAATGCTTGAACCCATTTTAAATCAGATCAATCCCTCAAAATCATTCAATTAGATACCCTTAACATGTCCAAAGCTTTCCAAGTCAAGCTCCCCCTTGGGTTGACTTGGTCAACCCATTTGTAGGAGTCAAAACCCTCTCCAAACCCCTTTAAGCCTATGGAAAGAGGCCAAATCATGGCCACATCACCAAGCCACCTTGGCAATCCATGGCTTAATCCAAAACCTGCTCAAACCTGATAGAAAGTGACCCATTTCCTCTCTTAAGAAGCCCTAATCCAATACCCTAAACCAAGCCAAGCATTGGTTCATCCAAATGGGGGAAAAGGCTTGTGGTCCCCTTTCCCATGGACCAAGAGAGGTCACACTTACCACCAACCCTATTCCCTAGCTTTGGGTAGCTTATGGGACACTTTTCATGCATCCAAACTCCCTCCAAACAAATCAAGACCATCCAATCCAAAAGCCAAGTGTTAAGGTGGGAGAAACCTAACCAAGGGGGATTTTTCTTCATTATTCACTCTCCCTCAACTCTCCCTCAACTCTCCTTCAGCCTCCAACCTTCCTAGAGCCTTCCCCATCCTCTCCATCCATCTCCAAGGCTTTCCCAAGCTTCTTCCCATCATTTCCAAGCCTCAAATCACTATTTTAGTGAGGAGAGAGCATTCTAGAGAGATAAAGAGGATTTTCCAACACAACTTTCGATCCAGAAAGATCTAGCTCTTGGTGTCTTCATCAAAGTTGTAGAGGATCACTGCATATTTCCAATGAGCCTAAGATCTCAAAAATCGGAGGTTGGATTGTAAGTTATGCTCATTTTAAATTTAAATTTCAATTTGAAACTGCTCAAAAATTTCATTGCTTGGGGTCTCCAAACTCTAGGCAATGAAAGTTCATGTTCCCATGAGCCTATGTTTCAAATTTCATTAAATATTGACAAGTATTTTAAAAGTTATGAGTATTTCAATTTTCTAGTTCATTTTGAACTAAAACAGCCTTGATCGATCTCGGCCGTTCGATTTTCTATCTTTCTCGATCGGACGGCTCGGGGTTAGTGATGGCGTGGATAGGTGGTTGATAAATAGCACTTTACATGTCAAAATGCCACAAGCCACCGCCGTTTTTGCGCCGATCATTGCCAATGATTGGCACCGATTATTAATGGACTTAAAAATTCAAAACAATAGTCATAACTTTCAAAATTCATAGTAAATTCATTTCTCCACCAAATTAAGTATTTTTCAGCTCTTTGAAAAGATAATTTAGCCTAGTATTTATTAAAATTAATTTTAAGTTGATTTGATTACTGGATTGTGAGATATTTATATTTCTTAAAAATTAGTTTTCTGTGATTTTCTGACAATCCAGTGGTCGATTGAGCACCAAATTTTGGTAGAAGGTATTTGGATATCTTAGGCATGCACTATAATTTTCTTAGGTTCAGATACCCATTGAATTGTTATGATGTGAATTTTTAAGGTAATGGGTTCATTTTGGACCCAAAACTTTGAAAATTTATAACTCTATTTTTCTGTAGAATTAGGCTACATAACTTTTGTGGTGTGATTGCATATATATCAGGGTTAGACGCACCAAATTTCAAGCATATTTGAATAGTACAGACACCTAGGAAAATAATTAAGGAAAAGTCTAGAAAATTTAAAAAATTTCTAGGGGATTCAACACACACCCAATAGGGGTGAAACTTAAACATAAAAAACTTAGTGACATGATGAGCCTTAGTTTATAATTTCATTTAATTTCGAGGTCATTACGTCAGAAAATTAATTACCCAAAGTTTCAGCCCTTTTGAGGATACAGAAAATTTAAGAAAATGTAATAAATCCAAATTAAGTCCAAAAAATACAATAATATCTCAAAGTGACCAAAACTTAACCCTCTACCTAGGAAAAATAAAATCCTCTTGACTGGACTCCTAATTTAACATTAATTTGACTTTTAATGAAAATTAATAATTAATTAAATTAATTAATTAAAAATTATTAAAAATCCCAAAAAATTTCTAAACACTTGAAAACACTCCCATGGGTCATTCCTGACCTTTGGGATTGATTCCATACAGTTTGGGATGAGTTTGGATCAAAACCTTCCTAATTAAGCAATTTTAAAAAATTTAATAATTAGTGAAACTTTGAAAATGCATAACTAATTACAGAAAAATCCAAATTAAATAAACTTAGTGTCAATCAACTCCAATTAAGGTCTAGTATTTTATAAAAATATCAAACCTCCAAAATTTGGTCAAAGTCAAAAAGTTAATTTTTCGGTCAACCGTAGTTCAAATCTTGGACCGAACATCAAAAAATCATAACTTTTCATAGAAAACTCTAAATTGAGTGTGCTAACAGTCTAACAACTCATCATAAGGTCTAATATTTATTAAAAATCTGAAACTTATAAAACTAACTTTAACTTAAAAGTCAACTTTTGACCCTTAATTAACATAATTAAATAATTCTAATAAATCCTAAAAATCCAATAATTCATCAAAATTCTAGAAAACTTTGATTTGATTAATAAAACATTCAACCAACACTCAAATGCATAACAACCACTCTAAAGATGAAGTTTATTGGATGGACTACTCCGGGTTGCGGGGCTAAGTGTCCTAAGGAGGCCTGGTTCCTCGAGCCTGGTGGTACAACGCCACAAATGGATTCAATGGAGTGTTAAACATCAAAATTAAGTTACTTTTAATTACTTAACTAAATTAAAACCCTTAATTTAATTACATCAGTAAGGTTTTTAGGATGGACTACTCCGGGCTGCAGGGCTAAGTGTCCTAAGGAGGCCTGGTTCCTCGAGCCTGGTGGCACAACACCACGAACCTGTTGATGAAAAATATAAAATAATTTAACTTTTAAAATTAATAATTAACTAACTTAATTAATATTAATTTATCTTTAATTTCCAACAAATTAAATCAACTTAATCAATCCCGATTGCTACTGGGTAACCCAGGCCTACGAGGTTATTAACTTAGCCCCAAGGAAGGTGAAATAAACTTCATGGCCTCAGTGAGCAACAAAGGTAGCAATCATTTAATAATTAAAATACATTTAAATCAAAATTTAACTCATTAATACTTAAACTCGAACATAAAGTTCCCTTTTAGCCCTTAACAAACTCAAACATCAAACAACTTCAATCAAGTACCCAATTCAGGATCTACCCTAGCTACCCGACCTATTACACACACTTTAGATGGTTTGCTAGGACAACCAAATCTAGGTCTAGGCTAGGCCGATGTTTATTTTTCTATTGTGTGCCGGGTTTTTTGAGTTTTCATTGCATGTTGTGATTGAAATTGATTGATATATTTGTTTACTTTTACTGTACTCTGTGAATTGATGTGATGGGCGACTAGATTACCCTTAGGTTAGGAACGATCTGGATGCTCACTAAATTTTTTGCAGGTGGCCACGCTCGTGTAGGGCAATAAAGGGGGCTAAATAAATAATAAATATAAATGTTACAGGTGCTTCAGCTGCTTAGCCCCCAAATAAAAAGAGCGTGGCCAAGGATACCCCTTCGGGGGGATAGTCCTTATCCATTTGGAACTCTAAATTTGGATCACTTTACTACCCAAACTGGAAAGAGTAACCTCCCCCTCAAGGGAAGAGTTCTCATTTCCATTTGGGTATCCAGCCACGAAGAATCCAAGGAGCTCGAGGAGGAGAAGACCGAGAAGTTGAAGATAAAGAGTACCCCACTCAAAGTCACTTGCGTCTGTATTAGGATTAGAATTCGGGTTATTGTTAGTGGTGCCCTGTCACTTTTAATTTATGTAAATCTGGGTTGTAATAAGCAAGGCAATTTGCCTATGGACATTGATTTAATTAGTTTGATTATTTAATGTATTTTAATTTAATTTGATTGCGTATAGGGTTGCCTTCTTTTCTTAGTTTTTTGGCGATTGCATGTGGTTCTTTTTGATTTAGCCTGAATTCGATCGGAGGCTCGTGAGGGTACAAAAAATTCTTCTACTTAAACTTTAATAAAAAATTTATGATAACATAGAAACTCTAATGCTTTTAAGAAGTAAGCCCGGGACCGCCGGGAGTTCTCATTTCATAATTACTGCATTATTCTTTTCCTTTGTTAGGTACCTCCCCGCCTGAGGGTTCTGGCAGACCACCTGGCCTATGAGGGTGCAATTCTATCCAAGGGGATCTGTGCATCTTTAGGATAAAATCTATTTTTAAGCCTTTTTAAAATTTCTTCATCCCAATTTATGTATTTTTATCGAGTCGATCAGCATCCATTGCATTAGAAACCAATTTAAAAGTGAGTCTAAATCTTAATTGCATTAGTCTAAATATTTCACCCAACATAAGTCAAGGGGCCAATTAGGAGCCTACTCTAGATGTCGACCCCAACTCTTTCAACCAATCTTAAACAACGTCCCTGATCACTCTGCATCAAAAGATTGGACTCATGGTTTTGAAGCGCTTAGGTGTTTAGCTGGCTCCCCAATCTAGGTCGGGATAAGCTCAGATTTTGCACTGCATTAGTTAGGTTCAGACTACTGTGTTTCAGTGTTCAAATTTAGATCTAGGATCTGGGGCAAACTTTGAGTTATAAGACCCTAACTTCCGGGAATATAATCCCAAATTTCTAATAAAATGCTCAACTCAAACTAAATCTTCTTTCAATTCAAAATTTAAAGCCCAACACTTAGCTTAGGTCGGGACACTTCTGAATTATTTCAGAATCCCAAAGTGTCTCCTACCCCTCTTCCCTTGACTCAAAAATAACTGTTCAAAATTTGATCCAATCCCTTTTCGAAATCCAAATTCACCTCTTTGGCATCACTCCTAGAAATCTTTAAACAAAATTTCTTCCATTATTTTAATCGAAAGTTTTCGTAGGGAACTCCGGTCTCCCACGATGTAATTAACTACGAGGGCTTACGCTCGTAGGAGATTTAGAACCTACATCTAATATTTTAAAATTGATTTTCAAAATTCAATTAGTCCTCTTTGGGAAAATTAAATTTCTAATGATCGTTATTTTTATGTTTGAACGATTATTTATAAATGGTATCTTCTCCCTTCAAGGAGACATATCTTTTGTTAAAATGAATTCGAATATAAAATTAACGATCTCTCCTCTTGATTATCGTAGCTCGATATTTGACTAAACTTTATCTTGACCCTTCGAGGCCATGTGAGGTTCTCTCTTAAATCCGATTATAATATTCAAGACGAGATTCTTAATTCTAAGTCTGAACCACATCGTGAAATTTTATCTCCACCTCCAGAGGTGGTATATTTCTTCCAATGGGATGTTTGATTTTAGAATTAGAACTCAACATCAATTTTTAAATTCCCAAAGAAGACTGATTTTTTCAAAACCCGCTTTCCAACACAAACAATAAGTGAAGATTAATTAGAATAAGATAATGTACTAATAATTGAAAGAAAATAATGATATATTAATAAATATGATAATTTATAGTGATATGCCAGTAAAAATTAATTAAAACTATCATTTGTATAAGTAAATATTCTTAATAATATGGCTTGTGTTGCAGTTTATGTTTTCTAATGCTACATTTCCTCTTGTTCGGATCTTCTGCCATGTGGTTGCAAAGATATTCTTAGATCCGCTCGTGCGGACAAAAATCCAATTAGCAAATCCGCATTAAATTAACTAACAATTTAATATAAAACAATACGTGATTATCAAACTATTAATTCTATTACAATTTTAAAATAAATTATATTAAATATTAAGTTTTATTAAATATAAAAAATATTATATGAGAATAAGGCTTCGTTTGGGATAGCATTCTAATTACTGATTTCTAAAACAGCTTTTGAGTATTAAAAATCTTTGAACAATAATTTTTTGTACTAAAATATTATTTTAAGAAAGCTATCCCAAACAAAATCTAAATCCTTACTTCAATCATATCGACCAATTGATATGTGCTACTTTCACAAGAAAGTTTTTGACAAGTTCTTTATATTTCTTTTGTTCCTCATAAACTAAAATTAAGAAATATTTATGCACATATAATAATGAAGTTTTTTTATTAAAGTAATTTCTAAGTTATTTTTTTATTAAATTTATATATTTATGTGTGTCACAATTAAAGTATCTAATATTTGATTAAAAAAAAGATAAAATACATGTTAGAATTATGTTGTGCCTTTTGATGTTTGATTGATAATTTAAAAATTATAGATTAAATAGTATAATTTTATAAATGTTTAATATTTAAATGTTGTGTATGAAATTGCCATTAAAATAATTAGAATATCAGATTTATTAATTATTTTAATGTTTTTAATAAAGTATGCTACTTCATGTATAAAAAAATGTGATGAAAAATATTATATATGTTTGTATTTTTTTAATCAAAATGGCATTTACATTATAAAGTATTCATTTTTTATGATAATAATAATTTCTTATAATAAGTATATTATGTGTTGGATTCATATATGTTCTTGACAATACTTGATCTTACTAACAGATCTACTTAGTGCAAAAGAACCTATAAACAAGAGTAGAGTGTATAGAAGAATAGTGCGAGAAGCTAAAGATCTAAAACAAGTAGAAAAAAATTCACACTAGTCCTAGAGATCTCTTCTAAGAATTTTTATCTTGACGCTCATCAGCTCTTATTTATGAAGTCTTAGGGGCTATAAGGAAAAGAGATAAAGAAATATATAATGCTACATAAATTACATGTACAATATTACACCATACTATACATATGTGTTACCCTAGTGAGTGAGTTAAGGTGGAGGATTCATATTTGGTCGAGTGAAGCAATGCTGAGGTAGTGCAGGCGAGTGGGGTAGAGGATGACTAGCTTCCATGGTGGGCTGCACATTGTGAGCTAGCGTCAAGTTAGATGGGCTCGAGGAAGCTGAGGTTTGATGTAGTGTTGAGTGTTGGAGGGGCAAGTGGTGCGTCCCAATGAGAACCCTCTTGCAACTGAGCTTTAGTGAGGGGTGGTTGTTTTATAACAAGAGTTGATGATTGAGGTAGTGGCAAGTGATTTATCTGATGCATCGCCCTTAAAATCGCCTTGTGTATGACAGGTTGGCTGGTTGGTTCAATGAGTGTCCAAAGATTGAGGTGAGTATCTTTTTTATGACCCGACCACTAACTATTAAGATACTTATAAAGGTCATTAATATGTACACATTATGTATATATATAACAATGATGATGACAATAATAATAGCAGCAATAATAATAATAACAACAGTAATAATAATAATAATAACAGCTTTAAATATGAGTATAGTTAAAATTTTGGAATTATGTAGTTGTACTCTAGGAAATTAAGCCATAGAAATTGTAGTAATACTACAATAACCTAAGATTTTGTTTGGGACACATTTTTTACTTCTTTTGTGATGAGAACAACTGTTAGTAAAAATAATGTGTGTTTAGAACAAAGCTTTTTTATCGTTGATTTAAATTTTTTACTTTTAAAAAATTATCTTCAAAAACATTTTTAAAACTATGACCGGGAATTTTTTTTTTAATAAAAAAAAAGCTATTTTCAGCTCTGCTAAGGTTTTCCTTCGCCCTAGCCGCCTCGCCTCCTTCAACCTCCTCCTCCAACCCTGTCGGAGGCCTTCGCCTCTTCACTCATGGACTCACCTTTTCCATCCTCTAATTTCAAACCCGCCCCCCTCCCCAGCGCAACTGGAAGGACATTGTTTAAATTACTAAACCATCTTCTATTGACCACCCTTTATCCTTCTACCCAGAGGAACCGGAAATTTTCCTTTTTTTGGTGAAAAACTCTCTTTTGGAACTAAAGATTGGAAGCTATGCTTGGTCTGGTATTCTATTGGTCGCAGACCTTTTTATGAAGCTTTGCTTAGAGCTATTCGGAACACTTGGGCATTAAAAGGTTCGCTCCAACTTGTTTCTCTTAGTGATGGTTTCTTTATTCTTCGCTTCTCTTCAGCAGAGGACTACGAGATGGCACTATTTAGAGGTGTTTAGTTTTTTCTGGGAAAATCTTTTATTCTACAGAAATGGAACCTAAATTCAAACCCAAGAGAGAAAATTTTTCTTTTGTGCCCATTTGGATAAAAGTACATGATTTACCTCTTGCATACTGGAATTCTGAGGGAATCTCCAAAATTGCGAGTAAAATCGGAATCCCATTAGCAGTGGATGCTCTCACTGCACAAAAAACCTAGCTTACCTTTGCCCATGTTTGTGTTCAAGTCAATAGCTCTGCCTCGTATCCAGAAGAAATCCCTATCTCCTTAGACGGGGATATTTTCAGCTTGAAGGTGCAATATGAATGGAAGCCAACTCCTTGTGAGTATTGTAATTCCATGGTTCATTACTCTTCTCTTTGCCCATCCAAGCCGGCTGAAGCCACTAAGGTCACCAATAACTCCACCCTAAATAACCTTCCACCTCGTGGAAGAAGCTTTTCCAGAAGGCCAAGGAACCGTATATTATCTACCTCTCCTCACACTAGACTTAATCAACACAGTTCCACCCCAAATCCCAATCTGCCTACTGCATCAGCTGATCCTCCTGCTGCACCAGCCGATGTCTATTTGGCTAATAGAAACTCTCTAGCTGCTCAACCCATCATTGAGCAAATTTAACCTCCCCTAACCACTCAGGAGGAGCAAGCACCTGCTACCTTTAAACTGCCTCCTTCTGTTGAGGTGCCCTAATAATCCTCTTCTTCATTAAACCTAGCTACTCCTATCATTCCCAACCTTAATTCTCCCACTATTGAGGTTATTGCTCTAATCCACCTCAGGTTCTTTATCAGGAACCTGTATCTAATGTTATATCGCCTAACAAGTTTGCCGCTCTCCAGCAAACAGAGAACACTTTTGTAGCCCCTACAAAATAGTTGCCTTCATCCTCAAAGGATAATGTTAATGTGCATCAACCTACAAACTCAGCCCAAGCTTCAAAGTCCACTAGGGGGAAATAGCAAGAAACCCCCACACCCTCCTAAACCTTAATGTCCTTGCCTTCCCTTGAGATTTGGAATATCAGGGGCTTCAACAACCCTGATAAAGTTATCTGTTGTATACGTTTTATTAATTCTTTCAAGTTGGACATGATTTGCCTTCTAGAGAATAGAATTCAGGACTCCTCCTTGTAGGATCATTTCTTTTATTTCTCTCATACCCTTTTTCCCTCTGAAGCTAGCTGTAATAATTTTGGGCTTTCTAAGTCTGGTCGTATTTGGTTCAAGTGGAATTCTCAGACGTTAAATTTCATTCCCGCGGTTATCACTCCTCAGCTGATTTCTGGTTCGCTATTTTTTGGTAACAAACCCCCCTTCATTCTCTCAATTGTTTATGTTTCTAATTCTACCTCGTAGCGTACTATTCTTCGGGACCAAATTAGGAACCTGGAGGGCCCTAATCACAATCCCTGGATTATTATTGGTGACTTCAACTGTTGCAGATTATCATCCAAAAAAGTTGGTGGCTCTATTCTTTCTCAGAATAAGTTATGGGACTTTAATTCGATGCTCTTTGATACTAACTTGAAAGAATTGCACTCTGTGGGACATTTTTACACCTGGTTCAATCAACGTGTAGAAAATCCTATACATATTAAGCTCGACCGGGCTCTTATGAATGAGGTTTGGTTGTCCTCCTTCCCTACCTCATTCTACTCTGTACAAAATCCTACCTGCTCTTATTACTGCCCCATCATCCTTCATTCTGGTTTTTCAAATATGGTGAAGTACATATTCCTTTTTAAGAATTATTGGACTATGATTGATAACTACTAGGAGGCTCTTCTTGAAGTTTTCTCTATCCCCTGTTCTAGCAATCCGATCTTGGATCTATGCGGTAAACTTAAGAAACTCAAAGGTATTATCAAACTGAAATATTGGGCTAACTCTTCCATTTTGGATTCTCATATTGCTAACCTGCATCGTGAGCAAGCTGATTGTCTGGATAGGATTTCTAAGGATCCTTTGAATGTGGAATTTAATGCAAATCTTAAATCTTTCAATGTGAAAATTTCTCAATTTTCATCTTTGCAAGCTTCATGGGTTATTCAGAGAGCCAAATCTAATTGGATGTCCAAAGGGGAAGATGACCTTAAGTTCCGTTATGCTCACAGTATGAAGAGAAGGTGTTCTAATAATGCTGTTGTTAATCTCTCTGTCTCCAATCTTCAAACCTTTAGAGAAGATGTCATCTCCAATCTTATTAGTCATTTTCAAAAAATCTACAAACCTACGCCTCCCTCCTCTACCTCCAATTCTTCTTTCCCTGCTGGCAACACCCTCGATTCAAATCTTGCCTCCTCTCTTATCAATGCTATATCTGATAATGAGATCAAGTCTACTATTTTCTTTGGCTCTTTTAGCTCTTCCCCGAGACCCGATGGTTTCAATTTTCACTTTTATAAAGGATGGCACATCATTGGTCCTACGGTATGCAATGCGATCGAATCATTCTTCATTAAGGGGTATTTTCCTAGAGGTGTTAAAGCTACTTCTCTTGCATTGATTCCCATATCCAACCATGCGGCATCATTTATTGACTTTAGACCCATTGCCTTATGTAATGTTCTATATAAAATTATCTCCAAAGTTCTTTCTAGCAGGATGAAGAACATTATGCCCATGATTGTGAAAGAAAACCAAGCTGGTTTTATTAAGTTTAGAATCTCCACATACAATATCATTCTCGCTCATGAAATTCTCAATTATGCTCGTTGCAATGGAAGTAGAAGTTTTTTCTGTGCCAAATTGGACATTCGAAAAGCCTTTGATATGGTATCTAGGGAATTTCTACTTGCTAGAATGGCACAAAAAGGATTTCCAAACATTTTCATTCAATGGGTTAAAGTTTGCATTAATGATGTTAATTTTTCTATTGCTATTAATGGTGAGCTGGAAGGCTTCTTCTCATCTTCTGCTGGATTACACCAAGGGTGCCCTCTGAGCCCTTATCTTTTCTGTCTGGTCATGGATGCTCTTTCTTGTCTATTAGATGATGGTGGTTTTAAGGGTATATATGTTGAGGGCTTTAAACTTACTCATCTTTTGTATGCTGACGATCTTCTTGTCTTTGGTACTTCAGATGTTCTTAACAGCCTTAAGCTTTTATCTCACCTTAACACATTTGCTAGTGCTTATGGTCTTCAGGTTAACTTTGAGAAAAGCTCCATCATTTTTTTGGGTAGATCTTCTAACCGGGAGGCTATTTGCTCTGCTCTATTAATTTACAACATTAGTAATAGTATTAACTATTTGGGCATTCCGATTTCCATTTCCAGAAAAAAAATTTTCCATTTTTTTACCTTTGCTAGAAAGCATCACAAAGAAATTATCTGGTTGGAAGGCTAATTTACTCTCTTTTGCAGACAGATTGCAATTTCTTAAATTTACTATTCTTAATTCTATTGCTTATTGGATTAGAGGTGCTATCATACCTAAAACTATCATTAAATCGGTGAAGAAATTATGCTCCATTTTTTTATTTTTTGGAGATGTTGTGAATTTTAAAAAATTGAGGTTGATGTCATGGGACAATGTTTGCAGACCAAAAATGAAAGGGGGTCTTGGGTTGCCTTCTATTGCTGCTCTATAATTTGGATATAATTGTTCTATCATTAGTAGAATGTACAATTATAATAGCCTTTTAACCAAGTGGTTGATTCAAAGATACCACTCTCCTTGGCGCCCTCCTATCGGATATGTCTCTATTTTTTGGAAAGCTCTCTGTTTAACGGCTGGAGTTGTTTCTAATCGTTTTGGCTTTAGGGTAACTTCTTCTTCTTCTCCCATTTCATTGTTTTGGGATGACTGGTGCAATGGGGATAAATTGATTGATAGATTGGAGGCTGCTTCTTTACTGCATAATTTTCAGTCCAATGCTCAAGTCAGGTCTCTCTTATCTGGCAACTCCTGGAACCTACCCAACTCCATTCTTCTATCTCTTGCTAATTCAATTTGGAATGTTGTTATTTATGAAAGTTCTGGGCCATGCTTAATATGGAATAAAGCTGGTAATGGTTGCTTTAGGCATTTTGTCACTGAATTTTATGAAGTTATTCCCACAGTTCCTTGGGCAAATCTCATTTAGCACAAACGTCATGTTCTTAAATATTCAGTTTTTGGCTGGATGTCTATCGTGGGAGGATTGAAAACTGCGGATGCCTTAATCAAAAGAAATATTTTTATAGATGCCATTTGTCCTTTATGTCATGATTGCATTGAGAGCACTAGCCACTTGTTCTTTGAATGTTGCTACTCATTCTCCACTCTTAATGATTTATTACATGGCTCTAGTGTTCTGCTTCTAAGGCCTAGCATCACTCAACTATTGTTATGGATTCATGATTTACCCAACACTCCGTTGGCTATTAAGAACCTTTTTCTTCTCATTACTTGTTGCACTATATATTTTCTTTGGCGGGAAAGAAATGGTAGGAGATTCAGCTTTATTATGAACAGTACAAGCACCGTCACTCTTAACATTAGGAGAGTTATTTTCTCCAAAATTTGCAAGTGGAAGAATGGTCATGATCTTTTGGAAATTTTGTAATTGCTGGAGGCTTATTCCGACTCGTTGTCTCTTAGGTTTCTTATTGCGAGCTGCTTCTATTCGGGTTTTGTTGTACAGGATGATGATGTATGTCTCTTACGACTCTCCCTTTGGACGGTCTTTTGGCAACCAACGGAGTTTTTCTGCGTGCTTCAAATGCTGACTAATATCTTCTACTGAGTCCTATTTTTTGGTGGCTTATGGAGGCTCTTCCTCCGTTTTTTGTTTGTTTTGAGTTTATAGGTGTAAAATGGTTTTGGATTAGTCTTGGGAGATAGCTTTTTTTTGTTTGAGCTTCCTCCTTTTTCACTTTCATTTCACACTTGTAACTTTGACTTTATTTAATATACGGGCTAAGCCTAAATTTTCCCAAAAAAGAAAATAATAAAAAAGCTTAAATTACCCCAAATAAAATGTAAGTATTTGATGCATAATCACACATAATATAAACGTTAATTATTATTTCATATTACATTGGAGTGTGCCATTTTCATTTCCTCTGTGTGTTTATCATTTCAGTGAGGCTAACAGTACTAATCTTACATAGCTAAGCAAGCAAAGTTGAAAGTTCGACAAGGAATAATATAATAAAACAAATAGGAGGAATAAGGGGGTATAAAGAAGAAAAGCAAGACGAGGGAGAGACTGAGGGAAAGCAAGTAGGCCCACAGCGGCAAAAATTTTCACAGGCCTTCCCTTCCGCTCTCCTACAAATATCTCCCCTTACCCCTCTTCTTCTCCACACAGGCCGTTCACTTCACACCCAAGAATCCACTCCCCTTCCCCCTCTCTCTGTGTCCTTTTCCCTGCTTCTTCCCCTTCTGTCTCTTTCTCTTCGAAGGATAAAGAAAGAGAGCAAGAAGAAGAAGAATCAGTCTCTGCCGATCTTCTTCGGTTTTCTCTCTTCCAAGGCAAAAGGTCTAAACACTGTGCCTTACAAGAGTTCTCTCTCCAAACTCCGCCAAAAAAAAAAACTGATTTTGATACCCACTTAGTGAGAGATCTACAGACTCATAAGGCAGAGTATTTTTATCAAAAAGATGTCGGTGGCAGTTTGCCGTGCAGCTCTGCATGAGCCAGTTTTGCCAGTGGCAAGCTCTTGGTTGTCAGAAATGGTGAAACCGGCGCAACCTCCGAAATCGGCAATTCAGACAGAGGAAAAGGAGGAGGAGAAGCAGAGGTTCGATATCTGGAACTCAATCCAGACTAACAGGGAGAACATGAATTCGGCGACGCCACCGACATACATCCATCCACTCGTGCGTCGTTATTCAATCCTAATGAGCCAAAAGAGCCTGGAGACCTGCACTGAGAACCTCGGTTCCGAAACTGGCTCTGATGAATTCTCTTCCGGCGATGAATTTGACTCCTTCTCCTGCGAAACAGAGAATGAGGAGGAAGAAGCAGAGGAGGAAGGGGAGTTCGATCGTAGGGAGACTGAAAAAAGAGACGTTTTTAATGTGAACTATCACTGTTCCATTGGGCGTCGATCGCCACTCCGATCATTCCCTCCCCCCCTCCCCTCAATCTCCCGTCGCGATGTCCCCTGCTTGAAGATGCAGCCTCACCGCCGCGATGGCCGCCTCATCGTCCAAGCCGTTCCCGTCCCATCTGTTAACTACCTCCACGCCGAGCGCCGTGGTGGTCGCCTTCTCCTCTCCTTCGTCGACACCTCCCCAAGAACAAACTCGCCTGTCATTACCTCCATTGAAAAATCCCAACAGAAGAAGGAAGAAGATGAAGAAACAATGAAGGAAACAGAGGAAGAGGAAGAAGAAACAATGGATGAAGAGGAGGAGGAAGTGGAAGTGGTAGACAGGGGAACTACAGTTGAAGTCAAAGTCAGCACGCAGGCCGCCGTCAAAGTTCACCGGTCATCTCTCGTCATCAACAAGTTTGTGGTTGGCTCGCGAGAAGCCGAGTACAGTTCTCCGGCACCGGAGGAAGCGGAATTCTCCGTAAAGAAAACGTGCTTCGCAGCCACAACGGCGGCGGCTGCGGCTGTTGCGGCGTCGTCAATGAGCACTTTGACTTCCACCACAGAGGGGTTCCAATTCAACTACTTACATGACCGCCACATCAGCAGGTGGGGCCCACAGTCGCCGGCGGCGGCCGCAGCGACGGAAGCCAAGCTGTTATTTACTTCGAAGAGGAGGAGCAGGGAAGAGTTGCTCCATGATATGCGGCGGTGCAGCGAGCTCCGTCGTCCGCTGTTCATATTCGAGCAGCCTTACTGCATTGCGACGTCTTGAGTTTTATGCTTCTATTTTCTCTCTCTTATGTTTGTTTCTGTGTGACTCCATCCAACCGTTCATCCTAGCTATCCTTTTTAGCCGATGGGCCCCACCAAGGTTAATGATTGTGTTATGATATTCTGCTTTTCAGTACCCGGAGTTAATGTGTGGTGTTAGCCTGTGTTAATTTATGAGTAAGGTTTTTTGTTGGTTGGGACTTTTGAGCACTCAAACGAGCATATAAATTTTAAACATTAGACTTTTTTTGTGGATAGCCTAAGCTCTCAATAAGTATATCAAGATGGATGAATCTAGGACTTCGTTTGGAACGTGTTTTTTGTTGCTTCTTAAAATAAAATTTTAGTACAAAGCTTAAATTTTTTGTAATAAAACTTAATTTCAAGAAGCAATAAAAAAATCATCCCAAACGAAATTTAATTAAAATATTATTTTCACTCTTTTGCAATGAAGCATCGAGAAAAATGATCTAACCATCCAATTCAGATATTCATATCAGAATTGATCTATTTTATATTTACCCATGATATGATGGCTTGACAAAAATCTCAAATTTGATGCGACTTGTTTCTATATGCTCTAAATGATTAGAAGACTAAAATGTCTTCGGTTAAAAGACATTTGGTATAGCAAAAAGCTCAAAATTGACATGAATTGTCTATCCATCATATATTTCAAGTACCGAAATGACATTCACTGAAACACAAATAAATAGTCCCCAAAAATGATAATTTAAATGTACGCCTCAATCAACTTCTTTTTTGAGCTCTCAATTTTGAATCCAAAGTGAAACTCAGCTAAATTCATTTTAGCTTTTATTCATATTTAAGTTTAGTCACTAACTCGAGTGTTGGATAATCTTTTTGGAGATAAAAATTCTTATGTTGGCCTTCTTGTCTCTTATTTTTACTAATCACTAATCATATATGCAATACAATATCATGCTTAGTAGACCTGTCTGAAGATAAGTTTTGACACATAATAATTATTGCTACATGTGAGAAGCCAAATTCATTGAGAGATAATTTGATCTCATTAACTATGAAAGATTATCTGTAAACATTACTAGAGAAATAAATAATATGGGTAGGGGACAACTTATATACAAAAAAATCAAGAAAGAGAAAAAGATTGGATTTAACAAGCTGATTAATACCAAATATGAGTTGTATTGCCAATCCACTTCTCAAAAGTTAAATAATAAAAATAAGTGTAATTTAGATGTCTCTACTATCCTAAATTTTGATAATATAATAAGTTGATGAGGTAGATGAAAGTGATTATATTATTCCTTTTCTTAGAGACAAAAGAAAATTTTGACCTTAAGCGAAAGATAAGAAAGCGTGCAAAGATCATCGAAACCACTAAAGATAGCCAAATCACTCCTACCTTAAACAAGGAGATAGTGTAACCTGATTTCAAGATGAGAGGGTATAAGAAATTAATTAAAGTATCTAAAGATTGTTGGATCAATGTTATCTCCAAAAATTATAATATTCATTAAGATCACCTACCTTACATGTGGATAGACATGAAACTATCACTTATTCTAATATTTCATATCATTATTTCTTATTGGAAACCTCTTAGGAAGCCTCTTAGAGACTCCTAGGGATGCATTTTGGGGGTTGCCCAAAAACTCATAGTTATATTAAAATACACTTCAAATGCAAATCCGTGCATCATTAATTATCATTTCCAATAATCTTATAATATTATCATGATTGTTCTTAGATTATCCACTACTACTCATTAAGAATTCAACCCATGTTTACGTAGTGTGCTTCATGAATTGCATGTGGTACTAGCCTGTAACTTAATTCTTGAGGCCTTATAATTTTTAATTTACCCTCTTATTAAATCATCGTAAAAAATCATTAGCCTCAAACACATTCCATATATTAATTTATTCCATTGGCTATACCTATATAGTTAATTATGGTAGACACAATATCTTATCCTCATAATTAATAATAATAATAATATCTTGAAGAGCTTTTACTCATAACATATTGGCATTAACTCTTCCCGTTCTCGATTTCATATTCATCTTCTTGATCCCTCTCGACCTTGTACTCGGGATTCAATCTCTTCCTCTCATATACCTAACCATCTTCTCAAGGGCATAGCTTGACGCAATTTTAAGATGTCATCCATCCTTGGACTTCAATATCAATATGCATGATTATAAGATATAAGAATATATCCACTATAACAATATTCATATTATGGATGGGGTTAATGCTAGGCCTGTCAAAATCGGGTCACGGGTCAGGCTCGGGTCGAACCCGACCTGACCCGAATCTATTCGGGTCAACCCTAACCTGACCCGGTTAGGTAAACGGCTCACTTTTCAGGACCCGACCCGAGCCGGGTTCGGGTCAACCCGTTTTGACCCGCAGACCCGGTTAACAGCAATTAATAGGAAACCAACCCAATTAGCAGCCAACAAAGGAATAATATTAAAAATCAAAACCTGTAGGTAAATAACCAAGACAGCAACACAAATTATCCAGCAAACCAAGACAACAAGTAATGCAAACTAAGACATCAATTCTATATTACAATTTTAAATTACAAATTACAAAAATTCAATTTATACATCATAATTAATGAATAATAAATGAACAAATACAAGACAAGAATTACAAATCATAAAATTAAACAAATTACAAACACATAATTTAACAAATTACAAGCATATAAATTAACAAATTACAAATCATAAAATTACAAATTACAAATTACAAATCCGAACTCTGAAGAACAAAAATTATTTGCTAGCCCTCATGGAGATTTACGCTAACTGCAAAAAATAAAAATAGTTAAAAATCCATAAATTAGTTGAAAGATTGAGTCATTAGCTCAGATTAACCCTCCAAATAATTCATCAAATAATGAAATGTGAGTCAACAATACAATTTTTTACAGTTGCGGTATTGTCATCCAAGGCGGCATTTTGTATTTGAGTTATACGTAGTATCTGTTTGATTAGACGATAACACAAATACCACCTGGTTGCAATAATTTTTTCCGCCAATGACCTCACAATCAGTTTAGAAGGGTACTCATCATCGCTACTCAACTTTCAATCCTTTTGAAACCAACCCAACAGCATTTGAACAGATACATCAAGTAACAGAAAAAGAGAGAATTTTCCATTAATCCATCCCATTCTCTTCTCAATTTCTACATAGCAGAAGTATTTATAGAATAGAGTAGCTACTGATTCATTGCTAACAAGATAGCAACCAAGAAAGCTGCCAAGGGAAACCAACCCGGCAACCCAGGAAAGAAGATAGCATCCCAGGGAAACCAAGATAGCAACCAAGGGCAACCAACCCAGCTTCCCAGTCAACCAACCCAGCCAATAAATAATGGTGAATAACAGACAGGCAAGACAGCAACCAGGAAACAAAGCCACCAACCCGGGGAAACTAAGACAGCAACCATGACAGCAACAAAAATAAACCAGCAACCAACATTGTTATACTTTGTCCTTACAAGCCACATAGATGATATATGAAGTATTCTAAATAACTGAAGTTTACATGTTATAAAACCAGCAACCAAGATAGCAACCAAGGGAAACCAACCCAGCAACCCAGGAAACAAAGCCACCAACCCGGGGAAATAAATACAGCAACCAAGACAACAACCAAGAAAGCTGCCAAGGGAAACCAACCCAGCAACCCAGGAAAGAAGATAGCATCCCAGGGAAACCAAGACAACAACCAAGGGCAACCAACTCAGCTTCCCAGTCAACCAACCCAGGCAGCAAATAATGGTGAATAACAGACAGGCAAGACAGCAAACAGGAAACAAAGCCACCAACCTGGGGAAACTAAGACAGCAATCAAGATAGCAACCATGATAGCAACACAAATAAACCAGCAACCAACATTGTTATACTTTATCCTTACAAGCCACATAGATGATATATGAAGTATTCTAAATAACTGAAGTTTATATGTTGTAAAACCAACAACCAAGATAGCAACCAAGGGAAACCAACCCAGCAACCCAGGAAACAAAGCCACCAACCCAGCAACCCAGGAAACAAAGCCACCAACCCGGGAAAACAAATACAACAACCAAGACAACAAACAAGAAAGCTGCCAAGGGAAACCAACCCGGCAACCCAGGAAAGAAGACAGCATCCCAGGGAAACCAAGACAGCAACCAAGGGCAACCAACCCAGCTTCCCAGTCAACCAACACAGCTAACAAACAATGGTGAATAATAGACAGGCAAGACAGCAACCAGGAAACAAAGCCACCAACCCGGGGAAACTAAGACAACAACCAAGATAGCAACCATGATAGTAACACAAATAAAACCTGCAACCAAGACAACAACCAAGGACAACCAACCCAGCTTCCCAGTCAACCAACCTAGCTTCCCAGTCAACCAAGACAGCAACCATGACAGCAACACAAATAAACTAACAACCAACATATTATACCAGATCAACTAAGATAATTAATAGAAAACCAGACCCGATTAACAGCAATTAATAGAAAAACCAACCCAATTAGCAGCCAACAAGGAATTAATATTTGAAATCAGAACCTGCAGGTAAATAACCAAGACAGCAACACAAATAAACCAACAAACCAAGATAGCAAGTAATGCAAACCAAGACATCAAATTAATCAACTGATAAATAAAACCAAGACAGCTGCCCACCAAGTCATCATCCCAGGCAACTCTAATATAAAAAAACCAGGGAAACCAAGATAGCTGCCAATTCTGTTTAAACAACCACTGAGCTTTCACCAAGCTCTACATCATTTCTGTTCACATCTAAATTAAGGATATCATTGGTTACTGCATAAAATTTGGGATCATTTGCTACTGCAACAAAATAAGATAAATAATTTTTAGATCTTAAATAAATGATAGAAGCATAAAATAGCTTTAAGCTGAATGAATAATCACCATGTTCTCCGTATAACCAGTCCTTAGAACAAATTAGTGCTTCGACGATATCATGTTTCAATGAACTTCGGTATTGATCTAAAATTCTTCTGCTATTGCTGAAGGCACTTTCAGATGCTACAGTTGTTATTGGAATGCATAGTACATCACGAGCCATTGCTGAAACACGAGGAAATTAATACTGATTCCCTTGCCAAAACTTCAAAATGTCTAAATGTACATTACTATCAAGCTTAGGTTCATCTAGGTAAATATCTAATTCAGATTTCCTAGGTGCAAAGGCATCTTTTTGAAATGAAGCGAAATCCTGTATTTTGGAAAGGCATTAGAAACATAAAAGATAAACAATTAAAGTTGCAAATTGGTATGCTCTTTGAAGGTAACCTGCATAAACATGGACTTAATAATTGATAATGGTATGCTCTTTGAAGGTAACCCTTGTACCACCTCAGAAGTATTTGAAATTTGTCCTAATGAAAGATGCATACTTGCACCGTAGTTAGCAAACAATGAAATTAACTTAAGTTTCACTTTCCTCAATTCGCCTAGGTAATTACTTCCATACAATCTCTGATAACACCACTTAACAAAAGTCATTTTGTATCTCGGATCTAAAATCACTGCTATTGCCAAAATATCACTGAATTCATACCAATATTTTTCAAACTTTACAAGCATTCTGGCTGCCATTCTCTTTATGGAGTGATGCCCATTTAACATTTCATTTTTAAGTTCTGCATAAGCTGTAGAAATATAAGAGAAGTACAAATTTGTTGTAGGATATCTAGACCCAGAAATGAGACAAGTAATTTCATAGAAAGGTGCCAAAAATTTGCTAATCTCTTCAACTTTTTCTCATTCAGAAGGCGTTGGACAATTCTTGTAATTTGAATCCACCAAATCAAAATGTTGAAAAACACATTTAAAATAGATTGCACTGTCAAGCGTTATGAATGTGGAGTTCCATCGGGTGGGGACATCCTGACGCAAACCTCGTTTCCCATCTAGGCAACTTTCGGTAACACAATCAAGAAACTTTTATTTTCTAACCTGAGATCCTTTAACATACTTAATGCTCTCTCTTATTTTTCAAATTGAACTATCAATTTCTTTTAAATCTTCTTGAACCACAAGATTAATAATATAAGCTGTGCAACGTACATGAAAATAATCACCATTACATAACAAGCTACCACACAAATTTAAATGATTTCTTAGATAATCCACTGAAGAATTATTTACGGAAGCATTATCCAAGTAATACTGAATAGCTTGGTTTCTATTTTCCATTCAACCAAAAGAGTTTGTAGCTTCTCAAACAAAGCAATTCCATCATGGGGTGGTGGCATGAAAGAAAAATTAATAATTTTCTTTTGCAGATGCCAATCATTATCAATATAATGAGCAGTTAAACAAATAAATCCATCAGTATTTATAGATGTCCAAAGGTCGGATGTCAAGCAAACCCTGCTAGTGACTTTAGATAATTATTCCTTTATATTACACTTCTCCTTAATAAGTAATTTTTTGCAATCATTTCTAGCCGTATTTCTAGAAATTAATTACAAGTCCCAATGAAGATACAGCAAAATTTCTCGAAGTCCAACCCACTCAACACATTGAAAAGGCAAATCGTGCATAATGATAGAAGCAGTAAACAAGTCACGAAATTCAGCTTGAACAAACTTATCATCTGATATAGACATTGAAGATTCATTGTTGCTTTGTAAAATCAACTGTCCTATATCACGCATACTTCTTTTCTTATAATTTTGGAGGTGGCGTTTAAGATTACCAGTTCCATTTTTGCTATCACATAAATAAGTAGTGCCACATTTCTTACATTTATATTTTTGTTTTCCATCTTTCGTAGTAGGTAACATCTCATAATGGCCCCAAACAAGTGAGGTCATCCTTCGCCGTTTCTTAGTAATTGTCCCCTCATTACATAGCTCTTTAGAGGGCTCTACAGCATTTTCACAAGTTCGTACTTCTTCATTTTCATCAAAAGAAAAATTCTCAGGAATGGTACTGGAATCTTCCATCTAACCAAAATAATATAATATATTACAATGCTAGGGGTGTCAACTGTCAATAATTTATACAATACAATCTCTAATAACAGCATTCGGTGGAATTCAAAGCATAATACAAAAATATTAAGGATTAAAAGAGAAAGGAGACACCTCTCAATATATAATGAAGACAAGCGTGATACTATACAAGAAAAAAATGAATGATACTATAAAACATGCACGCTTAATTATTGGCAACCAGCTCTTAAAGTCATTATCCAAAATGATGAGTGGATTATCAATCTCTTATTTGGGAATGGGATAGCTCATTGAGATGACAATATCATAACCATAATCAATTTCCATTTAAAAATTAATATGCTCTGACTTAAACATGCTCTGACTTAGCCATTTCACCAGCATCATGTCATGCCCCATCACAAGGGCAGATTTACAAAAAACTGTAACAGAGCAATCAGGATAACAACAACTCAACAATATAAAAAAATTGTAACAGAGCAAGTGAGCAACTACACTACCCAGAAAAGCAGCACACACTGAACATAAAAAATACTCTCAAATCAGAAGCATAGTTCGAACAGCACCTCATCGGCTCATCCATTTTTCGGACAAAAATAACCCCAAATCAGAGAGCATGCCAAACTCTTCCACATTTTTAAAAAACTCGAGAAAAAATTCGAAGGCGACAACAAATTGGACAAACCCTAAACCCAAAAATTTTCTTGCAGCAACCATACTAATTTAATCAAACAGTAAGACAATAAGACAGCAACAAAACCCTTTACTCTGCTCATAGATTAATCTTCTAAAAGGAGAAAATAGAAAAAAAGATAAGAGATACAAACAACGAGCGATGTTAGCATTCGTGTTGGGCCAAACGAGATGTACACGATAAACACCACGGACGAAGAATGTGCCAGAGAAGAAGAAGAGAGGAAACCGTTGAAAGATCTGAGGAAATCCAAAGAGGAAACAGAAACCCTAGACAAAGCAGCGAAGGAGATGAGAGAATGAAGCGGACGCGAAGCGAAATGAATGCGGGGCATGAGGCTTCGAGCCCTAATTAAATCCCGCGAAATGAAATCCGCGGGTCGTATCGGGTCACCCATCGGGTTGTCGGGTTAACCCGGACCCGACCTAAAATCTAATTCGGGTCATTTATCCTAACCCGAACCTGACCCGTTTAGAAAACGGGTCGTGTTAGACCCGAAATTTTTGGGTCGGGTTCGAGTCGGGTTTTCATGTCGTGTCAATTATTGACACCCCTAGTTAATGCCAACACCACTTTTTTGCATTCCTCTACCTTTCATGGTGACTATCACTCTACAATATTTATATACTTGTGATATTCTCACCACAATAGTTAGCAAGATTCCTAAAACTCACATCATTCTATTAGCGCATTACCAAGCACCCATACTATAAAAACTCTAGTTATACTCTTAAAGAAGACTTTTTGTAATCCTTATAACTTCAAACTTTTCACTCTCTAGATCTTGAAGCTTTCTTTACCAATAATAGCAAGCGAGTTCAAAAGAGTATAGTTCAGTTCTAAAGGAGTTCTTCTCTAATTAATTTTTTTCTCAACTTATAACTTTTTTCTCGCTCGACTACTCATTTTCTCAACTTTATCTTGTTATCTTCTTTTTCATTTATTGTATCAATGTATATATTATAATATAAGCTCATAAAGAACCTTTTTAATAATTTTAATATATATTTTAATTTATATGTAATGGATATATTCTCTTAGCTCTTATTATAGTGTATTTAGGTCATATGAATAAACCATTTGTGATTGCATTTGTGATTGCTTTCAAAAGAGTATAGCTCAGTTCTGAAGGAGTCTAGAATTAAAAAAATGACAAGGTAATGTAGGAATGTTATAAAAGTCACTGAAGATGGTTGGATTGATCTTCCTATCAAGATTAAGAGACATGATCTGAATATGGAAATGAGGAAATTATGAATGAATGACACAGTCAAAAAACATTGAAGGAAATTGAAATAGTCCTATCCCTAAAAGATAAGCATAATGAATGATGGGGTGGATATATCTAGCTAGACATCATCAAGACAGTCTATTTAGCTCCATATGATGAGACTGGATATTGTTGTAGGTAATACAAACAATCCTTCTTTTGAATAGAGGGGGCTTATTGGAGCTTTCGAAAATAGTTAAAGCTTTGAAATTATCTACAACCCAAGAATTCTCCTTTTAAATAAAAAAGACAACTAGAGTTTATCTGTAATATTTGAGGGGGTATTCTTAATCACTATCTAAAATAATATTAAAATATTATTTATTCTAATAAAAAATATATGCACCAGATTATGCCTCCTCTGATCAAGAAATATTTGGATGATCATGTCATTTGGGAAATCAAATTAATATTCTTGGAGAGATTAGGCAACTGATTAAAGACAAGCAATGATATGATGATACCTAGTTACCACTAAAAAGTCTTTGTCTAGAGAACACTATATATAATTTTGAAGCATTTAAAGCCATAAAGTCCAATGGAGTTTTAGGATCAAAATTTCAACCATCAAATCGACTAGAATAATTCTAACAAGTTTTAAAAAAATTAAAAGTAGGATAAATAAAAAAAAGTGATTAAATATCATAATCTTGATATGAAAATGTAATAGTATTGACATCAATGCAGTGCCACAAATATTTCATGAATTAAAATATTATAAATGTCACAATAATTTCATGAATATGCAGGGATGAATTTTAGAGTTAATAAAAAATGATGATAGTTGACCACTATATAATTATAAAAAATGATTTCATCATAAGCAATTCAATGTCATTAATGCCCAGTGAATCAAAAAGTCTGTTGAGATTGTATGAACTCTAAGAAATTCTTATTAAGGTGAATGAACTACACAAAAACAAATGCCCATTATTATAACCCAACACCATAATAGCCTACTATAAATCCTTGCATATGTATCCAATTCTTTTTGTGTGATAGAGGAAACAATAGAATAGCTCAATACAAATTAACATGTTCTTATTGTCTTTAATATAACAGTGAATAGATGGTCCTTTCAAAAATAAGGCTTCGTTTGGGATATTTTTCTTATTGCATTTTAAAGTAGCTTTTTAGTACAAAAATTTTTTGAACTAAAAAAATTTATACTAAAAAACTGTTTTAGAAAGTAATGAGATAGTTATCCCAAACGAATCCTAACTTTACAAATTTTAGAGTTTGTTTAATTATAAAATTAATTTATTAAAATTTTATTTTAAATAATTGAGCTCATATAACTGCTTTAAGCCCTAAAATTTTCTTTAAAAAATTATGTTAATTAAAAGAAACTTTCTAATAACTCATCAATTACAATACAAACTGAAGATCATGGTTAAGTAGTGCCTACTTACGCAGCACCTCACATTAATATTTTGGTTAAAAGATTTGACTAACCAACTAAGAGGTTTTGGGTTCAAGTCTTACCTATGTGATTGCATGTGAGTTTGACATAATTGATCTAAATATACCTCAAAAAATTACTGCCTGCTTAAGTACAGAAAATTTAAATATTTTTATTTATTTTATTGAGTTAGCTCTAATTACGTAACTCATTTTAGTCAGTTGGTTGAGAGCTTTGGCTATTAATTAGAAGTCTTTGGATTCAAATTTTGTGTGTGTATGTGCTTGAGTTAATTGGTTTAAATGCCAAAAAAAAAAAAAAAGTTAGTTCTAATTTCTTGAATAGGTTAAAGCCACGTGGCGTTGCTGCCAACCTGTAATTGGACACCGGAGGATTATCTTCTTATGGTGGTCCGACACGTCATTGTAGCAGAGAATATTACCTGAGATTCTGTGGGAAACATTAGTGTTGGAAAGATGACGTCATTCGTTCTATGTGCTTGAATTTTTCGGGTTGGATGTGACGTCGACCCGACTAACCAATGACCGACTGCTACGTCGCCAAGCTCGCCTGTGGCAATGGGATTTTTTATCCTATTTCTATTTTGTTTTATTTTATTAAAAAATAAGTTTTTGAGTAGGGGGTGTTAATAGATCGGGTTTGGAACCAATTTGAAATTGACCTAATCTAATTTTAATTAATTTGAAATCAACCCGTTTAATAAAAAGGTAAAGAAACCGAACTCAACTCGCTAACAATCTAAATGATCGGGAATCCAACCCGTTAACTTGTTTCAATTAAAAAAAATTATTAATTATAAAATTTAATATATTTGATACAAAAATAAAAGTATTATGCCTAGAAATTTAAAAAGAAAGTTAAAATAATATATTAAAAGGGTCATTGTCGGATCAAAAACTAGTTTGTGAGTCAACCCGAACCCGACCCATTTATAAATAGGCAGAAAATCCAACCCGAATCGATATTTTTAGGTCAGATTGGCGGGTCAAATCATTTATTGACACTCATATTTCTAAGTACAAATTAACTATAAATGTCACTCTAAATTAATAATTTTGATAAAAATCTTAATATATTATTAATTAAATTATGTAGGACTCATTTTTATTTAGCAATATATCTAGAGATAGAGAGAGACTCAAGGGACCTCTTTTGCGAACAGATTTTTATGAAAGTTTATTCATCTCAAATGCAGTCAAACATGAATCATTAATGGTGCTTAGCTCCATCAAACTCATGACAACAAAAACAATGGTAAGAAGATATAAGAAGTATTATACTAAAAAAAATATTTATAAATTTTATGTCACATTATTATTTGATTTAGTAGGCTGATAATTTTTTTTAAAATAAAAATATATGACATTCTAGTATTTTTAATTAATTGTGCCTCAAATAAAAGGGCCATAAATAAAACTTTTAAATAAATTGTTTGGGGATTATATCAATATTCTAATAATAAATGAGAATGTTATATTTAATCCATATTTAATCTTTTGTAAAGTATATTGATGTAAAAATTCAAATTAAATTGACCCCAATTATAAGAATAAATTTTTTTATTAAAAAATAGATTTAACACTAGTATATTTTTTATGAATTTGGTCCACTTTAGTTTACACTCTTTAAATGTGATATTAGAGTTGAATGTCACAGAGAGATCTTCCTTAAGTCTCCCATGTGGCCTTAGCACTCCTTTATAGGAAAAATTATTATGTGTGGACATCGAACATGTCCGGACGCTAATCAAGAGCCGCCATGTCACCCAATGTACAATGCATTGCATGACGTGGCGGCTTCTAGTTGGCCTCCAAATGCGTTCGGCATTTGCACGTAATAATCTCTCCCATTTTAGTGCTTAGTTAGCCATAAACTTACACAAGGCTTAGCTAGAGAGCAAAGAATGCTAAAGGGGGTGAATGGGAAAACTTTACTATTACAAGAGAACTTATACAAGAAGAATTGGAGTGGTTTGGGGAGATGCTGGGAGATGATTACAAATGAAGGGGGAGGCTCCTATTTATAGCTCTCCTCTCATGCCTAGAAACAATCTAGAATTCCCTCAAAAATATATGAGTGTGAAGTTCTCTAGAGTACTACATATTATTTCGTATACTCTTACAGAACTTTATAATATTCTAGAGAGTTCTAGAGTATCCTAAATTATTCTCTAAATATCCACACCATCCTAGAACATTCTAGAGCACTTTAAAATCTTCTAGGAAACTTTAGGCTTATCTAGAACCTTTCAGAATCTTTCAGAATCTTTCGAAATCTTTTAGAACCTTCCATAATCTTCCAAAACCTTCCGATATCATGTGACCCTATTTAGGAATGGTTTTTGAGGACTTCTTTGACTCTGCTTGGAATTTCACGCCCAAGAGGTTTAACCAAACCACTTGTTCTAACATTTGGGCGTGACATAATGATTATAATATAATCAAGTGATTTATATATTTTGTGGCTTCCACGAGTCTTTAATATTGTTTACCATCTTTGGAGCAATTTTAAAGTGTAGATGACTCTATATAGCTAAGTGTATTTGTAGATGATACTTCATGGACAATAAACTCTCATGAGGGAATGCGTCATCTAGTGTGGAGAGCTATCACATAAGGTTTAGATTGGCAAAATATTTGAAAGTAAGTTGTTAGGTCATATTTGATAGCTTGCACATGTCAAGAGGAGGGGTGAATTGGATAATTAAAATTTTATTGATCTTATTTAAAACACTTGTTTTCAATATGAAATATTTTTGCAAAAAATAATTTAAAAATAAAAGTCTTCAAAATACAAGTGCAAAAAATGAAGTATAATATGTAAAGAAGTAGATCCATTAAAAAATGTGTGGGGTGTAAGAATGGGTTGATAGATTAGGTTCAGGTCCAACATGAAAATGACCTGACCCGAATCCAATCAACCGGAACCCAACCCATTTAATAAATGCGTCAAAAACACAGAATCAAACCTAACCTGCTAGCAAGTCAATAACCCAAACTTGACCCGTTAACTTGTTTTGATTTAAAAAAAATTAATGGATTATAATTAACTATAAAATATAAGATATTTGATTAATAAAAAGATTATACCTACAAATTAAAAAATAATTAAGAAAAAAATGATATTAAACAAGTTATTTTTAATTCATAAGTGAGGATCGCAGGTCAACTCAAACCTAGCCCATTTAATAAAAAGGTTAGAAAACCCAACTTATTTATCGAATAGGTCAACCAGAATCAAGATTTTTCAGGTTGGATTTGGGATAGGTTGGTTGGTCGAGTGATTTTTTGGTACCACTAAAAATACTATTTTAATGTGATTCATATTGATAGAGTCTTCATTCACGAGTAGGTGCCCAGTGCAACTTAGGATTACTCGATATGTCTCTCGTCTTCTCATTGGTAGAGAGTGTGATTCTCCTTTAAGATAAATTTAAAGAAGAATCATACTCTCACCTTCACTTTAGACAAGTACACCTAACCTTCTCTAAAAGATTGGTAAAATTCTAAAATATAAAACTTAGAATGAAAACAATGAAAGAACAAAGCAAAGCTGAATGAACTAACAAACTTAGAAGTTTTCTTTGGTGGCTAAATGATATAATTGTGAGATATAGGGCTCTAATTTTCTCCAATATCATGAGATTTATACATAATAGAAAACACTGAATTTACATAGGTGATAAAAATAATAGCTTATTTTAAAATTAAATTTTTGGAACAAAATAAATTGGTAAAATAATTCAAACAAGTAATAATAATAAGGTATTTTTAAATGTAGTTGGCTTATATATAATGCTTTTGAATGATTTGTAGAAGACTAGAAAATCACTTGTTTAATGAAAGCACTTAAAGGCCTTTTGTGTAAAGAGTGGACTAGCATTTATGTCTTAGTCACTTCAAAGTAATTTATGCCCTAGCCACTTTAACCTAGTGTATTTAATTATAACAAATATTTTGATATTCTAAAGTTCTCCTACATTAATAAAGGCATTTTTATGAATTTATTTTGGCTTATTTATTTTTATCAGTTTTATGAAGTAGAAATAATCAAATCAAATGAAAATTTATGTGCAAGTACAATAATACTACAAATGATTTTGATTTCTAAGAGTTTGTAGATCGATATGTTCTTTTAATCTTGAAGAACAACAATATTTTTTTTAATCTCATTTTTTAAAATAATAATTTTTTAAAAATTATATAAAAACGAATAATTTTTAATGTAAATCAATGGTGGACTATCTATTTCAAGATAAATGGTTATGCTCCTTTCTTTGTCTTCTTTCTTTATCTTAAGCTTCGTTTGGATCAGTTTTCTTATTGTTTTATAAATCAGCTTTGTAGTATAAAATTTTTTAGCTTAAAAAATTTATGTACTAAAAAACTGCTTTAGAAAGCACTTAAAAGCTATCTCAAACAAAGCCTTAAGCTTCTATTGAGCAATTAGAATAGAAAGTAATAAGTTTCAAGAAGGAATAAAATGCCAAAATGATTCAGCTCCTCCAATGAGGAAAATATCATATTATACTTAATTTTAATAAGAATTATTACGTCCAATAAATAGATGAAAGAAATATGAAAATGGTTCATTCGATTGTATGTGGTGGGGAGACAAGCAACGTGCATAGCTAAAATCTTTACTCATATATTTTTTCAAGATTATTTTGAACTTAATATTAATCGTCAGATGAACAAGACATGATCAGCGAGCGAATGCTTCGACATTCCAACTTGCTTTAATCACTACTTGAGCCTAATTAAATCATAAGAATGTCAAAAATAAGCTATTTGTAAAAAAAAATAAGTTTGACCTTAGAAAGGATTCCCAAAGAACTTAGCCTATGCTAAATTAAAAAAATAGAAGAAAGAATCTAACAAGCTTGATCTTCTTATAAAATTGTTTTTTTTTTTTCAAATAAACCCTAAAGTAAAAGTTTATTCCACTGACTTCATGATTAATATAAAAAAAAGTAGTTAAAGGAATAAATAAATATATTACTTCCTTTGCAAATTTCCACCCAAAGTAGGATAAATTCTCAGTAGTGAGAGACAAAGAAAGAGGGCCACATATATATGTTGGTTGCAATTAATGGATTCTGAAAGCGCCACTTGACAAATATATATCAACAGCAACAAATCTTCTCCACATATGTTCTGATTTCACTGTCACAACATTTATGCCACTATTTGAACAAAATCCATGAAATTGGGACCATGGAATATAGTGCTACACGTGCATGTACCGCATGTTACATTATATAATTTTCTATGTATGCTTTTATTTTTAATAATGCTAATGTTTTCTTTTGGTTTAAATTGTTATAATTTATGAAGGGTGAACACTTCTAAATTTTGATGATGTCACCTTAATCACCACTTCATTAAGCGAATATTTTGTATGTTATTTTTATTCGCTGAAGATTATGTATAGTTTGTAATAGTTTTAACTGCTAGTATTCTATACACGTTGCAATGATTTTTTATCGCGATAAAAAAAATATCAGCGAGTTTCATCATGCAACCTAATTAAGTCATTGTGATTTCATTTTCCCAATAGTTCTGTAATCAATGCCAAATTAAAAACATCTAGCATAGACATGAGGAACACTTTGATTCATAGTTTGTCGTGAGGAACACTTTGAGATATATCCAGCACACATACAAATAAAATGAGAGGGGTGCAAGAGTTATAAGAGACACCATAATTTTTTAGGAGGAAAATCCTGAATCGAAAGAAAAATCATGGGGCCTTGCACAATTGAAATGAATCCACTAGTATGCCTCAAGATTCGTGCTCAATCCAGGCGATTTTTGGTGACTTATCAAGATTATTAGCATATAAGAAAATTAAACAAAAGAAGGAATAAAAAACGAAGGGTCAGTTAAATTTGCTAAAATTATTAGCAATTAACTATCATGAACTTCAAATATTTTGTTTTCAGTGCTTGTAGCTTCATTTTGGTTTTGATTGATTCATCTTATTTTAATTGAAATTAATCCAAAATTAATTATTTTTAATTCCACCTAATTTTCAGTTTCCTATGAAGCATAGGTGCTTTATTTAAGAAGAAACTTAAGAGTTTCAGCAAAAATTAAATAGTTTTGAACAAAATTCAAGAAACTATCTTGAGATAAAATTATACTGAAATTCTATCACAAATACTTCATCAAATTTCATGTATAGCATAATATGAGAGGTTCATTTTCAACTAAAATAATCCTTTTTTTGGTATCTTAAAATTTATTTATTTTCAAAATACATATTAAAACATTATGTATTAATATGCAAATATATAAATACTTTTGGTATATATGTAAATTCCCCAAAAGAAAATTTATATGGGTTTTTGAGAAAGATAAAAGTTTGATTTCTTGCAATTACTATGATGATTTGTCTGCCAAAATATTAAAAATCCCACTACAAAAGTAAGCATGCATCACCCTACTAAAGCCTCCCTTTCCATTCACTTTCAACATCCCACTCCTATGATAAGGACCACCATCTTAATTATATTACCAAAACCCTAGCCTACATAAACCCATTTCTTAAGCATGGACAAAAATAATTCAAAAACATGTTATTTGACTTCTCTTTAGACAAAAAAAGCTTTTAATAATGCATTAAAATCATCATTATTGTCCTAATTAATGACTAAAACTAAGATTTCATTTGATATAGCTTTCTTACTGCTTCTTAAAGCTGCTTTTTAGTACAAAAATTTTATTTTTTGTACTAAAAAATTGCTTTAAGAAACAGTAAGAAAGTCGTCCCAAACAAAACTTAAATCAACATGTTCATGTTTCTCTTTGATATCATGACAGTAATTAAAAACCTAAAAACATGTTTAATATGAGCTAACAAACTTGTTAATTAATTACCAACTAATAACTTCACAGCATAGCAAAGTGGTAATTTTCCATCCAATAAGCCATATAGTGCATGAAAAAAACAAAGCTTTAGGAAAGTTAAGACACCCATTGTATAGAAAAATAGCACATATAACAAATTCAAAGTAAAGGAAGAGCCCACTTTCTCATCTTTCTTAAAAGAAAATTTCACATATTTATAAAATCTAACAATTTTTTAGCAGATTTGCCTATTTTTCATAATATATATTATATTTAATATTGAAGAATATGTTGGATCATTATTGTTTCTTTTTATGAGATATATACAACATAAAATAATATTAAAAATATCTTGATTTGGTTTGACTAAGGCTTTGTTCAGAACAATTTTTTTACTATTTTGTAAACATAATTTTTAGTATAAAAATCTTTTAAAAGCGGAGAAACAGCAGTGGTCTAAAGATGTCTCAAATGAAGCCTAAATAAACAATTCTATTATTAATATGTATTATAAGCTTTTTTTTTTATGAAGGTGAGAATGCCATTAATGATTTTTTTACATCCAAGAAATATAATTTAGAGTTAGCTATATATTATAAAATGTGCTAATGACTTGCTTCAATAGATTATGATTTTTAATGACATCATAATTCTAAGTAATGAGAAAAATATGCTACAAACAAAGCATATATATGCACATATCAGCAACACAGTTACTTGCCACTTGTTATTTTTTGTAAGATTAAAGAGGACATTGTTTTGTAAAATATTAGGGCTTTTAAGGAACATTTTCTATTTTTAATTTATAGGTATATACTTTTATTTGTTTTGTTTATATTTTCATATAAAATTAAAAAAAATATATTTGACATTCTAAACTTTGGTAACTTTAATTTGTTCATTATATTTTTAATGAATATTACGTATGCAATATGGCGGAGCAGTTAGATGAGGTTGTCAGCAATGTGAGAAGTGACAATAATCAATGGGGGTCAAGTCACATGGCGGTGGTGGCGGAGGCCAACGGTGGCAGCCATAGCTAGCAGCAATTTGTGGTGTTTATATGTGATAGTAATGGCCAATGGTGGTGATCAACGACCCTAACTAATAGTGGATGTGGTCAACAATGATAATTATGGATGGTAGTTGAGATGCCTAGTACCAATAATAGATGGTGGTGGTCGGAGTGAAGATTTTTGTTTGAAAAGATATGTAAGAAAATTTTCATTATTTTAAAAGCAGAGAACGGTGAATCAAACATACTTTCTTAACAAAAATTAAAGATAATTCCCAACGAGCCCTTAGTAGACAAAATTATGTGAGCACAAAAGATGGCAGACCGTAGACATCAGCTAAATAGACCACCCTTCCAGATTTCTCGTTATTAGAAAGGCAACGTGTCCACCTCTTAGATCTTGCGAATATTTCTGTCAGAGAGAGAGAGATAGAGAGAGAGAGAGAGAGAGAGAGATTATTTTAGCCAAGGCTGAAAAAGGGTATTTTCAGGCGAAGGGTGCAGATTTGGGGACCAACTCAAGTATGATTTTAATATATAGTGAACTTTTAATACTGAAGCTTAAATTTGATTAGTTGTTATACATTTATCAATTGTTATTTGTAATAAATAAGTAACTTCAACATCCTAATAAATTTAAGCTCAAAATATTTGGTCCAATTTTACTTTCAATTTATACATATTTGGCTTATTAAACACGCCTTGATAGTATACTTATGATCGTCCTCACAGATGTTTTGACAAGTAACGACAGGAACATGATAAGGATATTCACTCTTCGAAACAGATTCCTCAATGGACTTGCTCAGGACTAATAGAGGAACTTGTCCAAGGAAAACGAGGGTGTCACTTGCTCATATTCGTCAAGGAGCTCGCCCTAACCTAGGAGACCAGGAAGTCCTCATCCAGCAAATAAATCTTCAGTCATCTCAATCAGATCCTCCCCCCGAGCTCACTAGACTAAACTACAAGAAAGAGCCTACCGCAGAAAACCTCACACTCCACTCAACAATTATAGTATGGCTCAGAGACCCTTCATCCACCCAAACGCTTCTGCTCGCCTTTCATGTAAGGCCACCTCAAGCCTCCTATAATAGTCATCAACCTAGCAAGACGATTTGCGAGCTATGGGTCCATCTCCTCTCGAACTCACCCACATACTCACATTACGCCTACTCGCCCCTCTCGAGCTTGCCCGAGAACAGACAGCGCCCTCCTACAACCAATCAAGAAGTGACATATGTCCTAGATTAGCATGTATTTTTGTACACGTCTTCTATGTAGCAATTTTTTTTGTATAATCTTTTATGTGGCTATGAAAATCCTATAAATAAAGAGTGATGATGAACAATTGGGTGGCTTTTGGACTGGCAGACCTTTAGAGCTTTTCCGAATCACTTGTGATCTACTTATATTTTCTGTTAAGATAGTGGAGATTATGTCAGCCTACTTTTCTCTCTACTCTCTACTATTCATTCTTACTAATATGTTCTCAGCTCAGCATTATCCATATATATATATAACTGGGCACATTCGAAGCACTAGTCCAACAAAGTTTTACGATTTAAAAAAGAATCAGGTAATCATATCAGCTAATGCAATTTGACTTGTAACATCCACTACTGCATATTCTACCCTTTCGGCAATAGCAGAACATGCATTAATTGCAATGTCTGTAACTTTATTCCCTTATAAAATAATATTTGAAAAAAAAAATCAGATATGTGAATGGAGTTGACTGAAGGCAATATACTATAATTAAAAAAAATATATGTTAAAATATTCTCATATAAAATATATTAAAATGAATTTTGAAGATTTTACATTTATATTAAAATTTATATAATTTAAGATATTATATATAATAATAATCAAGGTTTTAAAAACTGGATTGGACAACGAACCGGAAGAATGAGAGGTTCACGGTTCGACCGGTCTAACCTGAGTCGAACCGAATGACATAATAAATAATAATATTATTAAAAATTATAAAATGAATGAGAAATTTTCCTCTAATACATTCACTCTACATTTTATTTTCTTATCAAACTAATCAAATAATATAAATATGGCATCAATTAAGTTTATAAAACATAAACAAATAACACATAACATAAATATGACATCAAGTAAGTCTATAAATATAAACAAATATTTCATAAATAAGTAAATAACTCACCAAACGATACACTTTTTGTCAAGCTCTATTGTGCGTTGGGTGTTGATGAATACATACCATCTTCAATTCTTTTTCTTTATCATGTGAAACTATTAAAAAATGAAATGAACAAAAGAATATGAATTAAAATATGACAAAATAGACAATAAAAAAAATATAAAATAGACAACATATAACATACCTCTTCATAATTTATAGCAAGATTAAAACACTTTATACTAACTAATAAGGAAAACTCAAATTTCATAAGGATGATAAAGTTCTAAATTAATACCATGGAGACAAAAAAATAATAATTGACATTCAATTGTTTATATCAGTTTATATATAAAAAACTCAAATCTCAAAACACTCATAATTAATCTAATAATCATCGATCCACTAAATTTGTGTGATCGAATGATGGATTCTCAAACCCTCCTTCACCAAAATCTTGCATCCTAATGCTTCTGCATCCTCACATAGTACGTCATCTTCATCACATATATTAGCTAAATTGTTTCATCTACAAATCATTAATGTGATATAATAAATCTATATTTTATATTACACTCAAAAGATATAAGTTAATTAACAATCTTACTTGGGGTTAGTCCAGTTGATGTTAAGTTTGGTTTTATATCTATAGGAATTGCATCATCTTTGTAAATTTCTAACTCCAAGTCTTCTAGATGCAATTCTGGAGTTGGCTCATCATCAAGGATCCAAAAATCAATAAGTTCAATACTTGTGTAGTCCAAAGGATCATAACTTCTTTTTCTAAGATGTAACCTACATAATTGTTATAAAAGACTTAATAATAGGATGTGCATCATTATTTAAAAAGATATTTAAAACAGTTTCAAATAGTATCTATTTCTTAAATTGAGATTATAACGAATATATAATAGATCATTTAGCCTTTAGTGCTCAAGATTATTTTTTCTTTTTATATGAATCTGCTCAAACATACTCCAGTTCCTCTCACAGCCTGATGAAGATCATGTATAACTAAGAATTCTAATAGCCACTTTTTATAAATTTGGTGCAGTAGAGCTGAACATCTTCCACCATTCATCTACAAATTAATAAACATAGATTAGTATGTTCCTCAACTAGATCATCACTAAATAGATCACCACACTGCGATAAGTCTTCTTGTGCTTGTTTTTTCTTTGATATTTCATTCAAATTCTGCTGCATCTGATGTCGGATGTCATGTGGCACCTTCTTATAAAAAGTAATGTTCCCTTTAATCCCTACTAGATGTTGCTTCATCCTATTAATGCCTCCACCCTTATAAGTTGTTCCATAATGAAGACATTTGTATTGATTCCTACCATCAGTAGTTTTACACTCACTAAAATGGTTCCAAGCAATATCTACCTTCTCCCGTGCACTTTGAGTTGAAGGTGCAGTTTGATTATTTTGTTGATCCATTGTTAATATTCAGCTTAAGATGCGGTTAGAGAGCTTTAGCACAAATTAGTAAAAAAAAACTTGTAATTTCATGAACCATGACAAATACTTATTATTTCACATAAATTAACTACATCATCTTGTATCCAAATAAAGAATCACTAAAAATATTTATCGTACATCAATATGACTGACCCATTATCCAATTTGATGTCTCTAAAGTATTCCTCAATAGACACCAACAATCTACATGACACAACTACTAGGCTACAAAGAACTTACCCAACTGAAACATGTCTGTTTTTTTCATAAAGCCATCTACAAACTCAAATAAGCCATATGATGAAATTATTGATACCCATATGTATTAAAACATCACTTGCAAATGACATCTCATAGTTTAACCTGATTGTACTAAAAGTCAAGTAAGGGTTAATATGTCATAATTTAACTCTGAAAAGAATGCCTATTATATATGTTTGCATGAATTTGAATAAAAGGAGAACTATGCAAATACATTGAGAAATCATATATACTTTAGATATTTGGATGGTCAATAATAGGAATGAACTCAGGACAGTAGCCTTGTTATCTAGATAGTGGTTTATTGAGCTAAATAATATTGTTTCTAAAATGTAGTAGTTTTACTTACAATAGACTTTCTTTTATAACGCATTGTTATTTAGAATAATTAATGCCAATTCTACCTATTGCTTGCTTATTTCTTACATGTTATAGCCATCAATATTAAGGTAATCTCGATAGGCATTTGATCCGGATACTATCTAAATTACCTTAATTATTATATTGAAATTACCTTAACCTTAGTTTTAGTAGCAAAATAAAATCTTTTAATGCTATTTACACGATATTGAAGCAAATAACTATATTATTGTCTAAGTACTACTAAGCAAGAATTAAATACCTAGAGGTCAGAAAATTATGAATGACAAATCAAACTATATAGGAATTCAAAACCATGAATCAATAAACTAATTTAAATCATACCATTGTTTCAATAATAACTAACACAAAGAAACAAAAAAACCTAGAAAAATTAGGATTACAAAAACAGAAAAACATATATCCTAAGATTTGAAGGAAATATGAAAAGGGGTGTGATGCTAAGTAGAACAATGGCTTCCTTTACCAGCTCGTCGACTCTAGTTTGCGAATGACGGGATTCCGAGCAGCGACGAAGGAGAAGGAAAGGAACGGGAACCAAGTAGTGTTGACTTACGGGAGTGGGAAATATCAAAATACAATTAGGTTTTACCTTTTTACTTTTTTACTTCATTCTTATCCCTCAAATAGCCGCACGATCGAAATCTACGGCTGAGATTTGGCTTCCGCTGAACTGAGCGGTTCTTATAACCTGTCGCCGGTTCGCCAGTTTCACGGTCCAACCACCGGTCCGACCGGTTCAACTTAGATTTCATGTTTAGTAGTTTTGGGATGCGTTCAAACTGGTCGGCCTGCTAGTTGCCGGTTCAATAGTTTGAATCGGCCGGTCCTGTCCGATTTTACAAATATTAATAATAATCTCAGTGTGAATTTAAAAGTTTTTTTGGGAGATTTAGGCCAATTAAGGCAGACTCACACATACATCATATACACAAAACTCAAACCCAAGACCTCTTAGTTGGTAGCCTAAGCTCCCAACCAACAGACCAAGGTGAGCTGTGTGTAACTTTAAAAATTTTGAAAATATATTTTGTATTAAAATATTAGTATTATAAGGCAACTTTCTTCCATTATAAAAACCACCCAGCTTTGATAAGAGGCAAATTTTCTTTTTCTTTTTTTACTTATTTTCTTACATGCCCTCAAACAAGGTATAGGCCAAGCTATATATATATATATATATATATATATATATATCTATAACACATTTGAATATTATTTATAGCATTCTTTAAATTAAATAATGAATGACTAATTCTATGTTTAAAATTTAGGCTTTGTTTAGGATAGCTTTATCAAGACATACACTTATTTCTTATTTAGTATTTTCTGCTTTGGGTTACATTGAACTAGGTTCGTGTAGCTTTCTCTTTACCGATTTGATTAAAGTATTCCTATTTATTTCCATGTATTCTTCATTACATATATGGAAAATTTTACTTTCTTGTTTCCAGCTGGTTTTCTCTTGCCTGGATTTCGTCTCTTCCAGTATGGTATTAGAGCAAGTCTTTTTCCTCAACCTTCTTTGTTGGTTCCTGAAGATTGTCTCCGCTGGCGCAATCAAGCATCTCGTCGGGAAGATCCTCTCAAAACCCATCACTCTGATAACCTTGGACTCTCCCTTGTCTCCCAAATTTTGAAGGGGGACAACTATGGATTTAGGAACCAAGCAATGCCCATCACACTCTCGGCCAAAAATAAGTTAGGTTTTGTGGACGGCTCAATTAATCGCCCAGACTATACCGACCTTACTCTCCTTAATGCCTAGAATCGCAACAGCCACATCGTCATCTCATGGATTCTCAATTCTGTATCTAAGGAAATCACAGCTAACCTTCTTTATTTATAAACTGTAGGGGAGATTTGGATAGATCTTAGAGATTGTTTCCAACAACATAACGGTCCAAAGATCTTTCAATTACACCCTGAACTAATCAATTTGCTACAGGAATAACAAATTATCGATCTTTATTTCACAAAATTGAAGGCTTTGTGGGAGGAATTAAATGATCACCGCCCCACATGTTCTTGCGGAAAACTACAGCTTCGAGGGGTGAAGAAGCTTCAAGCCCATCTCCAAATGGAGTACGTCATGCCTCTCCTTATGGGTCTTGATGAATCTTTCACATAGGTACATGGCCAGATCTTACTTATAGATCATATACCTCCCAGTAATCGAGTTTTTGCTCTTTTACAGCAAGAAGAAAAGCAGAGAAGCCTCGATCAATAGATTTCCAATACCACCGAAAGTGAGGATATTGCATTCGTTGTTAAACATATTGGAACTTCTAACCCTCAATCTAACAAAAATCATGTGCATACAAAAGAACGTTGTTATAAGATCCATGGCTACCCTCCATGACACAAACTATACAAATATTTTAATAACAACAAGACACCTAGCCATGCAAATATAGTGAATGCCACTGCCATGAACAAACCTGTCAAAATTAACGACTCATGGGCTAATCTGGACAGTGACCAAGTGGATCACCTTCTCACCAAGTTCTCTCAATTCCTACATACTTCTTCCAGTGCAAACGATAATCCCAACAACTTTGTCAGTACGTGTAACAACGATCTCTCTTTTCCACCCTCAAACATTACCAATTATGTAGGTATATCTCTATCGTTCTCTAAGCTAAATGCCAAAAAATATTGGGTGATTAATTCGGGTGCATCACGACATATTTGCCCTTATGCTGAAATGTTCATGTAATTGGCCCTTGCCAACAACACTATAATAACTTCATAATAAAACAAAAATTTTGGTCAACTATCACGGAGAAATTAAATTAAATGATAACTTAATTCTCCACAACGTATTGTTCATCATAGATTTTTATTTTAGTTTGCTATCCTTCAGCTTCCTTTTAACACATAATCACTTTACAGTCATTTTTTCTGCTAATCATTTTGTGATACAAGACATCAACAAAGAGAAGATTATTAGAAAGGGAGAAAGACACTAAGGTTTATATATATTTTTATTCTAGTATTTCTTGTACTGAAGTTTTTTCAAACAATATTTCTTTCTATATTTGACATAGTCGTCTAGGACGTCTTTCCAATGAAAGGTTGTGCAATATTAGCAAGCAAATAAATTGTACTATGCCCAATCTCAATAAAATGGATCCTTGTTATATTTTCCCTTTAGCTAAATAACATAAACTATCATTTCCCTTTCATAGCCACATCACCAAAAAACCCCTTTGATCTTATACACTATGACATATTGGGATCCTATCACACTCCTCACACAGGTCGTTGTTATTTCTTAACTCTTGTTGATGATAATACCATATTTACATGATTTTATCTTCTCAAAAATAAATCGGATGTCTCTCACATCATAACTAAATTTATTAGCATGATTAACACTCAATTTAATTGCAAAATTAAATCTTTCAACTCTGATAATGCCAAAGAACTTCAATTCACTAAATTATTTGCCAAACTTAAGATTTTACATCAACATTCATGTATTCATCATCCACAATAGAACTTTATTGTGGAATGTAAAGACCAACATCTTCTAAACATGGCACAGGCTTTATACTTTCAATCACCTGTTCCTTTTTTGGAATGAATGTATTTTATCCATCCTATCCCACTCGTTAGAAGACCATACCCCTCATGAACTTTTATACAAATAGCCTGTTGATTACAATCATTTTTGCATATTTATACAAACAGCATTTGCCTCCACTTCTCCTATTCCTTGAGACAGATTTCACCTCCGAGCTCACATGGGCTTCTTCCTAAGTTATCCACCGAGAATTAAAGGGTATAAAATATATGATATCCATAGTAAACAAATCTACATCTCTCGAGGTGTTATATTCCATGAAAACCACTTTCCTTTTCATTTGGTCATCGAGAAAGAAGATACCATAGACCATTTCTCCACAATTGTTTTACCAATTGCTCCAAGCGACTCTTTTGACTCATTTGAATCCAATAAATATACCACAAGGGACACATCCTCTCCTGATGAGCCTCCCATCATCAACCACACATATATTGAGCCTTACCACTCCCCTTGTCGTTCCACACATGCCATTTGACCTCCCTCCTACCTTTTAGACTATCACTTCAACTTACTCTACAACACTAGCACCAACTCTTCTCATCCCCTTCCCTCTTCCAATACTCATCACACCAGATAACCTCTATATCAATTCCTATTGTATGATGCTTTATGAAATTCATACAAACACTTCATCCTCCAAATTTCATCCACAATTGAGCCTTAATATTATCATCAAGCTATAAAAATACATGAATGACGAGATATCATGGCCTATGAAATCCAAGCTCTTAAAAATAATAACACTTGGACCATCATTCCTCATGGCAAGAAATCCATTGGCTACAAATGGACTTACAATATTAAACGTAATGTCGATGGCTCCATTAATAAATACAAAGCCCGCCTCATTGTCGAAGGATATACCCAATAGAAAAGTGTCAACTTTCTGGAAACTTACTCTCCAGTCACCAAGATGACCACTATTAAGGTCTTACTTTCATTTGTAGCTAGTCAAAATTGGCACCTTAACCAACTCGATATAAATAACGCCTTCTTTGAATGGCGGCCTATTTGAAGAAGTCTACATGGAACTCTCTCTCGAATACACCAAATAGGGGGAGTCATCTTAATCCTATACTAAATCTATTCGCCACTTACATAAGTCAACTACGGCCTCAAATAGGCTTCGCGGCAATGGTACTCCAAAATTTTCAATTCCTTAAATTCAATTTGGTTTTACTCAATCTAAAGAAAACTGTTCCCTTTTACCAAAGGGTTCAGCTCAAATTTTCTCTCCTTGTTATTCTATGTCGACGACATAATCCTTACAACCAACAAGAGATGAAATCGACTCTCTTCAAACTTTCCTCCACCAACCAATTTAGGTGACTTAAAGTGATTTTTAGGCCTTGAAGTTGCTCACTCCTCCACCAGCATCTTGCTTTTACAACTTCAATACACTCTTCAACTCTTAGAAGATACCATCATGCTCAGTTGTAAGCCCTCCAAACTCCCTATGAACACTAACAACAATCTTCATCTATCTGAAAGGGATTTACTTCCAGACGCTTCACAATATCAATGCTTAATTCATCAACTTTTATACCTTACTTTAACTCGTCCCGACATCACCTTTGTTGTCAACAAGTTGAGCCAGTTCTTATCTCAACCTCGTACATCACATATAGAAGTCGCACACCAACTGCTTTGCTACCTCAAATACACCCGGCCAAGGTATTTTCTTTTCCACTTCATCTAATCTCCAACTAAAAGCGTTATGTGATGCATGTTAGGAATAATGTCTTGACACGAGGTGCTTCATTAATGATTTCTATATATATCTTGGTGATTCCCTCATTACATAGAGATCAAGAAGCAATCTATTGTATCCAAATCCTCTGCCAAAGCTGAATATGGATCTTTGGCCGCCACCGTTAGCGAATTAACATAGCTCACACAATTATTATATGACTTACGCATATCACCTACTGTCCCTGCTTTGATCTTCTATGACAGTCAGGCTACCATCCATATTGCTACAAATTCCACTTTCCACGAATGTACAAAACACATTAAGATAGGTTGTCACTTTGTTCGTGATAAAGTGAATGATGGCTCTATCAAACTACACCCTATCCGATCACACCTCCAACTCGCTTACATCCTTACCAAGCCAGTTTCATCCACCCATCTATCCTCACTTCTATCCAAGATGAGCGTGAAAAATATCTACCACTCCTCTTGAGCGGGAGTATCAAGACATACACTTATTTCTTACTTAATATTTTTTGCTTTGGGTTACATTTAACCGGGTCCCTATAGCTTTCTCTTTTCCAGTTTGATTAAAGTATTCATACTTATTTTCATGTATTCTTCACTACAGATATAGAAAATTTTACTTTTCTATTTCTTGCTAGTTTTCTCTCGCTTGGCTTTTGTGTCTTCTAATAAGCTTTTGGCCACTACTTTTTTCGTGCTTTGAAAAAATTATTGTACTAAAAAGCTACTGTAGAAAGAAGTAAGACAATTGTTTCAAATGAAGCTTTAGTTAATAGCTAATCTTATACCCCTTACATGCAACAAATCTTATGCTTTTTTTTTATTAGTGTTGTGTGTTGTTGTTGTGTTAGAAAATTCATGATAGTGGTGTGGGGGAAGTTTACATCATAGATTTGTACAAATAACCGATGCACAAATAGATAAATGAAAAAAATACATGAAACATTAGAGTTTTTATATGAATAATCCAATAAAGTAAAAAAAAATCATAATGCCTGCTTTGGTAAAATAATTCCACTTGATGAGTGTTCATTACAAAGATGTAGATAGTTGATGCCTATTTATAGATTTTGAAGGTGGCATATCCTGTAAATATAGTAAAATTTTTGAAACAATTAATCAAAATTATATATTGATTCCTTTGATCTTAAATTATTCTTTTAGCATTTAAGTGGCTTAGGCTTTGTTTGGGACAGCTTGACTACTATTTTCCCCTGCTTTTAAGAGATTTTTGTACAAAAAAATAGTTTTACAAAGCAGTAAGAAAGCCGTCCCAAACGAAGCCTTAATTATATCTCCATGAAGCGATCTTGGGCTCATTGGATTCGTCACATCGAAACACTAGATTTTATAATAAGCATGCAAAATTCACGATCATTTCGTCCTTGAACCTAAAATATTTAAGATAATTTCAGGATTCATGCCCAACCAAGTTGATTTTTCTATCACGTATCAATTAGTAAAATATTTAAGATAAATTTGTGCTTTAATTTTTTTTAAAAGCATCGATCAAAACATACTAGGCTTCCTTTTAAATTTACAAAAATTGTTAAGAGCTATGTTGTGCTATGCATAATAAGAATAATATTATTCCATAATGATTGACCATATGTCTGAGAAATAATTTGCAATTTACAGTCAAAGGGAAGATTATCTATCTTTTTTCTTCTTAAAGCTTTCTCATAATAAAAAATTTGTTATGCAATTTTTTTTAAAGGTAAGGGGTTGTTCGAGATTACTTTTTATTTTCACTTTTTATATCTTAAATCTATTTAATTTGAATTTTAATGTGAAATAAAAACATTCTTGACATCTTAATTAAGGATTTGTTCGAGATCACTTTATATATTTTTTAAATTTAAAAATGTATTTATTTTTTGTTTTTAGCTATTTTTGTTTTGTTTTTTTTAATCACTCATAATTATTTTTTAGGCATCTTTTAGTTGTTTCAACTTTAAAAATGAAAAATAAAATAAAATAAAAATAACACTTTCGCAATATTTAATAAAAATAAAAATACCACTTATTTAGAACACCAAATATGTTTTTATTTTATACCAAAACATAAATAATATAAAAAAAAATAAAAAATAAAAAGTGATACATAAATAATACAAAACAAAATAAAAAATAAAAAGTTATCCCATCAACAACTTATGAAATATTTAATTAAAAAAATAACACTTATTTAGAATTTCAAATATGTTCTTATTTTATATCACAACATAAACAATATTAAAAATAATAATAATAAAAAGTAAAGATAAAAAATAATCCTAAACTGTCCCTAATTTTTTTTATCTCACATTGCAAAAGAAAAAAAAAATCACAAATGGCCCCTAAGCATATAGAAATCATTTTCAAATGAAAACCTGTTAGTTTTTTTATCAACTCCTATGGTTTCAACCTTCTCTTCAAAATCACGATTTGTTTGGGATAACTATAGGTTCTTATAAAAGTTGTTGTACATATATTGTGGCGATAATAACTTTTTTGAAAGTGCTCGAAAATCAACTTTTTAGCACAAAATTTTTTGAAAATAGTAGTCAAATAAAATTGTAATTGTGATCTGAAAAGTAAAACAGTAAGAAAATTGACTCAAATATACCCTAAATTACCCACTGTGAAAGTGTTATGCCTCAATTACAATTGAGCTAGCAAGTGGTCATAATTGGCTTGGATTATACCAATCTTATCTATTTGGCTTAGATTTTATACCTCTTCGCTTATAATTAACGAGTGAGCATGATTCAATTTTATTCCAATTAAATTATAACTTGTAACTAAACTCAACTAAATTGAAAATCAAAATCTGAAAATGGCATTATGAAAATGGAAACTAAACTGAATCAAATGGTTTGATTTTTTGTTTAGGGTTGGAGATTAAAAAAATTATAGCTGCAATTGTAACTTTAAATAAATATGATTATGAAGCTGTTGTGGATAATTAACTTTTTTGAATCAGTAGTGATATTATAAATATCTTCTTTAAAAAAAAAGATCATAGCTTTCACTATAAAAATTTATAAACAGTAGCGAGAAAGTAGCAAGAGAGCTATTGTCAAACAAAATATGGTTGTGATTTAAAAGTAAAGCAACGTTGCCCCAAACTAGGCCGAGAGAATTCTCTTAAAAATTATTATATTTACTTATATTAGTAGTCGAAATATAGTTTTGGTACCATCTTCTATGAAAGGGTTTCGGGTCCGATAGAATTCTCTTAAAAATTATTATTGTTGCGGGCTAGAGGAGTCGCGATGGTAGAGTGAGTAAAGTTTTCGTCTTAGCAATGCACGAATATCTAGCGCACAAACAGAAAGAAAGAAGTAAAATACCCAATCTTTTTTACGTGGAAAGCCCGAAGAGGGAAAAACCACGGGGCCTCGCCCAGATGAAAAAAATTCACTAAATTTGAGTGAATTACAAGGGTTGACCCGTCCCTCGAACTTAGAGGCGGTCAAATTACAGTGGCTTGGAGAGTTAGAGCAAAATCTGGCGATGTTCGGGCGGAGTCCGACGAAGGTCAGGCTGAAATCCGGCGGTGGTCGGCGGCCGAGTGGAAGTCTGGCGGCGGTCAGCGGCCGGGTGGTGGTCCGACGAAGGTCAACAGGGGTTCGCCGGCAGTGGCGCTGACGAAGGTAGGGGGTTCGCCGGCGGTGGCGCTGGTTGGAAGTCCGGCGGCGATCAGTGGCCTGGCGGTGGTCCGACGAAGGTCGGGCTGAAGTCCAGCGGCGGTTGGCGACCAGGCGGTGGTCCGACGAAGGTCGGCGGGGGTTCGCCGGTGGTGGCATTGACGAAGGTCGGGGGTTCGCTGGCGATGGCGCTGGAGCTCCGGAAGCCTTAGAGCCCTCTCCAATCTCCAGCCAAAGGTCCCCCTCATGTAGAGAGTGGGGGCCTATTATAAATTTTGATGAGTGGCATACCCCGTAAATATAGAGAAAATCCGAGGCAGGTTCGGAGTGCTCCATCGGATGGCTCGTATTGATTCCCCCGATCATAGAGAGTTTTTCAACTGCTTAGGCACCTTAACGATGTCAGAATTCAGCAATCTTGGGCTCGTTGTATTCGTCTCAACGAGCCGCTCGATTTGACTATAAGCATGCCATATTTGGATATCAATTTGTTATCCAAATAATAATTTAACCCTTCCAAATGTGGTGTGAGCCCTTGATTTGGACCTATTTGGGCTTGGATTGGACGGATTTTGGTGTTGTTAGGTTCGTCTTATTGAGATGTTCAATATTAGAAAACCAGCTAGCAGAGTGTCACGTTGAGCTGGCGATGATATCCTCCACTCTTTCCCTTCAAAATCAGGAGGCTGATCGCTCTCGCACCGAGTTGATTGAGGCTCGTATAGAAACTAATTAGAAGAATGAAGTCTTAAAGGCCCTTACAGCAGAGAAGAATGCCCTTGAGATAGTGAATAAAGAGTTACAGGATCATCTTTTGGAGAAAGGGGAAGCCATACTAGATGTCGATGCTCATACAGAGGCCATATCACTAGAAGCTGTGGAAAAATTCAAGAAGTCTTCAGGTTATCGTCGAGAGATCCAGAATTGAGTCCAAGAAACTTATAATAAGCTATTTGAAGCCGAGGCAGGAATCTGGAGCGTCAATGCCTTGAGGAAGGCTTTGTTCGTGGCTTTTTAAAAGGCGCTCGGTTGGTGCAGCCCAAGGCAGGGGTTATGATCGAAGGGCTATCTCCCAACCAGGCCTCCGAGGATCCTTCACCAGACCTAGATGATGATGACGTTGAGAGTGAGCTGAGGAAGGTCCTCTCCAGTGATGATGAGGATTTTGAAATCATTTAATATATATATATATATATATATATATGATTCTCTCTTTTCAATATATATATATAGTTACTCGAGATATTTCTTTGGAGCATAATAATATATTATTCAAAATTTTATTATTTGTATTTTTAATGAAACTTCTTATATAGGTAGCCTTGTATCTTTAAACATTAGAGAGAGCTTATTAAATAATTCAACCTTTCCTTAGTTATATATTGGGAAGCCACTCAATGAAGTCAGCCAATTAGGAAGAGGTTTGGAGATATCCACCTAGGATATTTGACCTATCTGAGGTTGTTTGTCAAAGCGTTGCTTGATGACGTTAACCTGTGTGGCATAGAGCTACATAATATCTTGAAAAAAGAAGATACAACACAACTTAAAAGACATAGAGCTACATAATTCTTAATATAGAAACTATATAGCAGAGAGCTTCAGTAATAGCTACTGATAATATTTTCAAAGATTCTCAGTGTTCCAGGTTCGAGGTAGCATCTTTTCGCCAGCATCCTTCAGCTTGAAAGTCCTATGCTTAATCATAGCCGCTACTATAAAAGGGCCTTCCCAAAGGGGGGAGAGTTTGTTCCGTTGGGGTCCTTTGCCGGCTGCCTCGAGACTGCGTAGAACCAAGTCTCCGATGGATATGCATCGAGGTTTAACCTTTCGATTATAATAGCGAGCCACTCTCTGGTGGTAAGCAGCAATTTTGAGTAAGGCTATGTCTCTAACTTCTGAGAGAAAATCTAGATTATTCCGGAGTTTCTCATCATTATTGCTGAAGTTGAAAGTCTGCACTCTAGGGCTTGGAACTCCAATATCGACTGGGATGATGGCTTTAGTGCCGAAGCACAGGTTGTACGATGTTTCTCCTGTAGGAGTTCTAGAGGTGGTACGGTAGGCCCAAAGGACATTGGGGAGTTCATCAGCCTATTGCCCCCCAGCCTTCCCGAGGCGCATCTTTATCCCCTTCAATATAGTTCGATTTGTAACCTCAGTCTACCCATTTATTTTAGAATGAGCTACGGCGGTGTGTACCAATTGGATATGAAGATCCTCGCAGAATGCTGTAAAAGTTCTTCCAGTAAACTGAGTTCTATTATCGGTAATGATCTTTGCCGGAATGCCAAAACGATAAATTATATTTTTCCAAACAAACTGTTTGGCATTTACTTCAGTGATTTTTGCTAGGGGTTTAGCCTCTACCCATTTAGTAAAATAGTCCACGACTAAGATGATAAACTTTTGTTATCCTGTGGCCACGGGAAAGGGCCCCATTATATCGATCCCCCATTGGGCGAAAGGCCATGGACTTTGAAGTGACGAGATCTCCACAGCAGGTGAATGGGTGAGGTTGGCGTGCAGTTGGCAATTATTACATTTTTGTATGAAATCTAATGCATCTTGCTTTATTGTAGGCTAGTAGAACCCTTGCCTCATAATTTTAAGAGCAAGTGCTTTTCCTCCTAAGTGTTCTCCACATATGCCTGAATAGACTTACCGTAGTGCATAATCAGCCTCTGACGGTAGAAGACATTTAAGATATGGTCTGGTAAAGGCCCGCTTATACAATTCTCCACCAATAATGGTGAAGTTCGCTGCTTGCCTTCGGAGTCGCATTGCAACTGTCAAGTCTTCAAGCAGCACACCATTTTGCAAGAATGATAAGATAGGATCCATCCAAGAGGGTTCTTTTGACTCGTCAATGGATTGTATAATCCAGGGACCTTCAATGCTCGGGAAGTGTATTTCCTCGATATACCTTCTTTTAAAAAGGTCCCTTGTTGTGGATGTAGCGAGCTTTGAGAGAGCATCCACACGGGTATTTTATTGTCGGAGTATATGGACGATTTGATACTTCTTTACATGGGCGAGAAGTGATCTCACTATGCCATAATATTCTGTCAAATAAGGGTTATGGGCATCAAATTCTCCTTCTACCTGAGAGACGACAAGCTGTGAATTAGTATGAACTACTAAATTCTGAACCTCATAGTATATAGCCAGCCTTATTCCTGCAATGAGAGCTTCATACTCAGCAATATTATTTATAGCAAGAAATTTTAATCGAAGCCCATATTCAAAAATAACTTGTTGTGGAGAGATTAATAAGATTCCAGCTCCAGCACCAGAACTCCTAGAGGCTCCATCAATATATAGTGTCCAACAAGGTGAAAGAGGAGGAATGGCTAGCGGTTCGTCAGAGGCAGGGTTGGTATATTCGACCACAAAGTCAGCAAGCACTTGTGACTTGATGTCAGGTCTAGGAAGAAAGCGGATGTCAAACTCTTCAAGTTCCACCGACCACTTGATCAATCTTCCAGATGCCTCAGGCTTTTGGAGGATATTTCTTAATGGAAGATTTGTATAGACCCCAATCGTATGAGCTTGAAAATATAGGCGTAATTTTTTGACTGAGAAGACTAATGCCAAAGCTGTCTTGTCTGCCAATGGGTATCATATTTCTATCTCAGAAAGGACCTTGCTAACATAATAGATGGGATGTTGAATGCCATTCTCCTCTCGAATCAAGACTGAGCTTATAGTATGTGAAGAGACAGCCATGTATATGTACAATATTTCTCCTAGTACTGGCTTTGAAAGTAGTGGAGGTGAGGATAGGTAAATTCAGAGCTGTTCAAAAGCCTCATGACATTCATCTGTCCATTGGAATCCTGAGTTACGGGCTCCTCTTAATATCTTGAAGAAAGGCAAGTATTTATCGCCCGAACGGGCCAAAAAGTGAAAAAGGGCTGCAATTCTTCCATTCAGATATTGCACTTCTCTGATACTTCTTGGGGGTACCATATCTCTTAGTGCCCTAATCTTTTCAAGGTTCACCTCGGTCCCATGGTGTGTAACCATAAACCCTATGAATTTTCTAGAGGTGACTCCGAACGTACACTTGGCGGGATTGAGGTGCATGTTATAGGATAGAAGGAGATAGAAGCATCATTCTAAGTCAGATATATGATGTGATTTTTCAAGACTTTTTACCAACATATTATCTACATATACTTCCATAGTTGGCCCTATAAGCTCTTTAAAGACCTTATTCATGAGGCGCTGATACGTGGCTCCAGTATTCTTGAGTCTGAATGGCATGACCTGATAGTAGTATAGTCCTTTATCAGTCTGAAAGGCTGTTGCTTCCTCATCTAAGGGATCAATCTTTATCTGATTGTAACCAGAGTAGGCATCCATGAAGCTCAACATTTGGTGCCCAGACGTGGCATCTATAAGTTGGTCAATGCGAGGTAGTGGAAAACTATCCTTTTGACAAGCTTTATTGAGGTGCGTGTAGTCCACACACATCCTCCAAGTTCCGCTAGCTTTCTTCACCATGACGACATTTGCCAGTTATGCAGGATAGTGTACTTCTCATATAAATCTAGCTTCCAGGAGTTTATCAACTTCCTCTCCGATAGCTTGTTGACGAACAGGGGCAAAATTTCATTTTTTCTGGATAACTGGCTTACACGCTGGATTTATTTTGAGAGAATGTACTATTATCTTAGAGTCAACCCCCAACATATCTGCTGGACTCCATGCAAAAATATCTTGATTTCTACATAGCAAATGTGTATATTCTTTCTTCTCCTCCTCTGAGAGCATGGATCCGACCTGTATTATTTTGGATGGGTGCTCATCAGATATGGAGATATAAGTAAGGTCTTCGACGGGGGAAGCTCTCTGAGGGACATCCTCATTTCGAAGGTCAAAATTCTCAATACTTAAGGAAACTGATGGGCGTGGTTGAGCCTGTCTTAGATAACACGATTGTGCTATTTGTTGATTTCCATGCACCATGCTAATCCCATATGGGGTTAAAAACCTCATCTTGAGATGCAGAATGGTAGGAATAGCCCCAAAAATTGACTGTAGTGGTCTCCCGAAGATAGTATTGTAAGCGGATTCTGATTTTACTATAACGAATTGGATTGGATGAGCGGCCTGTCGAGGGAATTCTCCAAGTGTTAATGCGAGGCTAACCATCCCTTCTACCCGTACAGGTCAATTGTCAAATCCATATAGTGGTCCTGTAGCTGGCTGGAGCTTCTCCCTAATCAAACCCATACTAAGAAAGGTGGAGTAGAATAGGACATCCACCGAGCTTCCATTATCAACTAAGATCCTTTTGACGTTGAAGCAAGGGTCGCCAATCCCCTCGTTAATTACAAGTGGATCCTGATGAGGGGTCTGAACGCCCTCTAGATCGGCATCATCAAAAGTGATACAGTGGTCAGCACGAACCTTCTTTTGTACTGGCTCCTCATTCATCACAAGCAAGACTTGGTTGGATAATAGTGGGCCCCCAGAAATGGTCTCAATCTCTCCAACCATTTGGCGATTGTTCTGCGGTTGCTTTTGTGTCAGTTGCCCCCCAACGGGAGGAGTGTCCTTACGATCGAGTGGATTCATTACGAACTGACTAAGGTAGCCCTGTCGGATTAGTCTCTCGATTTCCTCTTTAAGCTATTTGCATGCTTTAGTTGTGTGTCCACGACTACGGTGGAAGTGGCAGTATTGCTCGTGATTCCCTGAGTTTGGCTTTAAGGGATTTGGCCGCTTAATATTTTCTTCATCTTGGATTGCCATTAAGAAATTTGATTGTGATGTATTAAGGGGCGTATACTCCTTTTCTGGTCGAGGCTCCCGCCGAGGTTGTGTAGGTCGAGGGGGCAGGTTATTACCCCCTTGCTTCTTCCGCTGTGAACATGAATCATCCATCCTTGGTGCATTTTTATATTTTTCAGTTGTTTGCTCGAATTGCTTCTTATGAGTATTGATGGCTTCATCTGTTGAGATCTGGGCCTCCACACGATGAATTAGGTCAGCATATGAATGTACCGTGTCTTGCATGAGTGCTGAATAGAAAGGGCTAGGGCGAGGCCCCCCAAGAAAAACTCTCCTCTAAGCAACTCAGGATCTACCCCCGAAATTTATCGGGCCTCGACAGAGAACCTTTATAAGTATTCTTTGAGTGACTCTCCTTCATTCTAGCGGATCCCAGAGAGATGGGAGGAGTCCTTAATAATTCTTCGATTAGCGATAAACTGTTCGACAAATAATTTGGCTAACTAGACGAACGAAGGAGTAGTTCTAGCCGGAAGTGAATAGAACCACGTACGAGCCTGCCCTTTGAGGGTAACAGGAAATACTTGGCAGAGGAGTGTATTTGAGGCTCATTAAATATACATAATGGTTCTATAGTGATTGATATGCTCATAAGGGTCAGACGACCCATCGTAAGAGTCTATACTCGGCAATTTGAAGCCCGCAGGAATGGGGTGTTGAAGGATGGCTTCAGTTAGGGGTGATGACTCCTGAAAGTCTCGATGATGAAGAGGTTGTCTTCCTCCTCTTAAAGGAAACTCTTCTTGGACTAGTCGTCGTAGTTCATCTCGTAGGGCATTAGGAGGGATTCCAACAACATGAGGTTGAGCCATGTCCTTGGTGATGGCCTGGGGGACACGAGTTGGCCGACCCATGCGAGAAGGATGGGTAGAGCTAGCTGTGTCAATAAGGTCAAGGTCTGGCAGCAACTAAGGGCGACCCCTTGACTGCAGGAGGGGGATATCTACATTAATATATTCAGGTTGAACGTTTCCAACTAGCAGTGGATCACGAGGGAGATGAATCTCCTCTTGTTAGGGTGGTACTGGTTGGTGAGTGCCCCGAAGAAGTTGAAGGATCTCATTTTGAGACTCCTCCATTTTTTGGATGTGATCTTCCAAGGATGGCACGGCTGCTCCTTCCCTGACAGGATTTCTCCCATTTTCGAGGAGAGAAGCAGATGTCTGGCATCCCTGATTCATAGACTGATTTCTGGATTGATGTGAGTTAGAGAGAGACTCTGTTGTTACGATTGCTACGCCTGTTGGCCATTAAGTTAGGACTTTATTTATGCTTACAAAGGTGGGATTGGAGTTTCTCACAGATGGCGCCAAACTATTGCGGGCTAGAGGATTCGCGATGACAGAGTGAGTAAAGTTTTTGTCTTAGCAATGCACGAATATCCAGCGCACAAATAAAAAGAAAGAAGTAAAACACCAATCTTTTTTACGTGGAAAGCTCGAAGAGGGAAAAACCACAGGGCCTTGCCTAGATGAAAAGATTCCACTAAATTTGAGTGAATTACAAGGGTTGACCCGTCCTTCGAACTTAGAGGCGATCAAATTACAGTGGCTTGGAGAGTTAGAGCAAAATCTGGCGATGTTCGGGCGGAGGTCCGAAGAAGGTCAGGCTGAAGTCCAGCGACAGTCGGCGGCCGGGTGGTAGTCCGGCGGCGGTTGGCAGCCTGGTGGAAGTCCGGCGGCGGTTGGCGGCCGGGCGGTGGTCCGACGAAGGTCGGGCTGAAGTTCGGCGGCGGTCCGCGACCAGGTGGTGGTCCGACGAAGGTCGAGATGAAGTCCGGCGGTGGTCAGCGGCCGGGTGGTGGTCCGACGAAGGTCAACGGGGGTTCGCCGACGGTGGCGCTGACAAAGGTCAGGGGTTCGACGGCGGTGGCGCTGGTTGGAAGTCCGGCGGTGATCGGTGGCCTGGCGGTGGTCCGACGAAGGTCGGGCTGAAGTCTGGCTGCGGTTGGTGGCCGGGCGGTAGTCTGACGAAGGTCGGGATGAAGTCTGGTGGCGGTTGGCGGCCGGGCGGTGGTCCGACGAAGGTTGACGGGAGTTCGCCGGCGATGGCATTGATGAAGGTCAGGGGTTCGCTGGCGATGGCGCTGGAGCTCCGGAAGCCTTAGAGCCCTCTCCAATCTCCAGCCAAAGGTCCCCCTCATGTAGAGAGTGGGGGTCTATTTATAGATTTTTGATGAGTGGCATACCCCGTAAACATAGAGAAGATCCGGGGCAGGTTCTGAGTGCTCCATCAGATTGCTCATATTGATTCCGCCCGAACATTGCCAGATTTTTCTCTAACTCTCCAAGCCACTATAATTTGACCACCTCTAAGTTCGAGGGACGGGTCAACCCTTGTAATTCACTCAAATTTAGTGAAATCTTTTCATCTGGGCGAGGCCCCGTAGTTTTTCCCTCTTCGGGCTTTCCACATAAAAAGGATTGGGTATTTTACTTCTTTCTTTCTGTTTGTGCGCTGGATATTCGTGCATTGCTAAGACGAAAACTTTACTCACTCTGCCGTCGCGAATCCTCTAGCCCGCAACAATTATATTTACTTTGAAATTAATGCAGCATGTAAATAATGTATACTATACTCAACTCAAAGTAAATTTAATTATTTTTTTTATTATAATTTGTATAAGAATATTTTTATTTCATAAAATTTGGTTGAGGAACCACAACAATCAAGAAATAAGAGAAAAATCTAAATATCTGAAATTAGAAGCTAACATAGATGAATTTATCATGATCATATGATATAAAATCCTTTTGCAAGTTTCTAAGCTTTATTGATGAATGGTTCTGCATAAATGTAATTTTGCGCATAAATATAATTTTTTTGGTTTAGTGCTCCACATTGTTTCCCACACATAAAAAATAAATAAAATGAACTCACATGAGCACATGAGTTTTTATGTGAAAATTTTAGGAGAGGAAAATTTCACAGAAGAGCCTGTCATATGAGATGAAGAACACATAAATTTGGATGGTTTGATCCTTTGTGATAGTAGTGGAAAATGCTTGACAGAATTATTGAGGGGTGATGAGCACTAGTGTTGATCAACTAATAGTGAAGGTGATCGGATGATAACGTTCGCTAATGTTAGTTGATAGCAGAGAATAGTGGTTAGGTGGCTATGAATATCGACATCGATTGTCAGAAGGTGACATTGTAAAAATAACAATGGTAGGTTGATGACGATGTTGGCATTGGTCGTTGTTAGTTAGTGGTGAGCAAGAGATAGCAATCATCGGCATTAATCAATGGTCAAGGCCATAATATTCTTTAAATCAAAGATGTTTATCCAGAAAATTAACGTCACCTCTTCATCTGTGGTATGAATTCCTATTTATTAATTTTTGGTTGGGCATTTTCGTTAAGTTTGCTAAAATCTCAAAAACTTCATCAAACAACTTAAAATGATTCTCTATGATCATTTAATATTTTCTAATTATTTGATTGTCTTTTAATAACATTAGCATTATGTGTTAGATTTGTCTCATTGAGATTGATGCTCCAAGTATAAAGTTGCTGAAGGTAAGATTTTGATTGTCAAAATTTTTATTCAAAAAAGTTGTAATTCTATTACTCACATTACTATTCATCTTTAATCGAATGAATTTTTCAGACACATTAATGATAATTGTAATCCCAATTATTATGAATAAGCCACCAATCTTAAACAAGCTCTTAGTGTAAGCCTTAAAGTAGTTCTCTTACATTTATAAAAACTCCTCTTACATGATCAAGTTTTCTAACTCTTGCAAGAACTTGCATCATAATTATGTAAAAGAAATCGAAACGAAAACATAAATTTACATAATTCTTAAGTCCTCAAGATCTTGAACAAGATGATTTTCACAAGACTTTAATCGGAAGAAAACATACCTTGATTCATGTTGAATTCGTTAAATTTCGAACTATGGTTTCTCTCCCTTTTCTCCTTCACTTTCTTCTTTCATGAGTTAATTCTCTATGGAGCAAACTAACCCTCATCATGAGAGAGAGAGAGAGAGAGGACCGGTAGTTATTTCCTACATAGTAGTTATAATAACCACTCATGGGAGTTATTTGATCAAACGGTCCATAAACGATTGATCAAATTCTCTTCTTGACCAATAGGATTTCAACATAAATAATTAAATCATAAATTAATTAAGTATGTGGACCACTTAATAGTTTATATAATTAAATATATATACTTAAAATAATTATTGCGACGTCTCGCATAATTATTATATTTAACTATTCTAACATTCTCCCACTTGGCCCATATGCTATAATTAATTAATAATTTAACAATTATAAACATAAAGCGCAATATATAAATCCTCTTTCATAAATTAGTCAAATCATGAATTCATTATTAAGTACAAAATTAATATAGATCATGGCAGTCATACATCATTAGTTCGATGCATTTCCTTCCATATATCACGATACTAATTTTATACCTAATATGAAGCATAATAAGATATACTCATAATGGTCTAACAATAATTTCTTTATAAAAGATAAATCCTGTCAATATTCACATAAATATTCATGTATACTCAACATAATAAATAGGATACACTAATTGTCAGAAATTAAATAAAAGAGCTCAAAGTATCAAAAGACATAAAGATCAAATAAATATAAACTTAATAAAGGTTTTTCGATAATGCCCATCCTAGCAACATGTTCATGAAATGTCTTTGGTGGCAACCCTTTAGTTAATGGATCCGCAATCATAAGATTGGTGCTAATATGCTCAAATGATACTCTTTGTTTCTGAACTTCTTCCTTAACGGCAAAGTATTTCAACTCCATGTGTTTAGCACCTTTTGAATACTTATCATTCTTAGAAAAGAAAACTGTTGCGGTATTATCACAATAAATTTTCAGCGGCTTGGTAATACTGTTAATAACTCCAAGTCCTGAAATAAAATTTTGCAACCATAATCCTTAAATTGTGGCCTCAAAACATGCCACAAACTCAGCTTCTATTGTGGATGCAGTAATGACGGACTGCTTCACACTCTTTCAAGATATTGCTCCTCCACTTAAAAGAAACACATAGCTAAATGTGAATCTTCTGGAATCTAGACATCCAGCAAAATCTGAATCTGAATATCCTATCACCTCAAGGTGATAGGATCTTTTAAAAGTGAGCATGTAATCTTTTGTTCGTTGTAGATATCGTAAAACCTTCTTTGCAGCTTTCCAATGATCAAGTCCTGGATTACTTTGATATCTACCCAACATTCTAACAACAAAACTAATATCTGGTCTAATACAAGTCTGAGCATATATTAAACTTCCAATAATGGATGCATAAGGAATTTGTTTCATTTTTTATGTTCCAATTCATTCTTTGGGCATTGCATAAGGCTTAATTTATCTCTTTTCTGAATTGAAACAATGCTTGCCGAGCATTTTTCCATCTTAAATCTCTCAAGAACTTTATTAATATATTTCTGTATTAAGCTGTGGATCTAGGAGAATCCCAAGATCTAAAATAATCTGGAGGGTAGATTGATCTAGGACCTGATTTGATCTTAGGGTCTAAGAAGATCATATGATCTAGAGTCTGGCAAAATCCTAGGGTCTAGAATAGATCCTAGGGTCTGAAGTCTAGGAGGATCCTAGAGTCTAGTTTAGTCTGAAGTTTGATTGAGTTGAGTTTTAAAATTAATATGGGGTTAAATCAATTTGAATCTGGATTGATATTTAAAGTCTGGATTGATCTAAGATCAGATTGATCCTAGGGTCAAGATTAATCCTAAGGATTGGAAAGATCCTAAGGTCTGGATTGGTCCTACTGTCCTCATACAAAAATGAGATCAACAGATGCTAAGTGGGTTCTCTGCGGCTGTGAGGTGGAGGATTGGTCGGCAATGTAGAATTTGGTAGGTTAGAGGGAAGCCGACATAGGGTGAGGGAGGATCTGATTAAGGGGTATTTTGGTTCAACCGGAGGAAGAGGAGGCTACTGGTGTTAAAGAGGCATTGCTAGCCAGAGATTAGGAGCTGGGACTCGGGCATAGTAAAGTGGGATTGTGACTGGAAGGAGGCTTGTCTTTGAATCTGACGGGAAGGGACATTTGGTTGATGTCACTAATTGAGGGTTGATCGACACAGTAAAGTGACGGGATCGACAATCGTGTGAACGATTCGATTGCAGGTGGAGTTCAGACTAGGTTTGGATCGTCCATTATAGAGGGGTTGGAGTCAGGATCAGAGTTTGACTATGAAGGATACGAGAAATTAGAAGAAGTAGGTAGTGGGATGTTTGGCTAGGAGGAGCTTGATAAGGGATTTCATGTGTGAGGGACGAGCGGGAGGGGGTTTGGTTGTTTGAAATAGGCCTAAGCGGGATTGGTGGCAGCAATTAGGTTCAGCTTCAATTGATGGAAGCGGTTGGTGTCGTGAAGTCGGGCTAACTTGAGGGATGGATCGAGAGGATTGGATTGAGTCGTGGTTTGCAGATCAGAGGGATCAGGAGGCTGAGTTTGGAGAAGTTGAGTTAAAGGAGGATATGCGAACGGGAGGATTACAGGTGTCGGCGTCAACTGGTGGTTCTCGGATCAAGAGGAAGAATAGAGGTTGGAGGTGGGATGGGTCGGTGTTTGTGGGTTCGAGGGAAGAAGAAGATGGAGGGAGATCAGCTGGATTGGCGAGCTCTTCGAATGGAAGGATCAAATGCAGCGAGGTGTCAGTGCGGGAACTAGGGCCGAAGGCTCCTTTTCTTCTCCCTTTTATCAATCGAGCGTAGAGCGTGGAAAGGGAATGAACAACATCGGCACATGATTTACGGGAAGTGATGTAAGCAGCGTCGAACAAGTACGCATGATTTTGAGCAGGATTTGAACATGATTTTTGGGGTTTCGATGGAGGTCAACAATGAACATGAACAACTTATAATAAGCGAACACGAACTTGAACAAGTAGATGCTCGACCCAGCTCGATTTATTTACAACCCTAATTGTAAAGCTCTTAAATATGCTTTGAGATTAGTATAACCTTAATTATTTATGTATATATATATATATATATATATATATATACATCACTCATCTCAAAATAAAAATATTGGATTCAAATTTATTAGTGGACTATGCATGGACAAAGGTGTCCCTTCTGAGAAAAGGATATGATTATCCATCCAAAAGGTGCTCACAATATATAGATATATACCTGATGAGAGAAAAAAAAATATTTAAAAAGAAAGCAATTGAGCCTCTATGGTCTAATGAGATAAGCTCATGTTATTCTATCATTTAAGTTAATATAAATTGCTTGGATAGACTCCAAGTATGCAGCTCATCTTGGCTTGTTGGTTGGAAATTTTGACTATCAACTAAGAGGTCTTGAGTTTGAGTCTTGCATATATGTCGTGTATGTGAATTTGACTTAATTGACCTAAATATCTCCAAAAAAAGGAAAAAAAGATAGACTCCGAGTCTCTTGGCGGTTACCTCGAATGAAATTAATATGGTTGGAGATAAGATTTTTGCGTTCAGTTCAAATTTTGACTAGCAATTGATATTAGACGGTGCAAGAAAATTTCAACTTCAATCTTCTTGCGATGAATTTCAAACCTTTTAAATCACTATACTATAGCGATTGATTTTTCTATATTTACATGAATTCATAACATAAAAGAACGTATATTTATTCTTTGATAATGTAATTTTGTACTAATAGCTTATTAGTATGATTTTAATTTTACATGGAGTATGATCAAAATATAGTTATTGATGTAAAATTTAAAAGATTATATTTGAGTAATTAAAGAATAGCCACAATATTTTTAATTATATGATATATTGGTGATATGAAGCTAATAAAATTTGTTTCATAAATCACTTAAATTTTATGAGATATATTTTGATCTAATAAAATACAATGCCCTAATATACCTATTAAAATACTTATAAATCATACAAAACCTTGGAGTTTCTCATCGCTAATTCATTTGTCCGACATTAAGGGTTATTGGTATAAATAAAAGATTTGCAAGGGATAAATTCGCTTAAGAAGAATTTCAGGCAAGGTGGCTCCGCCAAAATATATATAACCGTACAAACCGTCTTCCCAAATCCCAATTCCGATTCCATTCCAGAAGCCTTACAGCTCCGATCCAGTCCATTATTCTCCTTCCTCGCAAGAATGTTCAGGAACAAGATCTTGGTACGAGCCTACCTCCCGTCCCCATCGTTCCATCCTTTTGTCATCGTCCAACTCTCTCTCTCCGATTCCTCCTCCCCGATCGAGATCGAAGCCCTCTGCTGGAAGCTCTCACGGCGGTGGCGCGTCGCCTGCTTGCATCCATCGCCGTCCTCCATCTTCGTTAGCTACCAGGTGAATCATCATCGGATCCTTTCTCAATTTCCTTCTACGTACTATTAACTTCTCCTCCGTATCCCGATTGCAGAGAAGTCAGACTGAAGCGGCAGCCCGGGTCGTAGAGGAACTAACCAAAACCCTAGCCGTTTGCAATGTGAGTTTCTATGTCTTTTCTATGGTTATAATTTAGGGTTTCATGATGAATGTTGTTGGTTTACGTAGTGAATTAATCGATTTGTATCCGGGCTTATTGTTGGTGGTATTTTACAAGGTGGAGGAGGAAGAGGAGGTTGTGAGATCTGCAATCCTGATTGCTAGGGTAGTTGAATGTTGGTTAAGATCATTAATGTTGGAGAAGAGCTGGGGATGCATTGGAGACAGTACATTTGTGAACTCTACTTTTGCCAGTGATGAGGAGAAAAAATATTTCCAAGCGCTTAATGTGGTACCATACATATGTGATAATTTTATAAAATGACATTGTTCCGTCAGTGTAATGTTTAACTGTAGTACTAGTGATGCTGTGTTAAGTTGCTTATTGATTTACATGCTAAACCATGCAGAAATTTTCAGCTGTAAAGCTAGTTTTCTTTGAAAGTAACGCATTAGTCCTCATATAGATGTGCGTATACTTCTACTATGTTAAAACAAGAAGCTATTCTAACATCAACTATGACAAAATGATTTGTTGTTGCGAAAGTACCTACTTGAATGAATTTGATGAACAAAAAAAATAAATAGCAAAGAAGTAAAGCACCAAACAAGACACTAAAAATTACATGGATCAACAATAGCCTAAATCCACAGCCATGAGAGAGGAATGTAATAGATCCACTACAAGAAGCCATAAAATTGTACAAATGAACAAGGTTGAAGAAACATTTTCTCCCAAACTGCACATACATTCAATCTCCCCATAAAGAAATGACTTAAATCTCTTTAGCAAAATTAGTAGGAAGAATTTGTAATATCTTGTAGGATAAAATAATTACAAAGAAAGGTAATAAGTAAAGTTACCAAGAAAATCTCTAGTTAGATGGTACTTAAAGATGATACCTGTCACAGCACGGCCCAGAGAATGAAATTAATGAGGAAGACACAAACAGTCGGACGATAAATACGCTTTCTATAATTATGCGACAACAATGACTAATATTTCTCAAAACACTAAAGTGCCACTAACACTACATGTACATTTAATATGCATTTAAACATAAACACATTTTATCTGCTTTCATTTGAGCGTTTTCTTCTGTAGACATATTCCTCTCCTCTTTCAGCTATTTCTGTTTGTCAAAAAATTTATGTGCAAGTTAATTTAATAGGGCGAGTTTACTTACAAAGTAAACTCAGTGGATAATTATCATTGCTAAAGTAACCTTCAAACATATATAAGATGCATTACCTATTCTTTTTCTTGTTTGTTATATAATATTACAACTTATATAACACTTGATCTATGTATATTCTTATATCATTTAATATACATATTTAGTATATATATACATTTCATATCATTTTCTATTTCATTTATTTATTTATGTATATATTTCATTATACATTTCATAGCATTTGACATTTATTCATTTTTCATTTTCATTAGTACAGAAGCACCGTCTAAATGTATCAATAAAAGTATAAACATTTTCATTTCCTTTTCTATTACTATATAACGTGCACGGGTACGTTGCTTCCTTAGCCAGTAACATACGAGAGTGAACTCCTATAATTTGCATACATATACCTTTTACCTTTTTCATTTATGCTTTTATTTAAATATTATAAATCTTTCATATATCTTTATATATTTTACATCATACATACATTTTCAAACATATACACGTCCAAATCCACTTCCTCTTTTCATTACTTGTATTTGAGATCAATATATATATATATATATATATATCATATTTTCATATACATTCATGTTAACATAGTAAGTGATAAACTGTCATAATAATTTAAAGCCAAATATTCATCATTCATATATACATTTAAATGAACATCATTTTTCATTTAATGGCGTTCGTTATAAATAAACAATTATATAAGATATTTCTTTTAGAGATGAAATGAACATGAAATAATGAAATTTCTATACACAACTATAATTACCCACTTTATTTGTTTTGTGGATGTTCAATTCCTTTTCAAATCTTCAATTCTCTATTCTAGACTTTTCGTGCTCGTCTCTCCTAATTATGAAATCTTCCACTGTTGACCTTAATATTTAATTTTATCATTTAGCACTTAACAACTTTATAATTCCAAATAATTCCAAAATAAATCACTAATTTTATTTGACTAACATCTTTAAGGATAACTTCGAATACTTAATTCATCTCAAAATTTCTATTAAATCAAAATAATTACCTCACCAAAACTTCCATTCCTTGCAATTTCTCTTTCCTCCACCATCGAACCAAAATTTATATCAATTGGATTATTCCAAAATAAAAAATCAAAATGTATTTCTTATTATTTCTTCAACTAGAGAAGCGAGAAATGAAAGTATATAACATCAAACTAAATCACTTACTTTTTCTTAAGTAGGAATTCCAAACCCCAAATTCTTCTTCTCTCTTTTCCCAAATTTTCTTCCCTTACCTTTAACTGAACATTCATCCTTGCTTAGATTAGAAATCGCGTGATGATTTGCACAGAAATAATTAAAAAAAATCGACGAACATACCTTCCTCTTTCTTCTTCTTCCTCTCTACTCCTCTTCTCTCAATTTGCTTCTTTAGCGATAATGACGTAAAAGGAATGAGTGAAACGAAGATATGACTCACGAGGAGTCGTTTGATTTCATTCACGAACTCAAACCTTCGCTTGAAATCGAAAACTAGCCTTCCAACCCCACCTATGCTCGTGTGCGGTCCGCCTGGGTTGCGGCTCTACTCAGTTCTGTCTCCTATTTCATCCACTTGTTAATAGATATTCGATTCAGATGAACCAAATAGGTTTAGTTCTTACAATCTCCTCTCCTTATAAAAATTTTGTCATCAAAATTTAATAGCAAGAATATCTTATACATACTTTAACTGAATAGATGGGGATATTGAACTTTATGTATGCTTTTTTCTCCTAATTAACATTACTTTCTGTTTCATGTTTTCATAAAATCTTCACAAAATATATTTTCCGATTCCTTAGTTATTTCACATCATATTCCAATATTCTTTCGAGTTCTTTAACATATTTAAAATCAGGTTGCAAGCCAATTAATTTTGACTGGATTCTCTTTGACTCATCTGATACATACTTCTGAAGCACTGATATGTGAAACATATTGTGTATCACTTGCATATGTACTGACAGGTTCAATTTGTAGACCATATTTTCTATTCTTTCAATAATTTCAAAAGGACCAATGAATCATGGGCTCAATTTTCCTGTCTTCCCAAATCATTATACGCCCTTCATTGGACTGACTTTAAGGAAAACAAATTCACCTATTTTAAACTCAGTTGGCCTGTGTTTTGCATAATATTTTCGTTATCTATCCTGTATAGCCTTTAATCTATCTCTGATCAATTTGATCTTATTGGTGGCATCATCCACCAGTTTTGTACCAATTATTTTTCTTTCACATATTTCTGCCCAATATAAGGGTGTTCTGCACTTCCTAAATCTTACAATTTCATTAACATATATCTTTATCAATTTCTTCACTGATTCTGTCTGTTTGATTGGTAAGAAATGAGCTGACTTGGTTAATCTATCTATAATAACCCATATAGCATCCCGACTCTGCCTTGACCCGGATAATCCAAATACAAAATCCATTGCAATTTCTTCCCATTTTCATTCAGGTATTGGTAAAGGCTGCAATTGACCATCAAGCTTTTGATGTTCAGCTTCAACCATTTGACAGAGAATGTATTTTGCTATAAATTCTGCAATACTCCTTAATCCTGGCCACCAAAATAATGTCCTCAATTCTTGATATATCTTTATATTATCTGGATGAACTTCATTGTTAGATAGGTGAGCTTTCTGTAATATTTCTTCTATTAAATTGCCATCATTTGGAATACAGATTCTATATTTATACTTTAACAATCCTTCATCATCGAATACAAAATTCTCTAACTGTTCTACTTGCACTTTCTTTATGATTTCTTGAAATTTTAAATCTTGAGATAATGAATTGAATACTTTATCCTTCAAAGTGGATTGAATTATCAACTGATTTAATAACATATCTTTAGTGTCTTTTTGATTGACCACTAAAATCGCTAGTCTTTCCATATCTCTAATTATCTGCTCCTGTTGAGTAATCAACCAATTTGCACATTCAAAAATGTTTCTGCTTAGCGCATCTGCAACTATATTTGCCTTTTCAAGATTATATTATATATCCAAATTATAATCTTTAATTAGCTCTAACCATCTTCTCTGTCTTAGATTAAGCTCTTTTTGATTAAAAGTATATTTGAAACTCTTATGATCTGTATACACTTCACATATGACTCTATATAAATAATGTGTTCAGATTTTGAGTGCAAAAATCACAGCTACTAATTTCAAATTATGGGTGGGATAGTTTCTTTCATGAACTTTTAATTGCCTTGAAGCATATGCCATCACTCTATCATGCTTCATTAATACACATCCAAGTCCCCTTAACGAGGCATCACAAAAAATTTGAAATCCTTTGAATCTGATGGAATTGTTAATATTAGGGCAGTCATTAAACAATTCTTCAGCTTATGAAAAGCTCCTCCATACTGATCATTACATTTAAATTTTACTACATTTTGAGTTAATTTGGATAACGACATTGCAATCTGATAAAATCCATCTACAAATCTTTTGTAATAACCAGCAAGACCTAGATAACTTCTTACTTCTAAAACTGTGGTTGGCTTTGGCCACTCTACAATAGTTTTGATTTTATTCTGATTAACAGAAATGCCTTCATCATTAATCACATGTCCAATAAAATTTATACTGCTCAACCAAAATTCTCACTTTAAAAACCTGGCATATAAGTATTCTCTTTAAGTATTTGCAACACTGCATTCAGATGATTGGAATAACTCTCTTCATCTCTTGAATAAATCAATATATCATCTATAAACACAATTATAAAAATGTCCAAGGATGGTTTGAAAATTTTATTCATCAAATCCATAAGTACAGTTGTAGCATTCGTCACTCTAAATGGCATTACTGCAAACTCATAATAGTTATATTTGATTCTGAAAGCAGCTTTAGCTATATCCTCCTCCTTAATGCATAGTTGATGATACCCAGAACTCAAATCAATCTTAGAGAAAACAGTGGCTTCCTTTAGTTGATTAAATAGGTCATCAATTATGGGCAATGGATATTTATTTTTAACAGTGAGCTTATTCAATTCTCTATAATCAATGCATGTTCTGAAACTCCTATCTTTTTTCTTTACAAATAATACTGGAGTTCCCCATAGAGAGGAACTTGGCCTGATAAACCCTTTATCTACCAAATCTTGTAATTAACTTTTTAACTCCCGTAATTCTTTAACCGCCATTCTGTATGATGTTCATTCTGTATGATGTTTTTGCCACTGGTTCTGAACCCGAAATCAAATCAATAGTGAAATCTATCTCTTTTTTTGGTGATAATCCTAATAAATCATCTAGAAACACCTTTGGATATTCTTTAACTACATGTATATCCTTCAACTCTTTAACTTCCTTATTTGTATCTGTTACTTGAGCAATAAAATACCGACACCCTTTTGATACAAAATTACAAACTTTCATATATATTATTACCATTGAAGAAATTCCTCTATCTTTATAAAATTTACATTCTTTTTTTTTTCAGGAAATTTAAATCTTACAATCTTCTTGTTGAAGTCTATAATCATAAAGTGATTTGATAACCAATCAATTACCAAGATCATATCATATTCATACAATGGTAGTGCATTCAAGATTGCTTTGAATTTTCTCTTATTTATTTGAAATTCAATTTGACATATACTATTAATATTCATTTTAGATCTATTGGCATTAATATTTTTAAAGTTAAGTTGCTTCATAAACATTCAACCCAGCAGATCTAACAAATTCCTCTGAAATGAAGGAGTGTAAAGCTCTTGTATCAATGAGAATTTGTATAGACTTTTCTTAAATTATTATCATACCTATAAAATTTTCATAAGAATTAACATATATATATATATATATTATTTTTTTAACAATTTTCATATTACTTATTTATATAACTTTATTAATCATGCAATTAAAAAATTTTCATGAATTAAATAAAAATATACATGTAATCACTTCAGGTGAGTCCTTGGCATCTTGCTGAGACAATGCATATACTCTAGGCTGAGTATTCTATCAACCTTGACTTGATCTGGAGTAGAAACAACTGATTCTATACATTTCTCTGAGGTCCAGAATTCATTCTTGATTCTCTTATTAATCTTTGCCCTAAAGTAGGATAATTCTTAGCTATATGACTTTGTTGGTATCAGAAATAAGTGTTTATAACAGATAGATATTCTTCCTTGTGTTGCCTTCCACACTTCCTGTAATTGTTTATGCTCATTTGACTGCCACTTCTACTGAGCTTTGCCTTCTTCTAATTAAATTTCTCAGATTGTGAAATGAATTTGCTGTGTGAATTTTAAGAAGCTCTCATAACATCACCACTCTTCCTCTTCTGAAACTCACATCTTTTTTTGGGTATTTTGCAGGTTCATTTCTATCCTTCTAGCTCTCTCCACTAATACAGTATAATCTTCAATCCCTATAGGAACAAGGGGTTGCTTTATTACATCTTTCAATCCAGATGAGAATCGGTGACATTTTTTCTCTGCAGTATATATTAACTGAGGAGCATATCTGGACTATATGGTAAATTCAACCTCATACTACAAATCTGATCTATCTCCTTGTACTAATCTTAAAAACTTATTCTGCATCTGCCTCATCGTAGAAAGAGGCACAAATCAATCTCTAAACACCCGAGTAAAGTCATCCCACTTGATTTGTATGCTAGGCACTCCTTCAAATTTATCTTGATACTGACCTCTCTACCGCCTTTCAGCCTCACCATCAAGTACAAAGGTCGCCAATGAAACTTTCCTCTCCTCCGGACAGAACATTTCTTCTAAAATCTTCTTAATCCTTAGCAACCGGTTCTCTGCCTCAATTAGTCCCTCTACTCCCTTAAATAAAGGTGGTCTCATATCTTGGAACAGCTTTAAGTACTTATGCATGGTCATACTACTGCCGCTGTTACTTCTTGATGGTTGATTTCTTGAGTCTTGAATCAACTGAGTTATAGCTGTCATCATTTGTGTCATTGCATCTGAGTTAACAACAATATTAGGCACTACTCTTTCTACATCTTCTTCAGGATCATTCTAGATCCTGAAATATAATTAAATTTTTTTATAAATTTATAATCTATTATCAATTCAACTTCAATACTTAACCTAATGACTCTTTCAATATATTTCATATCCTAATTGGGCTCTGATACCACTTTTATCATGACCCGGTGATGAAGACATTCGACCGTAAAAGTTTATCAGAGGAGCCGAAGATCGACGGCCATGATTGCACCACTTTGAGTTATTATTTGTATTTTGATTTATTTATGCATTTTTTTATTTTTACCCTCACTTGAGTGAGTAGGCCTATGTGACCCTAGGGGGCACTTTTGTCATTTGTTTTATTATTATATTTTGGCTATTTATAGCCTCCTCATCTTCTTTTTGAGGGGATGGATGATTATTAAGAGAAAATTTTGCACTTTTGTTCTTAAGAGCTTTGAGAGTTCTTATGAGAGTTGAAGTCCCTAGGTGAGAGCAACGTACTACCCACCAGCTGCAGGAAGCGTTTGGGCTCATAGTTTGAAGTCCTTAGGTGAGGGCAAAGTATTACTCATCAACCGCAGGAAGCGTTCGGGCTCGTGGTTTATCTTCTTCACCGACTCCCTCTCCTCCTTCTCCCCTAGCCGCCACCTTCATGTCGCTCTGATACAATTCCTCTTCCCTCAGTCCTTCTCCAACTCTCGGCCCAACCACCTTCACCAAGCCGCCGGCCTCCACTTTCCCCAATCTTTGGCCGAACCCTTCCCCCACCCAACCATCAGTCCCACTACCTTCCTAGCCGCAGGCCTCAATCCCCCCTCCCCTTGGCTCCAAAATTTCAAAACCAAGCATTCATTATTTTCCTAATTTAAATTCTTGTAAATTTGGAAAGGCAAAAGATTTCAAATTTAAATAATTTTGAATTTAAAATCTCTTTTCGAAAAGAAAAGAGTTATGTTAGGAAAGCTCCTCCAATCATGCTATTTTAAATTTAAATAGATAATTATCATGATTTCTTTCTCTAATTAATATTCCAAGATTGGCAAGTCATTAAATACCCCACCTCTCCCCTTTGATTTCAAATTTTAAATTTCAAACGCATAGTCACTACTTTCCATAATTAGCGTATTTTAAATTAGGAAGATTTTTAAATCAGATTTTAATTTATTTAAAATCTTAAATTCCTTTTCTAAAATAACATGAGCTATATTAGGAAACCTCCCCCAATCATGCCAATTTGAATTTAATGGGAGATTAGCCTTAATTTCCCTTCCTATAATTGATAGCCTAGGATTGTCAAGTCATGAAACACTCCAATCAAGTCCCCATAAAAAGGATCGTACCCTCCCTCTCTCCCTTTCCACTTTTGTTCCTCCTAATTAAGTCTCTCAATCAATTACCCCAAATTAACTTCAAATTTGATGTTTGATTTAATTCTTATTTCCTTAATTGAGCGATCATAATTGGCAACTCTAGTAAATCAATAATCCCACCCCAATCATGGCTAGCTTGGTTCTATATCACCCGGTCCAGAGACTCAAATTAACGAGGTAGAAATGAACAATCGGACGATAAATACATTTTTCACAATTATGTGATAGAAATTATTTATATTCCTCAAAACACTGAAGAGACACTAACACTACTTGTACATTTAATATGCATTTAAACATAAACATATTTTACATGCTTTCATTTGAGCATCGTCTTCTGTAGACATATTCCTCTCATCTTTCAACCATTTTTATTTGTCAGGAGACTTACCTGAAAGTTAAGTTAATAGGGTGAGTTTACTAAACTCAGCGGATAATTACCATTGCTGAAATAACCTTCAAACATATATAAGATGTAATACATGTTCTTTTTATTGTTTGTTATACAACATTACAACTTATATAACACTTGATCTATGTATATTCTTATATCATTTAGTATACGCATTTAGTATACATATACATTTCATAGCATTTGACATTTATTCATTTTCCATGTTCATAAGTATATGAGCATCATCTAAATGTACCAATAAAGGCACAACTATTTTTATTTTCTTTTTCATTACCATTTAATGTGCACGGGTATGTTGCTTTCTCAACCAATACCATACGAGGATGAACTCCTGTAACTTGCATGTGTTGACCTATACTAAAGCAGCCAAAAGAAGCAAAAGAAAAATGAAAATAAAAAGAAGCTTAAATGATTACCTGTGTCGACTGCCCATCCCGCGAATCCTGCAGAAATCCCGCCGCAGCTACAGTAATCACCTCTCTGCAGTTCGGCGCCGCTTCAGAGCCACGTAGATCGCATCAATTCTCCTCCCTTCGCGTCGTTAAAATGAGAGCGAGACTTCCTTCTCTCGGTCGCTACTTCATTCTTCCGCAAATCCCAATTGCCAGAAGACCCTCTTCTCTTCTTCTTCCCTCGCAGCCGTCGCTACTTCTGACTCCCATCTGCGAATAGGAGTTCCGACCCCGCTCTCCCTCACGATCTCCAACCTCCTCTCAAACCGAAGCCAAACGAACCCCTCTTCCCTAACTTCCCAATCTAGTTCGCAGACCTACTGAACCGAACCCCATCTTCTCTCTATCGTAGCTATTTTCGATCCTCCACAGCAACTGGAGCACCTCAAGCCGGCCAAATCTTGACCCCACCCTGATTCCTTCAAGAGAGAGAGAGAGAGAGAGGAAGATAGAGAGAGAAGAAGTTTTCCCTACCTCACCGATTCCCGTCGGCCTCCACTGCAACTTCTGCTCCAATCTCCACCTTACCGAACTCCTCTTTCTCTGACCTAGCCGCAGAGCCCGAATCCCTCTGCTTTCCTCTTCCCGATCCTCTAGCCGCAAGCCTTCATACCTGACCTTCCCTGCCTGTAGGATCGGAAGTTACGACATTTTGGCTGCAAGCAACAACGGGGGCTCACTGTTGTGAAGGTAACCATCACCCTTTCGTGCGCTTTCTTGGCCTATTCCCGTGGATTTGCCGAACCAATGGGAGGAGAGGGGAGAGTTTAATTTTATTCTAATTATAATTAATTATAATCCCTAACGATTATAATTAATTATAATTAATAAATAGTTAATTATTAATTAATTATAATCATAAATAATTAATAAATAGTAATTAATTATTGATTATAGTTATCTGATTAACTATAATTAATTCTAATTAATTATAGTTAATTATTAAGTAATTATAATCATAATTAATTAACTAATTGTAATTAATTACTAATTATTAATTAATTATTAATTATAGTTATTTAATTAATCATAAATAATTAATTAATGATAATTAATTATGATTATTTAATTAATCATAATTAATTATTGTTAACTATTATTAAGTATGATTAATTAAAAGAGAAAGTGCTCTTCTCATTCTCTCGCCTCGGTCCACAAGCCTCCACCACCGGTCCACACTTGCAAAGGTATACTCCCTAAACTTAGATTCTCGTTCTCGTCGTTAGCGGCGAGCTGGCAAACCCCCTACGCGCTCACATAGCGTAGTAGGGAGGGAAGCTAGCGCGACGCCTACGACGAGGCGGGCAATCGCCTTAAACCCCGTCCTCGACGCTTGCGACGAGCCGGCAAACCCCCTACGCGCTCACGTAGCGTAGTAGGGCGGAAAACCGGTGCGGCGCTCACGACGAGGTGGGTAATCCCCGGACCGCTCATGTAGCGCGAGGGGGACAAAAATTAAGTACCCACATGTGGGGAAATTTCTGTGTTTCTTTGCAACATGTGCCCAAGACCCCTAAATGCTCATGTAGCGGGCGGGGATTGAAGAAAAATTTGCTGCCGTAGTGTCTACGGACATCTACCTGAAGCGCGCACGTCGCGTGGAGGGGAAGGCAGCCTCTTGGTTTTTCCCCTAAACGGGGGAGACGCCGGGAGGCTGCTGAAATTTTCAGTGCACTGGGGACTTTGCTTGAATTTGGACTTCATTTGGACATTGATTGGAGCATTAAATGGACTTAATTCGAACTAAAACAATCAATAAAAATTTTCTTTTGGACTTGAATAGAATGCATAAAATTTTCAAACTCCAAAGGACCTACTTTGAACTCAAATGAACATGTTGAAGATCATAAAAAAATTGAAACTAATGTGACTATAGGATACATGAACTCGAAATGAGTTTGAATTCAAAAAGACTACAAGTAACTCGAGCGTGAACTGGACTTGAGCAACAAAATAAAGAATTTGAACTCAACATGATTTGAGCTTGCAGAAAATGACAGAAAACTTGCACTTGGACTTAGAACTTGAATGATCATGCACTCTAAGGGACTTGCAACAAAGGATATTGATTCAAACATCAAATGAACAAGACTTGAATCAAGCTTGATCAAGAAGGACTGAGGTTGAACAATCACAAAAACTTGAATCATGTGCAAAAGAACTTACAAGGACTTATGGACTTCAACATGATTTATTTGTAATGGACTTAAAATGATTGCTACGATTATAATAGTTTACTCATGAATGAAGCAAGAAACAAATATGACAAATCCCTTGCAAGTGTGAAAAAAAGAATTGGCATGCGTATGATGTCCTATTTACAAGCAAATAACAAGCATCCATGAGTGGCAATGGATGATTCATCAAATGTATAATAGTTTGCATGCAAACCAAAATAGCAAACTCATGGATAACACAACTTGCTTGCAAAAGAGATCAACAAAAAAACTCTACCTATTAGCTATGACATGAAATCCCTAATGAATGACAAGGGGCCTTCATGAAATTGAGATGCAAACACAGATTCATGGTGGATGTGATGAATTCTTACAACCCTCATGCAGTCAAGCACACCAACTCGTCTACAAACAAAACACTGTTGATGAATGTATGCAAGCATCATGCAACGGACACAATAATGTTTCTATGACGAACGCAAACTCCTACGAGCCGTCGTAGGCAACTCTTCTTGTACACAACGTTTCTACTTTTGAACTATGGCATGAAACCTCCAACGAATGTTAAAGAGCTGTCATGATAATTGGAATGCAAACACTATCAAGAGACATTCCCACAAGCAGTAATGATCCAATGTCAAACAAATGCAAGAAACATTGGCAAGTCATAGCGATCAATATGCAGCATGTGATGAACACTACGACACTCTTACAGTCGACAATAGTGCAGTATCAAGCAAGTATATTAGTCCCTTACAAACCAATGACGGTTGTCTAAGGGTGGCAGACCCGTCCCTACAAGCAAGAGCAATCGTCATACTACCTGAGATTGATGAAAAGTGGACATGATGCAAGTACAACGATTTTCCTATAAGCATATTCAGGAGATTGTAGTGAACATGAATATCCCTTGCGAGCAGTGGTGAATGATATGATGCTTGTGGATAGCAACAATGGGTATATCATAAGTACAGTGAACTCCTTGTGGAAACAAATACGCACAACATCTGTAAGCAACCTTGAAAGATCTGCAATATATACAAATCCCCCACAAATATAGATGTGCGCACCACATATCATCTATGGGTAGATGAAGAAAGACTTCAGTAAATGCAGTATCCTGAAGTCAATTCCAATCCATGAATGAAAACATCTACCTGACTATAAGTAGCAGTAGGGGAGATCGTATAACGCCACGCCACCGGATCTGCAACATCCCTGCAAGCAGACAGAAGGCGTACAAATCCCCAAATGAAATCCGTACGACGCCACGCCACCGGATCTGCAACATCCCTGCAAGCAGACATAAGGCGTACAAATCCCCAAATGAAATCCGTACGATGCCACGCCACCGGATCTGCAACATCCCTGTAAGCAGACAGAAGGCGTACAAATCCCCAAATGAAATCCATACGACGCCACGCCACCGGATCTGCAACATCCCTGCAAGCAGATAGAAGGCGTACAAATCCCCAAATAAAATCCGTACGACGCCACGCCACCGGATCCGCAACATCTTTACAAGCGGACAAAAGGCGTATACAAAAGTCCCAGTAGAATGCTGCATTCAAATGGCGGTCACCCGTACAACCAAGCAGCAACAAATATTTTAAAATACCCCCGCACATGCACTGTAGTTTTGTATACATATAGGTACACGTAAGGGAATGTATTACACACCCGCATGGGCCCCGGCGAGCGTGTTATTGGTACTGACGTCTAGGGATGCTGCGCGGGTTAATTAGTGAATTCAAGTTCGAGCCCGATCCTCCTATACGGGTAGATAGGAGTCGACACGGCTCGAACCATTAAATAAATATGCGGTCGTGAGATCGACCGAGATATTCATTTTATAGTTCATATTAGGCCTTCAAGGCCTATAATCAAAATAATTCACTAACAAAGGTCCGAAGCTTACGAAATCTGATCCTCTATCAGTAGCTCGACAGAGTGGACAAGGTTCAATCCACGAATGAGAAATGACCCCATCTACCCCGATGATGGCCGTGTTGATAGAAGATCTCAACCGGAGGGGTTAACTTCAGCCATTTCAAATATCTTTAAATTTTCACAAAATCCAGATAATTTTCAAGTGACTTCAAGGTCACCCCGATGATGGCCGTGTTGAATGCAAATATCAACCGGAGGGGTCCATCACAAATATTTTCAAATGCCTCCCAAATTCCATCAAAATCCAAAACTCTACGAAAATTCCCAGGATCTCAAAACTCCGAAAATATTTAAAAATTGAAATCCAACTATCAAAACACTTAAAGCAAAACACATCCACCCTCCGCAACAGTTTGCCGAGGTGGACAAATTAAAATTTACTTCAGCTCACATAGAGCTAATGCCTAGTCGAAAATATCACTAGGATCCATTCTCAAACAATCTCCTGCCAGCAAGGATGTGGTACGAGTCCTCTAACCGGCAGTTTCGCCGCCAAATGGCACTGCAGGATAAACGGTTATGACTCGGGGCCCTCTGAACCAGGTGGTCGCCGCCAAATGGCACCATTATATTATGGTTATGGCCAGAGCCCGTATGCTCCCCAATGGCATCAAATCCTTGAGATATGAATCAATAGGATATGATCGATAGGGCACAAAGCCCTCTGTTAGCTAAGGTGGATTCAAATTTGTCCCCTTAGGCAAATACTCACCCCAGGTCTACAAGGTACCCTTGGACGAAGCAACCCATGGCTGCCGACAAGGATCCTTCTGTCAGGTTGGGTCGACTACCTCCTCTGACTAAGTAGACCAGGGACCACGATGGCCCGGGACGACGGAACCATGGGATCTTGATCGGGTCTATCATCCATTCCCCCACCATCCGCTTTAAGTGCAAAATGGTGAAATTTCTATTTTAAATACCAAATCTTCAAACTTTCAAACCTTCAACCCATTGCTGCTACTATAAGCCAGACTCACGTATTTCTACGTATCTGATTGACGACTAGCCTTAATCGAAAGTTCTCTCTCGTTACCGGGAGGGGTAATTAACTATAGGGGCTTGCGCCTATAGGAAACCAGAACCCAGATCATAAAGTCCTCGCAAAATGAGGGCGAAATCTCTGGGTAGTGTCTTATTTACAAACCCATCTGCCTTCCAAAATTTACCCCGGAACTTTAATTCGTTAAAACTCCCCCCCAAAGAAAGCAAAAGTCGGGCGGAGGCCGGGGCCGAATTTTTGGAGCCCACAGCATGCTTATATCTTTTCTCTTTTTTATTTATGCTTTCATTTACATATTATAAATTTTTTATATATCTTTATATATTTTACATCATATATACATTTTCAAACATATACACGTCCAAATCTACTTCCTCTTTCCATTACTTGAATATATATATATATATTCACATTTTCATATACATTCATGTTAACATAATAAGTGATAAACTGTCATAAAAATTTAAAGCCAAATATTCATCATTCACATGTACATTTAAATGAACATTAATTTTTATTTAATGACATTCATCATAAATAAATAATTATATAAGACATTTCTTTTAGAATTGAAATGAATATGAAATAATGAAATTTCTATACACAGCTATAATTACACACTTTATTTGTTTTGTAGTTATTCAATTCCTTTGCCAATCTTCAATTCTCAATACTAGACTTCTAGTGCTCATCTCTTCCAATTATGAAATCTTCGACTATTGACATTAATATTTAATTTCATCATTTGGCACTTGACAATTTTATAATTCCAAAACAATTCTAAAATAAATCATTAAATTTATTTGACTAACATCTTTAAGGTAACTTCGAATATCTAATTCATCTCAAAATTTCTATTAAACCAAAATAATGACCTCACCAAAACTTCTCTTCCTTCCTTAGAATTTCTCCTTCCTCCAATGTCGAATCAAAATTTATATCAATTGAATTGTTCCAAAATAAAAAATCAAAATGTATTTCTTATTATTTCTTCAACTAGAGAAACGAGAAATGGAAGTATATAACATCAAACAAAATCACTTACTTTTCCTTAAGAAGGAATTCCAAACCCCAAATTCTTCTTCTCTCTTTTCCCAGATTTTCTTCCCTCACCTTTAACTGAACATTCATCCTTGCTTAGATTAGAAATTACTTATGATTTGCACAGAAATAATAAAAAAAATCGACGAACTTCCTCTTTCTTCTTCTTCATCTCTACTCCTCTTCTCTCTGTTTTCTTCTTTAGTGATAACGATGTAAATGGAATGAGTGAAATGAAGATATGACTCACAAGGAGTTGTTTGATTTCATTCCCGAACTCAAATCTTCGCTCAGAATCGAAATTCGGCCCTTCCAGCCCCGCCTACCCTCGTGTGCGGTCCGCCTGGGTCGCGGCTCTGCTCGATTCCGTCTCCGGTTTTGCCCGCTTGTTAATAGATATTCGGTTCAGATGAACAGGATAGGTCTGGTTCTTATAATACCATACGTTTTGTCATTGCGATTGCACTATGTGTGAGATAATAGCAAACAATGTATAAAATTGCTCAATTTGAGGCACACCTTAGGTGAGTTACACATGCACCTAATGGGGATAAATGAGACATATGCCTCAATTATTTGAGGCATGCCTTGTGGTGTCTATAATGAGGCATACACCTCAATTTCATATTTTAGAAGGTGATTAGCTTTTTTAATTTGAAAGCTTGAAGCTCAATTGACATTATAATTTATACTAAACCCATATCATTAAGAAACAAAACAAAATTCATGAACCTCAACTCACGCCTAGAATTGGGAGTTGCGCTGGAGATTTCTTCCTACGCAAAGAGCCACAGATGCAGCTTTTTCACCGTCATTGCTACTATGCTACCACCATTATTGTGTTGTAGCTACTGCTTTCTGTCACTGGTAGTCCTTCTCCTTAATTTCTTATCTTCTCTAATTTTCTTTCTGCTTTTTGTAATTTTATTTTCTTTTATCTTTTCCTTTTTCTATTCACTTTTTTGGATGAAATTCTTAGTTTAGTGTTATATGAAATGGTGGGAACTTTTGAAAGAGTTCAATAGGAAATAGGAGAAGTAATATAAAAAATCCGGTATGTAAGTATAGTGTTGGATGCAAATTTTTGGGAGAGGTAAGGCATATTTATTGGAAATGCAATTACTGTGATAAAGAAGTTAGAAAAAAGGTAGCACAAGAATGAAAGAACATCTTTTCGGTTCTCATAAAAATATTACATCATGCACTAAAGTACTCGAAGAAGTGAAAGAAGAAATTTGTTATTACCTTAATAATATAACCATGCACAAACATTTTGCATAAAAGGTAATTTGATGATAGAGTTGATAGTGGCTCTTATTATGATAGTGGGCCAAGTGACAAAGATTCTTCTTCCCCTAGGCCACAAATATTCAATGTGGTTGCGAGGGGAGTACTCATAGATTAATATATGATGAATGTGGAGAATGAAAACTAGATGAGATCAACATGGCATGGACCTTGTTTTATAAATAGGCAAGACCTTGAAGTGAAGTAAAAAAATGAAACTTATTGTTTTCATCACTCTCTAAGAAAACTAGCTATTGATGAATTTTTGTTTTATTTTTCTATCCAATAAATAATACATAACCATGACTTTGATTCATCACATGTTTTCATTATTGTTCCCTTTCTTGTAAAATGATATATTTTTTACCTTGCAATTGTAGAGAGTACAATCAGAAATAGATGGTCTTATTTTCCTTGTTTCACCCGATGTAATTTGGTTTACCAGGAATAAGGTATCCTGCTCAGTTTTCTCATCTTCTAAAGTCAAATAATAGCAATTTTTAATTCACCAAATTGGCATACTATTTTAGATCGCGGATTTAATTGCTTCCCAAGCTTTGCAAAGTTTGCATGATGGCAATATAGCACTTGTGGAGAAAGATAGACTTTTTACTGCTTGCATTATTCTTCCTTCTCTTTACAATGGACAAATCTTAGGTAAAAATAATTACATCTTTCCTGAACCGTGGGCTTATGAATCGTCCCTAAGCATTTTCTAGTTGATTTTTTATGATAGGACTGAGCAAACTGCCCCCTGTTGGAGAGAATTTTGAACTGTTGGAAGAGCTTTGGAAATTTAAGGCAATCAGACAAAACTTGTTACCCTCCCTTCTTCCCTGCATTCTTGATAAATTCTCTTTCTCATAACCTCTTTTAAAAATTCAATTTAGTTAGTTCTTTTTTGTTAGATAGTCTTGTTGCGTGGACTATAATATCCTTTAAGTTGACTATTTCCTTTACACTCGTGCCATGCAGCATGGTCAACCTTTATCGAGTGATTACTATGTCAATGTCCATTTCAGCTATGGAGGACAAACATACAAGCAATGGTCAACTTTTTTGATAGATCTGCACCCTTGCAAATGATTAATATTTTTTTCCTTTTCAGTTTGGAGCATCTAAACTTCAGTTATATACAGGTTGCCCTCAGCTTTTGTTCTTCGAGGTTCAGGGTTGTCTCCAGCCCCACAGACAGTTAGATCTTCAATGGCAGTTAATGCTTTGAACTCTTTCATTAATACCATAGGAAGTGAGTATATTTTATGCCTCTTCATTGGCATATATTCAGTGTTCAGTGCAAATGCAATTCTTTAAGCATGCATGATTTTTTTCTTCGAGAAATTATGTTATGTAACCATTGAATATCAGTATTGGTGTTTATCCAAATCAAATCCCGCAGGTTTTTCTTATGTTAAATCTGTTGTCTATCCAAATCAAATCCTGCAAGTCCTTTTCAAGTTAAATCTCTAGCGACACATTGTTCCAGTAATTTCAGGTCAAACATACAGTCATGGGTTGAATCTGTTAGAAATTTGTCCGCACTAAATTATAATCATAAGCCTTACCAAATTTTATGATTCTTGAATGTGTATTGAATGAAAATGAAACCTCATGTGGTTCAGTTTGCTTTGGGCATCGCTTCACTTCTATCTTGTTCAACATACTATCCAGGTTGTTACGCTTCTAGTTGAGGTCAGCTTGAGCGGGTCCTTTGATATGTGGTCATAGGTCACTGGTATTTTGGTTGTTTCATTTACTTCTTAATGGCTCATGTTACTAGTTTTGAAGAGGACTTAATCATTATCATCACCACAGTGATCATTAACCATGTCCAACTGTTTGGGGTCTTCAATTGAGAAAACCTCAATCTTTAAATTTTATCATCCATCATATTCAATGCAGGTTCAGATTTCTTTGGTCAAGGTCCGCTGAAAGTGAAGGTACACGTGCCTGTTAACTGAAAATATTGAAGTTTCTTCTTGATTATTATCATCTTTACTGTATTTCACTTGCATTTTGTTTTCATCATTCAAGTGGTCTTCGAACGTAATATCTTTGTTCCTTCTGATACTGAACTAAAAATTATGCACTTCTTGAACTTAAAGTGCTTGATGATTTTTTATGTTATTAACTTCTAAAACGATTAAGTCATTTGTTAGCCGCTCAACAGCTTTTCTAATTGTGCACTTATAAGTTGCTATTAGGCTAAAATCAGTGTGCATCAGAATATAGTCTTTTAGATATTGCTGATTGTCGCAATATTCTATAGTAATATATATTTAAAGCAATGCTTGAGAAGTAAATGTTTAATTGCATCCAGATACCAATGTTGCTACCTTTAGCACTTCATGTGGCTGCATGGATATAAAATACTGTTCTTTATAATGAAGGATGTATCTTCACTTGAAACTCCTATGATGCAACCTGGCTGGAAAGCGGTCGGAACTACAAGTAATGACGATAAAATCAATACTTCTGCGACTGATCAAAGCCTCGCTTCCCAGAATCTCCATTTAACTTTAGGTACTTAAAAGATTGTCAATCCTCCACAAATATGTCTAGTCATGTGGTTTGTACTGATGTTTTTTTCCTTTTGCACCTACAAGATTTTCGCACCCGAAAACCAGCTCATTGGTTTATTTCTGCTAATAGTATGTTGGATCATGATAAAAATCTTTCTGCTGCCTTGACAAGCGATGGAATGACAGAAACTACAACAACATGTGTTTTTCAACTCCCAATCCCAAAACCATTGAATGAAGTTGTGCAAGCAACAGCAAAACTTCCACCTGTTAGTCAATCTGAAACTTATCAAAGAGGTACATTTCTTTTTTGATCTTTTTCATAAGAATTATTTACCAGTTGCACGCCCACCCTCCCAAACATGATTTCCAGTCATAGCAAAAAAAGTGAAGGAATTTAAAAGCTTATTCTGATCCAATACACATGATATGAGCAAGATTAACCCAATGACATCTAAGTTTTGTATTCCAGTTTTTTTTTTTTTCTTTTTAGCTTTATTTAGTCTAACATGCCAATGATGTTGGTGCCTATGAGAATGGGTGATGAGGATGTTGTTAAGAGATTTCTAGGAGTTTTGGTGAGGTGGTGGAAGGGTTAAGACTAGGGGCGGAATTAGTCTTAGATTTTAGGGGGGACAAACGTATAAAAAATAAAAATATATATATATATATAAAACAAAATTCAAAACAAATTATTATATTGCAATGAAAATTACAAGCTTTACATTCTACTTTGCATTTTTTGATAATGTTGCATTACAATTTCATTTGGGACCAAATCAAATACTTCTTTCTCAATATATGATACTAGAAAATCATGGAGCCAGTCATCACCCATTTTATTGCGCAATCAATGTTTAACAATTTTCATTGCAAACAATGCTCTCTATTGTAGTCATGGCAACTAGCAATGTTAATGCCAAGGCAATCAGCCGGTCAACTAAGGGATGCACAATATCTTTCTTAACATTAATAAATTATTTTGCAAGATCAACAATGCTACTCAAAGATGAGAACTCCTTACTTGTATGCATATCAAGAATGTATGTGGATAACTGGTACTTTAGAGCCACAAGTTCAACTATAGAAAAATCTGCTGAATATAGCTCTGCAAGCCGAATTAATTTCCTTTATCATAAGCAGAAAATGAGGTACTTGGATTTAGACACGAAACACAAAGTAGCAACTCAGTACTAGCTTTAGAGAGTCTATTATTCAGCTCTTGAAGTTGTATATCAACAAAAGTGTAAAAGAAATCCACAAGATAATGATGCAAATTTGTTATTTCCTCATTTTTTGCGTACTGAACGTCGACGAGCCTTGAATGTAGAACTCATAATAGGAACATCAACTTCAAAAATATTGCAAGAACGTGATACTTCTTCCAATAAAGAATCCCATCCATTTTCCCTCATCATCTGTAATTTTTGTTTGGAGATATGCACAAATTTTATTTCATTCATGATATCCTAATTTTTTCTCTGCAAGGCTTTTTATTTGTAACACCTGAAATATCAATCTTTAAGTGCATTGCAATGATAAAATTAAAATATTCTATAACATCTATCAGAACACCATCTTCAACACTTATTGATCATGTACCAATCTTTCTTAATAATTTCAAGCACTTCAATTATTTAAGTGTTCATTTTTTCAAATTAATTAAGGTATGAATGTACGAACCCCAATGGGTGTCATTAGCTTGTTATAAGCTTGTCTCTTGGTTCAAACCCTGACCACTGCTCAACTACCCTGTAGTTAGATAAAAATTTATTTTATCATATTGAATGGCTCTAAGAGCATCACTCCTCTTACATGAAGCTCCTATTGTATTGATAATTTTTGAAGTGATCTCAAAAAGATGCTTCACATTCTAATGGTTTTTTGCTATAGCCACTAAGCACAATTGGAGCTAAAGAGCAAAGCAATGAACATAAAAGCATGAGGGTTATCATTAAGTATTAGTACCTTCAAATCATGAAACTCCCCTCGCATATTAAATGCTCCAGCTTATCCTTGACCTCGGATCCTATGTATGCTCAACGAGTGTTTTGCAAGTATATTTTCAATGGTTGCCTTCAAGGCAACTGCATTAGTAGATGTGACATGTTTAATACCTATAAACCTTTCAATAGCTTATCCCAAATTATGTACATATCTCACATTGCAATATTAAATTAGCAAATGGCAATAGTTCTGAGGACAATCCTGGAAAGCTCTATTATTAATTCCTCTAATCTTTCTTACAATACATTATACTTCTTCATATAATTATGTTTATTTAATTATTCTGTTAGAACAAGTTTCCTATATGTCTTTAGTTCTGGATCCATTTCTATTGTGTAGTATGTTTTGAAAAGACAATTTAGCCATCAAGCAATTTTGTTGACAGTCCGTTATCGCCTACTTTGATAGAGGATAAAATTCTTCACTCGACACGAAAAGAAAGGCAATACTCAAAAACATGATTTTTTGTGAAATAAAACTATTATAGGATATTGATAAACATAATTTTTTCGAGTTAACCACAGAAATGTTTGACAGAATAAAATTCTTCAGTCAATACAAACCGAGCCAAACAAAACTTTACACTACAGAGACAGTGACTGACATCACACTTTACACTACTTTTCAAGAAAACTTCACAATTTTAAATTCTATGAGAACGTGCGGTGGAAGCATTATACCTTATTTGCACGTCCTTACATCTTAATATCAATGGACAATACATTTGCAGAGTTTGCCTATCTTGTTTAGAGTAAAACTGGTAATAATTTTATTTTGTTCCAAACAATACAACAAAACAATAACACAACATTTGCAAATGAGGCCTTTTTTTTTATTTGCAAATGAGGCCTAATTCCTATCGAGAACAGTCAAAACAAACTTATCTAAAAATTGACTTGGATAACTTCTGATGGATTCTGACATATTCAGCACGATGGCTTTGGTGTATATATACTTAACGAGTACTGGGTTTTTTTTTAAAGGGAAACATAGAGTTACTTCAACCATCTTACATCTAAAGTTATTTAAGGAGCGTATTTGGTATGATATGATGCATTTCATAGAGACGAGCTTCATTTTTTATTGTATTTACAACAGAAATTCTTATTTTGTTAAACATATGATGAGATATAAATGAGGTTCTTCTTGATTTCTGCAGAATCAGGTTATAGAAATGATACAATCGCCATTGTCAAGCCTGCCTCAGCCCCATCTAATGCGATGGAAGTAAGTCTTAATAAGATATGCTTGCTCAAAAAATTCCGTATTGACATCTGAAACTGAAAAAGAAAAAAAAAAACTGCAGTAAACCTATGAGATGACTGAGGATTACATTTATTCTGTCAACGAGGAAGAATTGATTTTTTTTGTTTTTTTACCTCTTTTGCTGAATTTTTATTATTTTTTTTTATGTTAGGGTAATGGTCATGTAGATGTTTTTTGAGTTACTGCTGGTGACCTTCCTCTAACTAAAATCAAATTTACCTACAGGAAAGCATTTTACGACAAAGAAAAGTGGACAATTTACCATGTGTAAGCTGTTGAGCTCTCAACTTTGACCCTAATTCTGCGGGAAACTTTACTATCATTTTATTTTCAGAGTTCTAAAGACGTGGGAGACAAAGTGATGAGCGATTCTTTGACTCATAATTCTTTTTCAAAGGCTCAGGAAGGTCAGCGGGTTTCTCCATCAAGTGCATCATTATCTTTATGCTAGTTTTCTAACTCAGCCAGTTTACATTAATGCAGCTGAAAAAAATGAAGCCTTGGGTAAGAGGACCTCTGATAAAGAAAACAAGATAAGTCATCTTTCTTCTATGTAAATATAAGCTACAGGTGCTATCTTATAATTATTTACCCACACAGTAAAAGCGTGCAAAACAAGGCGAAACGGGTGAATTCAGTGACATTTGTGCCGGTGTGGTGCATCACTTGAAGGGACAAACTACCTCCGATTGCCAAATGGGTTGTGCCTGTGGGCTCCGAAAATTCGGGCCCGGCCTCCACCCGGTTTTTGCTTTTTGAGGGGGGAGTTTTAACGGATTAAGTTCTGGGGTAAATTTTGGAAGGCAGATGGGTTTGTAGATAAGACACTACCCAGAGATTTCGCCCTCATTTTGCGAGGACTTTATGATCTGAGTTCTGGTTTCCTATAGGCGCAAACCCCTATAGTTAATTACCCCTCCCAATAACGAGAGAGAACTTTCGATTAAGGCTAGTCATCAATCAGATACGTAAAGATACGTGAGTCTGGCATATAGTAGCAGCATGGGTTCAGAAATTGGAGAGTTTGGAAGGTTTGGTATTTAAAAATGGAAATTTCACCATCTTGCACTTAAAGCAGATGGTGGGGGAATGGATGATGGACCCGATCAAGATCCCATGGTTCCGTCATCCCGAGCCATCGTGGTCCCTGGTCTACTTAGTCAGAGGAGGTAGTCGACCCAACCTGACAGAAGAATCCTTGTCGGCAGCCATGGGTTGCTTCGTCCAAGGGTACCTTGTAGACCTGGGGGGAGTATTTGTCTAAGGGGACAAATTTCAATCCACCTTAGCTAACAGAGGGCTTTGTGCCCTATCGAGCATATCCTATTGATTCATATCTCAAGGATTTGATGTCATTGGGGAGCATACGGGCTATGGCCATAACCATAATATAATGGTGCCGTTTGGCGGCGACCACCTGGTTCAGAGGGCCCCGAGTCATAACCGTTTATCCTGCAGTGCCATTTGGCGGCGAAACTGCCGGTTAGAGGACTCGTACCACGTCCTTGCTGGCAGGAGATTGTTTGAGAATGGATCCTAGTGATATTTTCGACCAGGCATTAGCTTTTTGTGAGCTGAAGTAAATTTTAATTTGTCCATCTCGGCAAACTGTTGCGGAGGGTGGATGTGTTATACTTTAAGTGATCGAATGGTATTTATTTCAATTTTAAATATCTTGAAATGGAATTTCTTGGAGTTTTAAGCTTTGGATTTTGGGTATTTGGATGACACTTTGAATTATCTGGAATAGACCCCTCCGGTTGAGATATGCATTCAATACGGCCATCATCGGGGTGACCTTAAGGTCAGTTGAAAATATTTGAGGTTTGAGGGCATTTTAATTTGAAATTAACCCCTCCGGTTGAGATTTGCATTCAACGCGGCCATCATCGGGGTGTATGGGGTCATTTATATTTTATTGATTGGACCCTGTCGACTCTATCTACTGGTCGATAGAGGATCGGGTTTCGTAGGCTTTGAGCCTTTTGTAAGTGAATTCTCTTGATTATAGGCCTTGAAGGCCTAATATGAACTATAAAATAAATATTCCGGTCGATCTCGCGACCACATATTTATTTAATGGTTTGAGCCGTGTCGACTCCTATTTACCTGTATAGGAGGATCAGGCTCAAACTGGAATTCACTTATTGACCCGCGCAGCATCCCTAGACGTCACGTGTGTACCAATAACACACTCGCCGGGGCCCATGCGGGTTTATGATACATCCCCTTATATGTACCTGAGTGTATACAAATTATGGTGCACATGCGGGGATACATTTGAAATATTTGTAAACGCCTTCTGTCCGCTTGCATGAATGTTGCAGATCCGGCGGCATGTTGTAGCAGCTTCTGGATTGAGTTGTTCGCTGCTTTGTACAGGCAGACTGTCGTGCACTACTTGCATGATTTACGCAGGTAGATTGTAGTACACTGACGAATCTCCTGCTCTCTTTTCACCAATCTCAGGTGGTTTGATGTAGTTGTTTGCAAGGACGGATCTTTCACTACCAATTAACAGTGTTGCCATCTCCGTTTATAAGCACTGTTGCTTGATTCAGGGATTTCATTAGTACATACAGAAGACATATATGCCTCCTGTAATGGACCGTAGACACTTGCACTTATAGAAGACATATGCCTCTACTTGCTACTACCTCATTATATGCTGTATAAGTATCTTAACACTTATGACAGACTCTTTGCTTCCTTCTCATAGATGGCATGCCGTGTGTAGAGCGGGTCTTCTGCGAACGTTGTAGACATTTGCATTTTGTTCAGGTCTTTTGTATAAGGCTCATGGGTACTTTCGTTCATTGCATATCATTTGCTTCCAATTACAAAAGGGGTCGATGTATTTGCTGAACACTGGATTATTACTGATTGTAGGAGTGTCCTAATATTCATTGTATATTACACTGAACATGTTGGCAAGAGAACCGTCGTTTGTAAGGATTATCGTAACTTCTTGCATGACACAAAGTATTGTTCATTACACCTCGTTCTCATATTCGTAAGGGACTATTCTAGTCACTTGTATGTTGATCAGTGTTAGTTGTAGGTTCTTGCTCTGCTCACTGCCCCCCTTGTCATGCAGTTTGTAGGAATATTGTTAATATACCATCCTTGCCCTTAGATGATATCTCACATGCACATTTGTGCTCGCAGATGGTTTATTTCTTCTGCAACATGTCTGCTATCACTGATTGCGAGGGTTTTCTTTTCATCTCCTTGCAAGGTTTGTGTAAACGTTACACCTTAACTGCTGGCAGATCATACTTCATATAGTTGCTTCTAGCATTTCTTGGACTGTAGACGATGCATCACATACATCATAATCTTGTTATGTGATTTCATCAATAAACTGTTGCATTCAATGAAGGTCCCCTTATTTGCATTTTGATATCGATTACAAGAATATCGTTGCTTTTGTTTGTCTATCACTTAATGACATATGGGTCCATTTGTAAGTTCACTTGAGTCCAGTTCAGGTTCCTTGCATTGTTCAGGTTCAAGCCAAAACTCCTTGCACCGAGTTCCTATGAGTTCAAGCTCTTTATGTTCATTTGAATGATTAGAATTCCCTTAGAGTTTGGATATTTATTCATCAATCCAAGGTTTGGTTATATGCTCCATCCCAGTTCAAGTTCTTTAGAGCTCACATTCATTCAAGCCCAGCTCTTTGCGGTCCACATTGTTCAAGTTATTCGCAATGTTCAAATCAAATTTAGCCTTTGAGCCCAATTCGAGTTTATGTCCATTGTAGTCTTGTTCAATTAGGTTCGTGTTCTTGCAAGTTCAATTTCATATAGATTTGAGCTCATTTAAGTTCGACTTAGGCACAATTTTATGTTCAATTCGTTGTCCAAGTGCAGTCTTATGTTTCACCCGAAATTTCGGCAGCATTCCGGCATCTCCCCCGTTTAGGGGAAATTACGAAAAATTGGGCCTTTCCCACCACGCTAGAGAAAAGCGTGCATGGTAGATGCCCTCTTTCGAGGACACCGCGGCCGTGTAAAGTCTTTAACCCCACCACGCCAGAGAAAGGCGTGCATGGGTCTTCAAATGTACCTGTTTTAGAATAACACAGCTTACTTTCCCCGCAGGTACAGGGCCGCGTACGGGTACTTATATCTTTCCCCCGCCGTGCTAAGAAAAGCACGCACAAGGCTCGTCTGCCTCGCTGTAAGCGCCGCACCGAGTTTCCTCCCACCACGCTAGAGAAAAGCGTGCATAGGGGGTCCCTCGGCGCGTCGCAAACACCGAAAACAGGATTTTAGGAGATCGCCCGCCTCGTCGCAAGCCTCGCAGCGAATTTCCTCCCACCACACTAGAGAAAAGCGTGCATGGGTGGTCCTTCGCCACGCTGCGAGCGTTGAGAGCGAGTTTTCTCAAGTTTAGGAGGTTATACCTGCGCGGGGTCGGCGGGGTAATGGTGTTGGCTCGTGGATCGAGGCAAGGCAAGGGAAACTTCTTGCATTTATAATTAATCATGAATTAATCATAATTAGTTATATTTAAATTATAACTAATTATTGTTAATCTAAAAGTAATTATAAATCAGTTAGGTTTAACTTATAATTAATTAGAAACTAAATAGAATTAATTATATGTAATATATAATTAATTATATTCAAATTAAAATTAATTATAAGTTAAATAGTCTTAATTTATAATTAATTAGAAACTAATTACAATTAATTACATTTAATATATATAATTAATTATACTTAATTTGGAATTAATTATAAATTAATTAGTTTTGATTTATAATTAATTAGAAATTAATTATGATTAACTATATTTAATACATAATTAATTATAATTAATAATAATTAATTATAGATAATTAACTATTTGTAATGAATAATTAATTAATTAATTACAATTATAATTAATTAATAATTAACTATAATTAATTACAATTACTTATAATTAACTAAGTAATTATAACCAACAATTAATTATTAATTATTAATTAATTATAATTAGCTAATTAATCATGATTATTAATTAATGATTAACTACACTTAATTAAAAATTATAATTAATCAAATAATTATAATTAATAATTAATCATTAATCATTAATTAATTATCATTAATTTATTAATTATAATTAATTATAAATACTAATAATTATAATTAATTATAATTAAAATACAATAAATCCCTCCTCTCTCTGATTTACGGGATTCAATGGATTTGGCCGAAGAAGCTCGCGAAAGGGTGGTGCTACCTTCAAAGCAAGTGAGCTCCTGTAGTTTCTCCCGATCAAAATGTTCTAACTTCCGATCCAATGGAAGGGAAAGTCATTCCAGGAGCGGGGTCGGACAGCACGAAGGAACTGGAGAAGCGACTCGCGTAATCCTCACGACAAGCGAGCTCTCTTCCTCACTCCCGATCAAGATGTCGTCGTCTTCCGACCCAACGAGAAAGGAACGTCGTCGAGGGAGGCGGAGGGAAGAGCAGGATCGGTCGCACGTCAAGACTAGGGCAAAAGGTCAGTTTCTCTTCCTCTCTTTCCCTCTCTCTCTCTCTCTCTGGTTAGTTGCGGCTTAGGGAAGCTCGGAGGTAGGAGGTCCAGGCGGTGGGAGGTCTAGAGTGGAGTCGGCTTTCGGCTGGGGGAAGACGGGAGGGAGAAGGCTATGGGAGAAGTCGGAGGAGGTTGGATGCAGGCTAGGGCAGGGACGTCGGCTTCGGTGAGCTCACAAGCGGAGGAGGATCGCATGTGGGAAGAGTAGCGAGAGGGGGAGTGCGAATGTGAGAGTCGAGAGCTTCGCAAGTTCTCATTTTAAAGGCGACGAGGGCTGTTTGACCGAGGCGAGCGCGGGATTTTTGCGTGCCCTGCTCTGAAACGACGCCGTTTACAGGGGATGGGGACTGTAGCAGGCGGCTGATTTCGACAGGATTTCGGCAGGATCTCGGTATGGGTCCGGCAAAGCAGGTATGCAAGATATTTTTTTTTCAATTTTTTTTGTATGTTGTGGAGGTCAACAGTGCCGTTGCGATCAAAGCGTCGAATTTGCCTAAGAGGGAACCCCTCGTAATTAAATCGGGCGAAAATGGTCAAAGTCGGCAACCAACATCCGAAATTCATGCACTATGTTGCTAAACGACCTCTGATCGCAAAACGGACTTCGTTGTTGCGTTCGGAATGTTGATAATACCTAATATGAATTGTAATTTTGTCCAATGAAATTCGCGTCGAGAAATCGATGCGCATTCTGAGGCAAAATGCACAAATTTTCATGTGAATCGAGGGATCGACGCACGAATTTCAGATGGGCGTACTTCTGATTCAGCTCTAGAATTTTAAAGATAAATAATACTATTATTACTATACTATTATTATTATTATTATTATTATTAAAAAAATGCAAATAAAAAAAATTGGATTACCTCGTATCGTATCTCCTGTGCTCTGTCAAGATCCCTGAAATCTAGCTGAAAACCTCGGATAGCTGCTAGAGTCGTCTCCCGTGAATCCCTCAAACGACAGCTCGTTCTCGATCGCAGCTTGCCTCGATCAGCTCTGCGCTTTGTCGTTAAAATGAAATCAAATGAGAACTTCTCTCATTTATGCTTCCTCATACTGAAAGCTTCGACTCCATAGCCCAATTCCACCTTCCCCGTCGGATCTCCAACACCCAACGTCTCTTCTTCACAGCCACCAAATGCTGAACCTCCCTTCCTCACGCAAGCCTTTGTTTTAACACTCATCGATCCCTACTCTGCTTACTTCGGTCCTTTCTACCCAATCGAAGCCCGATCAAATCTGATACCTACAGTCCACAAGAGATCCATGCCGTATTCCCCTGTTGCACACCAAGCCTTTCCTCTAGACCTCCCGTTTCTGACTCAGACACTTCTTCCCTACTGTCATGCAAGCATTAATATCCCTACGCCGATCTACATCACCTGTAGAACCGAATGCCCAGGGCTTTGTTAAAGCAAACCTCGATCTCCACCAAGCCATGACTTGCTTTCATGCAAGCATTCGGACCTGTGCCCGATCTGACATCTCCCACTCCCCTTCTTCAAGCCGTAAGAACTTGATGTAGAGCGGGGTTGGAGGGGGGGGGGGTGGACATAGGAGTTTTAAAATTTCCTAATTTATTGGAGAAGGGAGGGATGGGGGCCAGCCAAATCAAGGCTTGATTAGGCTTGATTGGTTGGTATTTAGGTAAGATAGAAGAGAGAGGAGGGGGAGAGAGGGGTTGGTTAATTAATTACCCTAAGTGGATGTCCAATTGGGGAATTAATTAATTAAGGAGGGAGAGAGAGGGGCCGGCCAAAGAGAGAGGGGAAGGGAGTGGTCTAGATTCAGTGAATGTGGAAATTTGAATTGATTTCTAATCAATTTCACATTTGATTACTCCTTTGATTGAGGGAAGACCTTCCAAAATTAAACTAAATGATTTAAGAAAGAATTTGAAATTTTAAATTCGTTTGAATTTGAATTCAAAACTTACCAAAATTAAAACAACTTAATTTAGGAAAGAATTCAAATTCAAATAGGATTTGAATGCTGAATTTTGAATTTGGAGCCAAAGATAGGGGGTGTGGGTCGGCAGCTTACTTGGGGGGAAATTGATTGGGTATCAATTAAGGAGGGGGACATTAATTAGGGAGGGAAAAGGGGAGAGGGGTGAGGGGTGGGGGGGTTGGCCCATGGATAGAGAGATTGAATTATGGGATTAATTGTTTACTATAATTAGAATGTTAAATTAAGAAAGGAATGATTGGCCTTTCAAAATATAAATTCAAATTAAGTAGATGGAGGGAGCAATATTATTTAATTCAAAATAGGAGGGAAATTTTGAATTCCAAATTAATTTGAAATTCAATTTGGATTTCTCAAAATACTTTGAACTAAATTAGGAAAGTAATAATGACTAATTGGAAATTGGGAACCAAGGGCTTGGGGAGGGGCTTGCCGACAACTAAGATTTGGGCTAGGGAGGCCGACGGCGAAGGACAGATCGAAACTTGGGATTGAGGAGGAGGGGTTGGAGGCCGGCGGTTGGTAGGAGTGGGAGAAGTGGCTGACGGTTAGAGGAGGGGAAGAGGGCTGCTTGGCCGGTGGCTATGGAGGGGGTTTGGCCGGCGGTCAAGAGAGGAGAAGGGGAGTTTAGAGAAAGAAAGATAAGCCATGAGCCCGGACGCTTTCTATGGCTGATGGGTGCTACATTGCCCTCACCTAGGGACTTCAAACCACGAGCTCAAATGCTTTCTGCGGCTGGTCGGTATTGCGTTGACCTCACATAGGAACTTCCACTCTCCTAAGAACTCCTATAGCTCTCAAGAACAAAATGCCAAAATTTTCTTTTTAATAATCTATTGACCATTACAAGAAAGGAGAAGGCTATAAATAGCCCAAAATACAGAACAAAAGACAAAAGTACCCCTTGGGTCACAAGCACCTACTCCCTCAAGTGAGGGTAAAAATAAAAAATGCATAAATAAATAAAAATACAAATAATAACTTAAAATAAAATGGTGTGATCATGGCCGTCAATCTTCGTCTCCTCCTCTGATAAGTTTTCACGATCTGACGTCCGCCTCAGAACTCCACCACACAGTTGCTCGGACACCTTTCGATTCCTCTCTGTCCACGCCGAACTTCACTCCACATGACAAATCCCGACCTAGCTGACTTAGATCCCACAAAACCGTTGATCCCTGTCGTAAGCCTTCATACCTATCATGATCCTTCCTCTGACCAAATTCGTCGTACCTCACTACACCCACGAGCCACACACGATCCTCCCTGTCGAAGCCACCAATCTCCCTCTCTTCCACTACAGCAGTTGTCTCCTACACCCAGCAACCGAAATCCACAGCCTCCTGCATCACTATGTCAAGCACCTGATTCTGTCTCCTCAAACCTTTGACCTCCCACTCAAGGTTTAAAATTGCGTAAATAAGCCTCGAGGCATTTTTCGTCCATGAGGCGAGACGTACGCCTCGAGGCGGTGTAAGGCGTAAGCCTCACGGACGAAGAATTGCGTAAATGCGAATTTAAGTATTCTAGCAGGTAAATAACAGTAAGAGTCTATGATACAATAAAAACATCTAAATGAGAAATGAACTTAGTGGAAAACAATAAAATAGATGCAATATATGCATCTCATAGCATAATTCAAAGTATAAAACTATAAATTAAAGTCTATCAGAACTCCCAAAGTACAAATAAGAAAGAATATCTAAAATCTAATCATGTCCCATCACTAAATGGGTTTTCAGTGGAGGTATCTTTATCTCCAATTTATCTATGAATGTCAAATCTTCATCATCATCAATCTTACCCACTTTTTTCTTTTATGCTCAATAAGAATGATTAGTGTGATGTTAATTGCATATATTTTAAATGTAATAGCACATAAGAAATTGTGAGATATCTTTGTTTGCTTGTTGTGCTGCAGTACTAGTGGATGTGTGTGGTGTGGTACTAGTGGATGTGCCCGCTTGATCTGCTTCGGCCCTCAAGACTTCCACACCCTATCATCAAATTGCTCTTGTTGTAAATGTTTAGCCGTGGTACTCTTCTTCATGTAAGCAGTAATTTCCTCCTTCACCTTATCCAGCACATTCGCACAAGGTGCTACTTTTTTATGTCAGCCGGATAAGTGTTCCTTCATGCGGGTAACTCCTCCCTTCACCACTTTATCATAAAAATTGCATTTCAAATACACGTATGTCTTCTCGCTGCCGCCTATGTCAACCTATACATTGTACTTCCAAGAAGGGTCCCTCCACAATGACGTATTTAACTTTTCCTTGCCCCTAACCATATTTCCTAATGCACAAATGCAAAATCAAACCAAAAATCTCAAAAACATTTAAAACCTAGATTTTCTATAAGTTGAAAAATCAAACATTGAATTAAAAAAAAATCATAGAGGGTGGTCGGACACGTGCTGCTCACCAACGTGAGGCGACGCCAGCGGGAGAGGCAGCGGGAAGGTCGGCCGAGGGACGCTAGGGGAAGGTCGTCCGGAGCTTTGCAGCTTCGTGCAGTTCGGTCCCGTTTGCTTAGGAAGGAGGAATGAATGGGTATTTAATTAGGCACTTGAGTGGGCCCCATTTTCTTGAGGCGTACGCCTCCCCTATTATTGCGCAATTGAGTCTCTGAGGCGTGCTTCAGGCTCTATGAGACGTACGCCTCTCCTGGTCCTAGAATTGCTTAAGCAATAAAGCACTTGGGGGTGAAATTATGCAGAGACGCGCCTCAAGGCGCGCCTCTAATTGCGCAATTTTAAACTATGCTCTCACTATAGCAGCCCCGACCAACCTAGCCTCTACCCGCACTCAATCAAACAAACACTAACAATCCTGCAACCACCAACTGAGCTACTGTCTTACTCTTCTTCCTATAAGCCGAGCCTCCTCCAACCAACTGAGCACCACTCTCTCAATTACAACAACTTTCTAATTCCTTCACAATAGCAGCCCATCCAAATAGCTCTTCTTTCATTCAACCAACCTAAACTGCACTCAAAAAGCCCACTAAGCCTAATTAGCCCATTAACCTTCACAAGCCAAAATACCCAAATCCCACTTACACCTCTTCTAACCTAGAGCCCACTTCTCTCTCCCCCTCTAATTGATAATAATTTTATAATTAACATAATTATTGATTAATAAAAAAGAAGAGGGAGAAATTTGTGATCTCGTCATCACTGCATCGTTGCCTTCGACACCATCATTCGCTTAGGTATAACGATGTCCTTAAACTTAAAAAGTCTCAAAACCCTACTTTCGGCACTTGCGGTGCTCCTTGAGACCACCCTATACGCTCTCATAATGTGGTGGGAGGGAACCCGATGCGACGCTTGTGATGAGGCGGGTAAGCCTTTACGCGCTCTCGTAGCGTGACGAGGATAGCTCTAAGTACCCTTGTATGAGCTACAACTCCTGCGGGAAAAAATTGCAAGTCTTTTACACAGGTACCTCGAAGACTCCTACGCACTCTCATAGTGTGGTAGGATTGAAGACTACGACCATGGTGTCTCCCGACACCTACCCTACGCACTCTTGTAGTGTGGTAAGGATGGCCCAGCTTCCCAAATCTCCTCTAAATAGGGGAGACACTGGGAGACTGCCAAAATTTTTTATAAACAAAGGACTTGACTTGAACTATAGGGAACAGATCTCGAATGAACAGCAGGGAAATAGACTTTAAATTGATAAATACCTAATCAAATTGAAAATGCAAATGTTAATTAAAAATCCAAATTATTCAAATAAATATAAATGATTAAACAAAGAAACTCATGGTGAACATGCCCTCAGTGTGCATGGATGACTGGCGATGAAATTTAATTAACTTGCAAAATGCAAACAAGTGCAATTGAACATCAGCAAGAGAAATAGGCAAATGTATTAAACCCAGTGAGCAATAATTGATGTGTGATGAATGTGACAGCCTCCTACAATAGTATCTATGCATTCAAGTACACCAACTCGTTTACAAACCATATGCCTCCTACAAGCATACACAAATAAGCATACAATGTGTTGTGATATCCCTACAATCAATGTCAATTAAATTTGCAAGTAAACGCATCAGTCTCTGGTGAACAGTTGAGCCTTATGTGCAATGAGCATAATGAGTTGTTGACCAACAAGTGTTTGAAGAGTTTGAAACGAATATGGCTTGCATACAAGTGATGCCAGTCAACTGCAAATAAATACCTAAGCCACTGCAAGTGATGACGACCGGTATACGAAGAGTGCGAAAGACTCCTTGCCAACATTGATGAAAGAATGAGTACAATGAACGCAATTCACAGGCGATCAATTTTGACATGCAGTTGAAATGCAAGCATTAACATGCTGCACGAGCAAATCCACCATTGCAATGTATGGTGAGTGCAACTCACCCCGTAGTCGATGTCAACGTATAAACGAATACCTTAACCTGCTCGCAAGAAGCAACGACAAGTATGTTGAAAGGATGAGAGATCCTTTACGAACAAACAAAAGTCGATATATGAATGAATGCAGCTCACCCAACAATCAACACCAGTTTAAATGAACATGTTAATCTACCTGCAAGCGATGATAGTAAATATGCTGCAAGTATAATGGCTCCCCTGTGAATGTGGACATGCAATGTATCATTTACAAGCAAATACCGAAGATCACAACAAATGCTAAACCACAACAAACGTAAACACCTACAAGCCTGATGTGAAACATGCAAGTAAATAAGAATTGCTTTTGGAAACTAACAAGAAGTTGAACTTTAACTTTGCTAATCATAAACTTATGTTTCACCAAGTTAGGTTCTTAAAAATTTCCGTTAGAAGACCATGTAATAGCAAGCGATTACAAATGAGATTAACAAGATACTTGCAAGTCACAACAAAATAAGATAGTAAAACTAATGGCGATGAAACAAAAATCCATGGCGTAACAACGAGAAATGCTCACCCTGAGTTCCCTCACTCTCGCTCTTGAACTTGGGTTTAACGGAGAAAAGGTAGAAGCAACCCTAGTGATGTCACCACAAGGCAAGTGACGTGTAAGGCCTTGTTCATCGGAGAAGTATTCGGAGTTGAAGAAGTCGGTGGACATCCAGTGATTTGCCACGATCTGGATGGTTGTTGCTCGTCAATGATCTCAGTCAAACAGAAGAGGATGTGGTCAACATATTCCTCGACGGTGTCGTCAATCCCAAAGCCTGGATCGAAGAAAGGGGGTTGCAGAATGTCTATTTGGCCATGCTCGTCGTACACAAACCAATGATCAATCTCAGGATCCGCAATACATGGATAAAGAGTTCTCTTACTCTTGTAGACGCTTAGTGGCCAACGGCTTGTGGAGGGAGAGAGGAGAGAGGGGACGGCGGTGAAGGCTCTCGAGTAGAGAGGAAAAGGGAGGGGCGGCTAGGGTTTGTGGAATAGGTTAGGTTTAGGTTTGGGTAAGGGGAATTCCAAGAAATCTTAAATTAATTTCAGGTTTAAGTGAATTAGGAGGGAATTGAATTTGAAATTGATTTCAAATTTAACTAGAATTTAGGGCTTAAAGAGGGAAATTAAGAGGAGGTGGGCCATAGGGGGCCAACGGCATTACTAGAGAGGGAGGAGGCATTTGGGATTAGAATTAAAAGCTTCCTAATTGAGTTTTCTAATTTAGGAAGAAGATAACTCCATCCAATCCAATTTAAAATTAGATTGAACTTAGATTTAAAGACTTTTCTAATATAGCTTTTGTTAATTTAGGAAATTATTTGAAATTCAAAATTTGAATTTCAAATTGAGGCAATTTATTTTCCCAAATTACTTAGGCTATTTTAGGTAAATGATAATGATGATTGATTACATCATTAAAGGGGTGGCCGGCGGTGGAGCTTGTGGGAAGAGGGGCCGGCGGATCGGGGGTGGGGAAGGGCTAGGGTTGAAGGGGTTGGATGATGGTGGAGAAGTGGCCGGCCGTTGGGCACGGAGAGGTGGAGGTTGGTGGCTTGAGGAGGGTGTATGGGGGGGGGGGGGGGGGTCGGTGGGGAGAAAGAACAAGGGAGAAAGATAATAAGCCACGAGCCACAGACTCTTCCAATGATTGGTAGGTATTACGCTCGCCCTCACCTAGGGCTCTCTCTTCTTTCTAGTGCACACACAAAAAGAAGATAAGCATCAAATTTTATTCAATAATCATCATCCCCCTTACGAAGCACAAGGCCTCTATATATAGGCCTCAATAATAAAGAAAAGAAGAAAGACAAAAATGCTCTCAGGGCTACAATAAGAACTCATTACCCATAGGAGTAAACTAGAAAAACTGAAATGCAAAATAAATAAAATATAAAATACATCAAAAATAAAGGCTCTGAATTGTAGCCGTCGATCTATAATTCCGTCGATTGTACACATGTCGAAATCTCTGGCTGATGTCCTTATCATTCTCCCCAGGTGGGAGAAAGCTCGACCCTGTCGAGTAAGCATCCCTGGAACTCTCGTACCACTCTAGCAGATCATGGTCCAATCTCTGCAGCTCATCACTGTCGATCCACGTGTTCTCCGTCTTCGGTTTCCCTGTTCATTGAACTAGATATCTTTGGCGACCACCACCTTTAATGGAAATAATCTCATTGCTAAGTATTGACTCAATCTTCTCCGCATTGGGTAAAATAGGGATGTTTGGGAGTGGAGGTAGGCTAGGGTTCTCTCCAGGTAGGTTCACACAAGGCTCATTATTTAGTGGATTAGAGGGGTTGAACTCTGGACTCTCAAAGGCTACTAGATCTTCGATATTAAACATAGGATTAATGTTAAAACCTTTAGGAAGGTCTAACACATAAGCATTACTATTTATTTTTTATGTTATTTTGAAAGGTCCTGCGCTTCTCGCATGTAACTTTTTAGCGGTCCCTTATGAGAACCGCTCTGGACGAATCCAAACCATTACAAAGTCTCCAACTTCAAATTCTTTGAATCGTTTCTTGAGATCCGCATTAAGTTTATAGTTGACATTGCTTTGTTTAATCTTTTTACTAATTTCCTTTTGCAATTCTTGTAGATGTGATGCAAATGTAGACGCAGACTCAGATGCTCTATACTTAGGACCCATAGGGATTAAGTCTATAGGCTGTCTAGGTTGGTACTCGAACACAATTTCAGCTAGACTTAGACCTGTGGTTCGATTCACAGAGTTGTTGTAAGCAAACTCAGCTAAAGGTAACTTGGAATCCCAATCTCGAATGTTTTCACCTACCAAGGTCCTTAGGAGGTTGCCTAAGCTCTTATTCATGACTTCTGTTTGCCCATCTGTTTGTGGGTGAAAGGCAATGGAAAATTGGAGTTTGGTACCCATTTTATGCCATAAAGTCTTCTAAAAATAGCTCGTGAACTTAACTTCCCTATTCGACACTATGATTTTGGGAAGGCCGTGACGTCTAACTACCTCATCGAAATATAATTTTGCAATGCGAGAGGCGTCAAAAGTCTTAGAGCAGGGAATAAAGTGTGGCATTTTTGAAAAATGGTTGACTACTACACAGACGGAATCATGCTTCCTAATGGCTTTGGATAGTCCAAGGATGAAATCCATACTCACGTTTTGCCAGGGACAATTGGGTACGAGAAGTGGTGTGTAGAGGCTTGTGTTTTGCTTCCTTTGTTTGGCCAACTTACAGGTATGACCGCTTTACTAACCAACTAACATCACGCTTGAGGCTAGGCCAAAAAAATTAATTTTCAACTGCAACGATAGTTTTGGTTTGACCAAAATGTCTAGCTAGTCCACCAGCATGCAATTCCCAAACGAGGTACTCACGAAGAAACGTATTGGGGATGCAGAGCTTTTGGGATTTGAATAAATATTAATCGTCCAAGAAGAAATCATGGATTATACGCTCACTTCCAGTTGTTAACAGCAGATAAGTATCCTTAAAGTTAGGGCAATCTTTGTAATCTTCTTTAATGCGCTCAAATCCAATAACTTCAGCCCTCATGTCACGAGTAACCATTATCTGACAGCTTAAAGCATCTGTTGCTTTATTCTCAGATCCTGCTTTATGTCTGATCGTATAGGTATACCCTTACAGGAATTCAACCAAACGACCATGTCAGGCATTGAGTTTCTTTTGGGAATTAATGTGTCGTAACGCTTCATGATCTGAAAAGATAACAAATTCCTTAGAAAGTAGGTAATGTCTCCAATACCTAAGGGACTAAATGATGGCATAAAACTCTTTGTCATAGGTGGAGTATCGTTGTCTGATGTATGATGTTTAATTTTTCGTTGAAGTAAGCAACTGGGTGTCCTTCTTGAGATAGGACTCCAGCAATACCAATACCTAAAGCATCCCAGGTTACTTCAAAGACTTTAGAAAAGTCGGGTAGTCTCATAACTAGGGCTTCCACCAGTCGTCTCTTGATTTCTTTGAAGGCTTTAGTGGCGGTAGTGGTCCACTAAAATTCTCCCTTCTTTAGGCAATCCGTTATCGAGGCCACTATAGTGCTAAAATTTCTAATAAACCTCTGATAGAATGTGACCAATCCATGAAAACTCCTAACATCTCTGATATTCTTTGGTTCGGGCCACTCATTGATTGCTCGCACTTTCTCAGAGTCAGCGGATATGCCTTGAGAGGACATAATAAATCTAAGGAAAGTCACATTATCAGTAAGGAACATACACTTCTTAGGATTAGCATATAACTGCTCTTTCCTCAAAACTTCACAGACTTGTTTTAAATGATTTAGATGTTGATCCATCGAATTACTATAGATCAGAATATCATCAAAGTAGATTACTACAAATTTTCCTAGGAAGGGCCTGAGGACTTGGGTCATAACTCTTATAAATGTACTCGGTGCGTTACTAAGACCAAAATGCATAACCGTTCATTCGTAGAGTCCATCTTTAGTTTTGAACGCCGTTTTCCATTCGTCTCCAGGACGGATCCTAATCTGGTGATAACCGCTCTTAAGATCAATTTTGGAAAATAATGTGGCTCCAGCCATCATATCTAACATGTCATTAAGGCAAGGGATGGGAAAACGATATTTGACCGTAATCTTGTTGATAGCGTGGCTATCAACACATTTTCTACTAGCCATCCTTCTTGGGAGTCAAGAGGGCGGGGACAGCGCAAGGGCTAAGGCTTTCTTTAGTAAATCCACGTTGCAGTAACTCATCCACCTGTCTCTTAAGTTCAGCATACTCTGTAGGGTTCATGCAATAATGAGGTAGGTTTGGAAGGGAAGCTCCAGGTACTAAATCGATGACGTGTTGGATGTCCCGAAGAGGTGGGAATCGGTTGGATAAATCCTCTGAAAACACGTCAGTAAAAGTTTCAAGGAGGGGTTTAACCTCTTTTGGAATAGGTTCTTCTCCGCGATTACTTCCCGTGCTACTAAGGCGTAAAGGGGTGAACCTAACACTAATTCAATATTTAGGTCTTTAGCAGTTAACAGGTTTAGTCCTGGGTTGGCTTTTAGGGGAGTGGGTTTTACTTCATCCTTAATAGACTTGGGTTGAGAGGGTAAAAGCTTAATCTTCTTTCCATCGTTCTCAAACACGCAGGTGTTTGATCTCCCATAGATGTGACTGTCGTTATCGAAAAGCCAGGGGCATCCAAGGATGATTTGACTGACGTCCATGGCTAAACTATCACACCAAATCTTTTCCTTATATCCCACAAACTTAATAGGGATAAGACTCCTCTCTTTCACTTCCAAGGCGGTCGAGTTGATCCAAGCGACTTTGTAGGGGCTTGGGTGTAGACTCGTCTTCAGATGAAGTTTAGAAACCATAGCAGACGAAACAACGTTAATGCAGCTTCCATATCGATGATAACCTTACAATTATTATCACCGATTTTAGTGAAAGTGTGGAAGATGATATTCCTCCGCCAGTCGTCACTCAACTTAGGTTGTGACAAGGCATACCTAACAACTTGCAGGTCTAAGTGGTTCATCTTCTGGAGGCAGTGAATTATGGCAGTGTCTTCATCACAGAAAAGTCCTCTTCGTCATCGATGCGATGAACTAGTTCAATGTCCGGTTCATCCTCCTCATCGATAACCTCCTCTATTATGGTTACCTTATATGGGCTGGAATATTGAGAGGCAATGTGTCCATACCAGTGACACCTAAAGAACTTGGTTGTTGCAGGGGTTTTGGGTGTCTCGCATTCAGGGGTTTTATTTTTAAAGTCAGGACAGTTGGGATTGTCCAGCCGTGGGTCGACTAGTCATGGGTCCAAAAAGCTTGTTTTGAGGTTGACTAGAGGAAGGTTTAAAAGGGTTAGGTCAGAAATCTTGGTTCCTATAATAGGTATGATTCCTATATTCTTCTAGGTCTAACACAAGAATACAAGCAGCTTCAAGTGTAGTAACTCCTCTAGCAAACAGTTCATTCATAAGGTCTTCCCTAAGTCCAGCTCTAAACATAGAAAGGAGTTGGGCAGGGGTAGTGGTCTCCTCGCCACTACAGTGGATCATAAAATCATCGAAAGCAGAGATATAGTCTTTCACTGGCTTATTACCCTAGGTCAACCTATTCCAACGATCTAAAAGTTTGGGGTAGTAGGAGGGAGGGAGGTATTTTTGTTTGAACTCCTTCTTCATCGTCCTCCAGTCAGTGATGGGGTATTCTCCTCAGGTCTCCCGCATATGTTCAAGGTTAGTCCAGTACTGATTAGCCCTACTAGTCAACTTCATTTCTGCGAATCTGGCTTTTCTCGCCTCCGAGATGTTATACCATTTAAAATAGCTATCCATACCCTTAAGCCAATCTAGGAAAACTTGGGGTTCAAGGGTGCCATTGAAGGAGGGGGCATCTATTCGAATGTTCTTGAGCAGTTGGGCGTTATTATCTCTTCAAGTGGGATCTAATCCTACGGGTTCCTGATTGGGTCTATGGTTGTGATGATAATAATCTTGGGGAGGTCCATAATCAGTTCCAGCTACTTCCATATAAGGAGAATGAGGTCTAGAGGGTGTATAAATTGCGGGATTTCCTAACCGTTCGATGTTATCCAGACGCTCGCGAGCTTGCCTTCTAAAGTCAGTTAACTCACCCTGAGTCTCTCTATTTTGTTGAGTTACAATTCCTAGTTGACCTAAAATTAAGTCCAAAGTCCGCTGAATTTGCTCCGAATCCATGGGTAGACACTAGGGACCACTTAGGGATATTACTAAGTAGAGGACAACACTTAGACATTAAGTTATACTCACCTGCGACTCACTAAATGGTGCAGAAAACTACTGGACAGCAAATAAAAACAGGAAAATAAAATATCTAAGTGATACTATGCATGCAAACAAGCTAAGAGATGGTTAGGCAAACTCCTAGGATAATTTCTAGCACATGTAACTCATGCCTACCATGCTCTGATACCAAGGTGATGTGAAACATGCAAGTAAATAAGAATTGCTTTTGGAAACTAACAAGAAGTTGAACTTTAACTTTGTTAATCATAAACTTATGTTTCACCAAGTTAGGCTCTTAGAAATTTCCGTTAGAAGACCAAGTAATAGCAAGCGATTATAAATGAGATTAACAAGATACTTGCAAGTCACAACAAAATAAGATAGTAAAACTAATGGCGATGAAACAAAAATCCATGGCGTAACAACGAGAGATGCTCACCCTGAGTTCCCTCACTCTCGCTGTTGAACTTGGGTTTAGCAGAGAAAAGGTAGAAGCAACCCTAGTGATGCCACCACAAGGCAAGTGACACGTAAGGCCTTGTTCGCCGAAGAAGTATTCGGAGTTGAAGAAGTCGGTGGATGTCCAGTGATTTGCCACGATCTAGATGGTTGTTGCTCGTCGATGATCTCAGCCAAACAGAAAAGGATGCGGTGGATGTATTCGTCAATCCCAAAGCCTGGATCGAAGAAAGGGGATCGTAGAATGTCTATTTGGCCATGCTCATTATACGCGAACCCATGATCAACCTCAGGATCCGCCATCCATGGATAAAGAGTTCTCTTGCTCTTGGAGACGCTTAGTGACCGACAACTTGTGGAGGGAGAGAGGAGAGAGGGGACGACGGTGAAGGCTCTCGGGTAGAGAGGAAAATGGAGGGGCAGCTAGGGTTTGTGGAATATGTTAGTTTTAGGTTTGGGTAAGGGGAATTCCAAGAAATCTGAAATTAATTTCAGGTTTAAGTGAATTTGGAGGGAATTGAATTTGAAATTGATTTCAAATTTAACTAGAATTTAGGGCTTAAAGAGGGAAATTAAAAGGAGGTGGGTCATAGGGGGGCCGATGACATTACTAGAGAGGGAGGAGGGATTTGAGATTAGAATTAAAAGCTTCCTAATTGAGTTTTCTAATTTAGGAAGAAGATAACTCCATCCAATCCAATTTAAAAATAGATCGAACTTAGATTTAAAGACTTTCCTAATATAGCTTTTGTTAATTTAAAAAATTATTTGAAATTCAAAATTTGAATTTCAAATTGAGGCAATTTATTTTCCCAAATTACTTAGGCTATTTTATGTAAATGATAATGATGATTGATTACATCATTAAAGGGGAAATCAAAGGGGTGGCCAGCGGTGGAGCTTGGGGGAAGAGGGGTAGCGGCGGATGGGGGTGGGGAAGGGCTAGGGTTCAAAGGGTTGGATGATGGTGGAGAAGTGCCCGGCGGTTTGGCACGGGGAGGTGGCGGTTGGTGGCTTGAGGAGGGTGTATGGGGGGTCGGTTGGGAGAAAGAACAAGGGAGAAAGACGATAAGCCACAAGCCACGGACTCTTCTAATGACTGGTGGGTATTGCGCTTGCTCTGACCTAGGGTTCTCTCTTCTCTCTAGTGCACACACAAAAAGAAGAAGACAAGCATCAAATTTTATTTATAATCATCATCCCCCTTACAAAGCACAAGGCCCCTATATATAGGCCTCAATAATAAAGAAAAGAAGAAAGACACAAATGCCCTCAGGGCTACAATAAGAACTCATTACCCATAGGGGTAAACTAGGAAAACTGAAATGCAAAATAAATAAAACATAAAATACATCAAAAGTAAAGACTCTGAATCATAGCCATCAATCTACGATTTCGTCGATGGTATACATGTCGAAATCTCTGGCTGATGTTCTCATCAGAGCCACCATAAGAAACCAGACACGCACACAATGTGCTATCCTCAAGCAAACGTAGAAGGTGTTGTAGTAAATGCAAGTATTTATAAACAATGCTGGGGAATGTTGCACCGAAAATGATTCACCAGATATGACAGCTAGTAACTCTTGAGTGTCTACTATAGACTTATAAGCTAATTCAAAAAAGCTTGCAATACACAACAGCCTGCATGTAAGAAGCCACACATGTGACACAATATTTGTACAAGCGGACAGAAAGCGTCTACAAGCTTCCAAATGGAATGTTGTGCACACTCAAATAACAATCATTCACACAGCTAACTAATGCCAAACACCTTAAAATGCTCCCCCACATATATTGCAACAGGCAGAATACATCATCCAAATAGGTCATTCAGCTGTAGTAGCACATCACACTAACATGCAAACATGTCATGTACACTCGCTGTGCTACATATATACAAATGCTATACAAATATATCTTGCAAAATATATACAAAATCATATACCTGCATGAGCCTCGACGAGCATGTTGTATGCACACACGTGACATCTGAGGATGCTACGCGGGTCAAAAAATGAACCTAAGCCCCGAGCCAGATCCTTCTATGTGAATAGATGGGAGCTGACATGGCTTAAACCATCAAACAAATATATTGTTGAGGCATCGACTGGGATATTTGTTTTATACAACTATATTAGATCTTTAAGGTCTATAACAAAGAAAATTCACTAATATAGGCATAAAGCTTAGAACAAACTCGATCCTCTATCGGTAAGTTGGCAGAGTCGACAAAGTTCAATTGATACCATAAGTACCCCGATAATTGTCGTGTTAATATAAAATCTCAACTGGAGGGGCCACAAATATTCAAAATGCCTCCTAAATTCTCAAATGCCCATGAGAATTCAAAGTTCCAAAAATTCCAAAATTTAAAATATTTAAAATTAAAATGAATCATTAAACACTTAAAGTAAACTGCCCATCTACCGTCTGCAACAGTTTGTCGGGGTGGACAAATAAAAAACTACTTTAGCTCACAAAGAGCTAATATCTATTCGAAAATTTCACTAGGATTCATTCTCAATCTGTCTCTTGCGAGTAAGGACGTGGCACATGTCATCTAACAGGTGGTTTTACCGCCAAATGGCACCACAAATAAACGGTTATGATTGGGACCCTCTGAACTAGGTGGTTTTGCCGCCACAAGACACCATTAAATTACGGTCATGGTCAAAGCCCGTATATTTCCCAATGGCTTCAAATCCTTGAGATATGAATCAATAGGATATAATCGATAGGGTATAAAGCACTCTGTTAGCTAAGGTGAATTCAGATTATCCCCTTAGACAAATATTCCCCCTAGGTCTATAAGGTACCCTTGGATGAAGCAACCTGCTAAATGAATATTGAGTTAGCAATATCCATAAATTTATGGATATTGGTAAATTTATGGATATTGAGTTAGCAATATCCAAGGTACCCTTGGCGTCTATTGACTTAGCAGATTTAGACAGGGATAAGGGATGGCTGCCAACAAGGATTCTTCTATCAGGTTGGGTCGACTACCTCCTCTAACTAAGTAGACCAGGGACATGATGACCCCGGGCGATAGAACCGTGTGATCTTGATCGGCTTCATCATCATTCCCCCACCACCCGCTTTAAGTGCCCGGTCGTGAATTTCTAATTTTAAATATTAAATTTTCAAATACCAAACCCATGCTGCTACTATCCGCCAGTACCACGTATCTCTACGCATCTATTTTACAACTAGTCTTAGTCGAAAGTTCTCTCTTGTTCCTAGGAGGGGTAATTAACTATAGGGGTTTGCGCCTATAGGAAACTTAAACTCAGATCATAAAGTCCTTGCAAAATGAGGGTGAAATCTATGGGTAGTGACTTCTACAAATCCAATATGCCTTCTAAAATTTGCCTTGGAACATAAGCATTAAAACTCTCCTCGATGACCCGAAGAAAGAAAGGGGTCCGCGGAGAGGCTAAGGAGCGAATTTTCGGAACCCACAATTGCTTGTAAGCTTGAGGAGTTGTTTGCAAGGATGATGGAGGCAGAATATAAAGGGGAGAAGAAAAAGTGGATCCAGACTAAATCTTTATTATCTCAGCCAGAAATATAAGAATACGAGGGGATGAGAGCTGTCATGCAAAGCTTGGGATAAACTATTGAAAAACAACACAATATCTCTCTATTTCTCTCTATTTTGTCATGGTGTCTTCCTCTTATGTTCATGGTTTTTCATATTTTCGCCTTTTCTTCTTTTTCTTCTTTCTTTTTTCCCCCTTTTTCTCCTTTTTCTGGTATCCCCTGCCCCCTATTTATAGGGCCTGAAGAGTTATAGTGGAATGTGTACATAGTACAGTAGTTGTACTTTTAGTCTTTGATGTTGTACGGTAAGCTATGTCGAGTGGTGTGGCGATCTTGTAGGTGATGATGCAGGTGAGATGTACTTGTGAGACTGGAGATCGAGTTAGCATGAGATAGGGAGGGAGCTGGTTTGGGGTCACCTCGTCAGAGTGAGAGGGGCGAGTGATGATTTAATGTTGATCTTTGAGCTCGGTGATGATCCGTTTGTGAGAGAGATCTCATGAGAGAGATATTTGTGTTTAGCTTTATTGTTGGTAGGTCTCACGTAGGAGACTTGATTTTGATCGAGATGAATAAGGATTTATCCAACTGAGAGAGGAACTTCTGAGGTCACTTCTTAAAGGAAGTGGACGGAGGAGGTTTATAATGCTCCAGTGATACGCTCCTAAGTGAGTCCCTTAAACAGGCTGTCAGCTTCTGTTGACCTCTGTTATACAGCAATTTTTTTTAAAAGAAAATTATCTCCGCTGCTTGCTATAGTTGCTCGTACCTGAGTCGGCGCCGCTGAAGTCGCTTCACCGCAAAATTTGCTCAAATCTTGCGACCGTTGTTCAATACGATGCTGTGCCTCATCATTAAATAGGAGAGGAAGATACGTCCATTCGTTTCCTCTCCAACCCACGAGCTCTGCAAAACTCTCTCTCCTCCGCTCCTCCCTTCGTAAGGCCTCCGAACCCAACCTTACCTCATCCTGCCGACCTCCACACTATAGGCGAATCCACTTCCAGCTCTAGCCTCCTCTTCCATCTCCCGTCTGAAGCCCTAGTTGTCGGCCGACCTCCACTCTAGTCGAACCAGTCCCGACGCCCTAACCTTCACCTCCTTCGACGACGTTCCTTTCCTTTAGGATTGAAAGTTACACCCTTTTGATCGGAAGCAACGAAGGAAGGCTCGCTCGCTGCGGAGGTCACTGTCTCCCCTTCGCACGCTTCTTCGACCAAATCCCGTAAATCTGCCGCGAAAGGAACACGGGAATAGAGGATTTAATAGCTTAGAGGTTCAATTATCCCCTAAGTCATGTTTTGATAAGATTTATTCTAAATCTTACTCAAATCATACCTAAATCCTGTCGGCAAAACATAAAAACTGAGGATTCATTACATGTGGATTTAACAGTTGCATGAATCCCGTTTTAACTATTCTCAAGTCCTGTTAAATCCAATGCAATTTCCTCATTAATTCGGCTCAAATTCTGTTAAATTTCTGTGCATATTTGAGTTAATTATAATTGATTGAATTTAATTATAATTAGTTACTTTTAATTTTAATTAATTAATTATTATTATAAATAAATTGTAATTAATTAAATTTAATTATGATTCATTATTTTTAATTATAATTAGTTATTAATTAATTATAAATTAATCATAATTAATTGAATTTAATTATGCTTAATTATTTTTAATTATAACTAATTATTAATTAATCATAAATTAATTATAATTTGTATTTTAATAGTAATTAATTATTATTAATTATAACTAATTATTGTTAATTAAAATTAGTTATAATTAATTAAAACAACAAAGAAGAAAGGGAAATACTTCCCTCTTGCCTTGATCCACATGCCACATCGCGCAGGTATACCCCCTAAACCTTAAGTTTCGAGAGCCCACTTTCGTCGTTTGCAGCGGACCGGAAAACCACCAATACACGCCTTTATTGCGTGTGGTCGGATGGGATCCCAGTGCAGCGCCTACGACGAAGTGGGTAATCACCTAAAATTCCATTCTCGGTGTTCGTATCGAGCTGGCAAACCACCCATACACGCTAAGAAAAGAGTGGTGGGAAGGGAACCCGGTGCGACACCGAAGACGAGGCGGGCAGGTCTTATACACGCTTTTCTTAGCGTGGTGGGGACAATCTTAAGTACCCATACGCGGCTATATACCTGCACGAAAATAACTGCTCTTCTTTTGAAAAATAGGTACCGTCAAAGACCTCATATATGCTTTTATTGCGCGTGGTGGGAATAAAGACACGGCCGTAGTGTCTAAGGACACCTACTATACACGCCTTTATTGTGCGTGGTGGGAAGGCCCAGACTCTTGATTTTTTCCCCTAAACAGGGGGGACGCCGGGAGACTGCCGAAATTTTGGGTGAACATAAGACCGCACAAGGACTTGGAGAAATGAACAGGGGACATGAATGAAATGTAAGAGCTTTGAACTTGCAAAAATTGACTATAGGGGACTCGTACTTGGACAAAATACAAATGACTAATAACAAAAGCTTGAACTTAAATAAGTGAAATTGAAATAAGAACTTGAGAAAGAACCATAACTTGAATGAAAAGAAAGAACCTGAACTTAATTAAACTACAAGAGGTTTGAATTTCCAAAGACCTCAGAAGACTTTGAACAAGAACTTGAACTTGCACTCTGGACTCAAACTTGGACAACAAAGACTTGAGCTCAATATGAACAAACAAGAACTCAAATGAACTAAGTGCAAGGAGTTTTGACATGAACTCAAACTGGACTCAGACTTGAGCAAAGTACAAAGGATATGGACTTGACATCGAACACTCAATTTGAACTCAAGCAAGAATTTGAACATGAATCGGATTTGACTTGAACTTCTACTGAAACTCAGTCTAGAACTTGAACTCAAGATTGAACCTATTTTGAACTTGCTTATGAGTTGAATAGCATGGAACTTATTACATACAAAGAACAATAAGTTGAAGCAGAACTCGAACATTGAATGAACAACATTCAATGCTTGAAATGAAACTCGTAATTTGGCAAGATGACAAATAAACCATGCAAGCAAAGATCAAGGGGAGAATGCAATGATGTGCTTGTAACTGACAATACAAGACTTCTAATGGAATATTGAGAAGTGATCACATCAATTAGAATGCAAATTCCAATCAGCAAATGATATCAAGTTCATCATACATACTACAAGGCACCTTTAAGGCAAAGAGTTCGCAAATACTGTTTGCCTACAAGCAAGATAAGAAGATTGCAAAGGAAATGGCTCATTTGCTATCAATGCAATTACAATTATTCCCGATGATATCTACAAGAGGGAACTAATAGTCAGTAGACAGAAATAAGTCTCTACGAGCCATTGTAAGAGATTTGTCATGCATACAACACCCCCACCTTTAAGTAGAATGTGAGGATGATCGACATTCTGTGGATATAAATATACATACAGCATATCATCCACGGGCAAGGATAGCATACTTATAGTGCATACAAGTCAATAGCTATACAACGATAGTCCTAACCAGGAGATTCGTTAGTGTACTACAATCTACCTGCAGAAACCAATGAGTAGTACATGACAGTCCACCTGTACGAAGCAGCAAACAACTCAATCCACAAGCTGCTAGAATACGCCACCGGATCCGCAACATCCATGCAAGCGGACAGAAGGCATTTACAAGTATCTCAAATGTCCCCCGCACATACACTATAATTATACACATAGGTACACAAAAAGGGGTAAGTGTAATCACACATACCGCATGGGCCCCCGACGTGCATATTATTGGTACATACGTGACGTCTAGAGATGCTGCGCAGGTCAAGAAATGAATGTAATTTGAACATGATCCTCCTAAGCATGTAAATAGAAGTAGACAAAGTTCAGCAGATAATTATAAAACGCCCCCGAATACCCGCATGGGCCCCAGCGAGCGTGCTTTAGATACACACGTGACGTCCAAGGATACTGCACAGGTCAATAGAGGAACCCAAGTTCGAGCCCAATCCTCCCATGCGGATAGATAGGAGTCGACACGGCTTGAACTATCAAATAGATATACGGTCAGGGTGTCGACCGGAATATCTGTTTTACACGTTCATATTAGACCTTCAAGGCTGATAATTAAGAATTCATTAACCAAAAAAAAGAAGATAATTCATTAACAAAGGCACAAAGCCCACTAAACCCGATCCTTTGTCAGCAAGTAGACAGAGTCGACAGGGTTCAATCCGTACACCCCGATGATGACTATGTTGAATGCAAATCTCAACCGGAGGGGTCAATTCTAAACATTCAAGTTCCTTCAAACTCCCACAAAATCCAAAACCCAAAACTCCAGAAAATCTCCAAAAATCTCAAATTCCAAATATTTTAAAAATCGAAAATAATCCATCAAACACTTAAAGTAAAATCCATCCACTCTCCATAATAGTTTGCCGAGATAGACAAATTAGAATTTATTTCAGCTCACATAGAGCTAATGTCTAGTCGAAAATATCACTAGAATCCATTCTCAAACAATCTCCTGACAGTAAGGACGTAGTACGAGTCCTCTAACCGGCAGTTTCGCCGCCAAATGGCACTGCAGGATAAACGACTATGACCCAGGGCCCTTTGAGCTGAGTGGTTTTACTGCCAAATGGCACCACGAGATAACTGTTAGGGCCATAGCTAATACGTTCCTTAACGGCATCAAATCCTTGAGATATAAATCAATAGGATATGATTGATAGGGTACAAAGCCTTTGTTAGCTAAAGTGGATTCAGATTTGTCCCCTTAGACAAACACCCACCCCAAGTCTACAAGGTACCCTTAGACGAAGCAACTCATGGTTGCCGACAAGGATCCTTCTGTCAGGTTGGGTCGACTACCTCCTCTGACTAAGTAGACCAGGGATCACGATGTCCCGGGATGATTAAACCATGGGATCTTGATCGGGTCCATCATCCAATCCCCCACCATCTGCTTTAAGTGCAAGGTGATGAAATTTTTATTTTAAATATCAACCTTCGAACACATCTTCATATCCATGCTGCTACTATATGCCATATAACATGTATTCCTACGTATCTGATTGACGAGTAGCCTTAATCGAAAGTTCTCTCTCGTGGTCGGGAGGGGTAATTAACTATAGGGGCTTGCGCCTATAGGAAACTAGAACTCAGATCATAAAGTCCTCACAAAATGAGGGCGAAATCTCTGAGTAGTTTCTTATCTACAAACTCATCTGCCTTCCAAAATTTATCCCGGAACTTAATTTTGTTAAAACTCCCTCGAAAAGCGACGGGGAGGCTGGGGCCGAATTTTCGGAGTCCACAGATTTCTAGCGAATCCACTGGGGATTGGTTTCTCTTTCCATCTTAGGTTAGTCGTGTCAGTATTATAGTAGCAACTATTTCAACCCGTATTTAAAATTTTAAATCTTTCGAAATGATCATTTAACGAATTAAAATTTTAAATATTCTAAAATAATCACTCAACGAACTCATTAATATTGCATTTAGCAGGGCTTTAAATTTATGTTATTTTTAAGTGATTGCTAATGATTATCTATTTTTATCTTTTGTTCTGTGCAAGTCTCTGTATTTTGAAAGTGTGTGGTGATGTATCAGATTCTGATTACTAATCCTTGCCTTTCATTTATGCAGATGGATTTACAAAATACCCCGATGACTTTCTAGCTAGGACGAGGAGCCAGGATTCAGCTGGCAAATACTGCTATTGAAACTGAAAATACTAGAGCTACCATCTAATTTGGTAGTATTGATTTTTTAGCAATTGTTGTAAGGACTACCGCCATTCCTGCGAATGGTGGGAATGCTGAAGGGCCTGCCAGAAGGCCCCACTTTACTGAAGCTGCCACGCGTCGTGCGCATCTGCCAGCGCCATGACTTGATGTTGAAAATCCTCGTAGGAGGATTTATGTATTTGAACGGTTGTCGCAGCCAAAAGCCCCGGCCACCAAGAGGGTTATAGCCAAAGGAAGGATCTCTGTGGTAACTGCAAACACCACCGCCTTGCCCAAGAAGATTATTTCACCTGTTGGGAATGATGCTGATGCCTCCTCATTTGGAGGAAGGCTTACTAGGAGGCAAAGAAGAAAGAAAAATACTGAACTTTGAGCTCAGCAACAATTCTTAACACATCCCTCCAACTTGCCGGCCCAAGAGCCTAAAGTAGCTATTCCCACCCGGAATAGATTTGCGGGTCTGAAATGGGTGAAGAGGAACAGCTCTACTGGAGAGCTGAAGAAATCATTTTGGGACCAGCAGCCTGAAGTCCCAGCTCCTCAGAAGAAGGAGCCTGAAACTCTCTCAGCCTGGGTCTAGAGGGTCCTGAAGACTGTAAAAGAGAGAGGACTGGAGAAGAGAAGATACTAGCGACCGCTGATCGTTGAGACTAGAAGGACTCCGCCAAGAGAACGCTTATCTGTTATGGTGGAGAGAAGAGAAAAAAGATATGTCTCGCACGGTGAGTGTCGGGGCGTGATACTTGAACCTCGGGTTCAGAGTTCCACCGCCGAAAGGTCCCGGCGAAAAGGAAAAGAAATCTAGAGGTTGAAGCCTCGTGGAGAAGAAAAGGAAGAAAGAAGAGAAAGAAGAACTAATTTGGTTGTGACATCCGGTGCAGCTTCCCGGAGATCCACCCCTACCCACAAACAATGTCATAAATGGGTCCCGAAAAGACTCACGATGACATCCGTCTCGACGGTCGACACCTCGGAGAATCCTCCAGGGGATCCCGTCATTCGCTGACCCCTCAAAAAGAAGAGACTAACTTCGACCGCAGCCCACTAGTCGAAGAAATCTCCCTGCCTAATCAAGAATCGGAGATCCAGTGGCATCGCCGCTCAGAGATCCGAGTACTAGAAGGAGAAGAAGACATGAAAGAAGATGAGGAATATATCGAAGGAGAAGAATATATAAAAAACGGAATGGAAGAGATGAACGACACCATGAACATAGAAGTCGTCTACATGATGAGGCATACCAATGCTAACAAAGAGGCTTACTATGACGACGGTGAAGACGACGACCGTTGGCAACAACCACCAATACAAGTGTACCGATGTCGCCGTGAGGCTGGGTCCACCACTAACAGAGGCAGCCGCTCTTCTGAAGAAGAACGAGAAGAAGAGGTTGAGGAGAATCCCTTTGCTGACGAGAATGTCACACTCGATGATATGCGGCGACAGATGAGACGGCAAATGAGAGCCAAAGATAGAGAAATCTCTCAGTTAAATGATAAGATGACTAAGATGATGGCTCAGATGACGGCAATGATGTAAATAATGCAAAGAACTACTGCCGTGAATCCTACACCTACTTCTCCTCTTGATCCTCCAAACTTCCAAGTGCCGCAAGTATCAGGAGTACGGGGAGCTCCTGAAGGTGGTCGCGAAGCCCATAACACTGTCCGCCAGCCCACCCCGCAGAACATTACAAGTACCTCCGAGCCTGTAACTACTGCACAGCTCAAAGGAATCATCTCCAAGAAGATCAAGGCTATCATAGCTGTCGATCAAGCGGAGAAATTAGTGGGCAAAGGTCGCCCTTATCCCGCAGAATATAATCAGGTGTCATATCCGAAGGGATATTTTGTACCAAATTTTAACACTTCTGATGGAAATAAAAATCCCAGACAGCACCTGGCGTAGTTCAAAGCCACCTGCAGGAATATTGGAGGAAATAATGCTCTAGTCTTCCGACAATTCGTTAGCAGTTTGACAGCAGCTGCTTTCGAATGGTATGCTGAACTACCAACTGACTCTGTGAAGACATTTGCAGAGTTAGAAGTCATACTTGTGAAGAGGTTTGTCAGTGCGACTGAGAAGATCACGATCACCGACCTCGCTTAAGAAAAATGGAAGAGAGAAGAGTCGGTATCGAAATATATAACCCACTGGCGTAATTTAAGCATGAAATGTGAGCAGCAGCTCGAAGAAGAACACACTGTGTAATTACTGATGGGGAATATTAATGATAAGATGCAGCCGTTCCTGTGCATGACTACCATCGCCACATTTCAGGGTTTGCTAGACAAGGTTGCCAAGTTTGAAAAATTGAACTTATCAAGATCAGAAAGTCACTTTGACAAGCCCAAGAAGACTAAAGCCTCAAGTGCTAGAAGAGGTGAGGCTGACTTCATATTTTTCTCCAGAATTGATAAGGGGAAACATGTGATTTACAATGTAGACAAAGGCAAACAACTGATATAGTATGAAGAAAAGCCAAAACATGCCTACAACCCCAACCCCCAACCCCCAACCGAAGCTAATACTCGGGGGCAATGATAAGCCGCGAACTTATCAGGGTGATGGAGAATGTCCGCGGAAAACAACAGGAACTGGTGATCGAACGTTTCCCTCCCTTAAGGATAAAATGAATAAAGAATATTCATTTAAGAGGGAAAGTGTCGCCAAGCTATTTCGACAGGCATTAAAAGCGGGCTTAGATCTGCCATAATGGAATAGGGCCGAAGAGTCAAAACACACTGATGACCCAAATTACTGCCCATACCATCGGGTAATCAGTCATCCTATTGAAGACTGCTACATCTTCAAGGATTGGTTGGAAAGAAAATATCGGAAGGGAGAGCTCACATTATTAGATAATGTGTTATCCCACCCCAAGAAAGAATCGACTCGGGTGGTCACGATTTCCTTCGTAGCCCCGGTCGAAGAAAGAATAAAGGAAAAGAAGCCAGCTCAAGAAGAGCAGTGGGAGATTGCGTTCTCTAAGAAAATTGTGAAAATGTTGAAGCAGCTTGAAGGAGTCCCTGGGGTAAAGTGGAAATCTCTTATTGAGCCAATGCTAGATCTGAAAGAATTGCCTAAGGTACAGGCATCTACTTCCAAGCAACACTCTAGCCAAGCTAGCTCTTCAAAATCTGGTAAAATAAAATCTGCCAAGAGGAAGACCAAGCTGAAGAAGCCCAGAGAAAGAAAGACAGCAACTCAAAGAGCTATCGACAGTTTGGACGAGTATTACCAAACTGCAATGCGACCTATTAAGCTCATTGATTTCATGTCAGAGCTTAAAATAGAGGAAGCTGAGGAAGATAATGAAGACCCTCTTCTGGTAGAAGCATGTCGGGTCATCTCGGTGGCGCCAAATACACTGATAAAAGAAGAATGTACTGAGGAGATACCCTCTGAATCCTGTATGATGGTGTCACTAATGGATTACAGTTCAAAGGAGATCTGTATTTTCCAAAGGAAAATGAATCAGACCCCGACATGACGTCGTAAATGGGATACGTAAACCCGGACAGTAACTCCAAATCAACGAATGAATCTCTAAATACGACGATGGCTGACTCAGAAGAAAACTCGCCATCAAATGAGTATAAGCCGGAGGAGATTGCTCAAGTGCAGCTAAGAAGTGGCAAGATATTGCCACCTCCACTGAAGAAAGGGATATATTATAATATCTTATCCCATTTGAAAAAGATTCCTGCCCAGCTCAGCATATACGATGCTCTAGTGATGTCGAAAGACTTTCGGGAGACTTTAATTCAGGCTCTCAAAGACCCTGAAAGATATGAGGCATATTTTGCTGAATGCAACATGACTGAGGTCTTGTATACTTGTAACGAACCGTTCATCACCTTCACTGAGGATGACATGATGCTCGAGACCGCAGACTACAACCGACCTCTATATGTTACTACAGAGAGTGACGGTTTGATAATCAGTCGGATCCTGATTGATCCCGGATCCTCTATCAACCTTATAAGCCTGAAAGCATTAAGATCATTGTGCCTCGACATAAAACACCTCGGGCCAGACAAGGTGATGGTGCACGGTTTCAATGAGAAGGGGCAGAGAACCCTGGGATCATTTATGCTCTCCCTCACATTTGGAGAACTGCATACAGATGTCAAATTTCATGTGATTAATGCGGACACCTCATTCAAGGGGCTTCTAGGTTGCCCGTGGTTATACGAGTATGGTATTGTCCCATTATTTGTTGCATTCAGTACGTGAAGTATATTAGGGATGGAGAAGAATTCAGGATCTCTGGTGAGATCCAACCCTTTGCAGTCCATGAAGTAATGATGTATGAAGATGTCAGATACTTACGCCAAAGAAGTTGAAGTCCTCGAGCTCTCTTGAGGCCCAAGCATTAAATCTAGAGATTGCAAAGCAACCTAAACAAGAAGATGAGAAGAAGCAGGTGGGGAGAAAGAAGGCGTTGCCGACTCTTCCCAAAATAGATGTTACTCTTAAAGAAAGAAAACATGTACCTCACCTGGGGAGTGATACATATTAAGAGGATGTCACCCCTTCAAAATCCCTGAGGGTATGCCAGTCCACGGCCGAATGGAGTAGAGAGGTCGAATATTCAAATGACGATTATGACTACGACTTTATCTACATGAACACGGTGCAAGATGTATTCTCCAGAAGAATAGATAGCCTATCAATCTCAGATAGCGTACTCGTAGTCACACGTGTTCCCCTACTGTACTTCAAAGAAATGATTTCACGAGAGGTGCATAAAGTTGAAGAACTCACGACTCGTTATCTGCCTCCGGTTGAAAAGGGAACTGAGCCAGGGAACATATTCTACTCCATGGGAAAGCTCGAAGAAGTCAATCATGACTGGTGTCATAGGCTCATCGATTCTGAAGAATTACTACCTACGAGGCTACCTAGGTTTAATACCAAAGGTATCCAGAGAATGCTATGAAGGCAAATCAATATTCCTACAACCAAATGACAACTTCGTACAAGCCTGAGCCTCTAGTATGGAAGGAATCCGCATCCATTACGACGAAAAGATATGGCTACATATAAAGGTATTGGATTCATCAAGCGAAAATACCTCCAAAAAGAGACTTGCCAAGTAATCACGTGCGAGGAAGTCAAATCCGATGATAGCGGTGACGAGGATACGTATGAAGTTGATATTAGTGAGAATCAGGCTGTAGAGGCTAAGATTGCACCAGAAGAACTTGAAGATGGTGGACAAGCGGCCATTATGGATGAACTAAAAGAAATTAACTTGGGGACTGAGAAGGACCCTCGCCCGACATTCATTAGTTCTCTTCTTCCTGATGAGCAGACAAGAGAAATAAAAGAACTTCTCTGTGAATTCAGGGATTGCTTTGTCTGGATATACGCTAAAATGCCTAGCTTATCCCCTGATATAGCAGTTCACAGATTGACCATCAAACTAAATGCAACACCTGTCAAACAAGCTCCAAGGAGAATGAGACTGGAGATTGAAGAACAGGTAATTACAAAGACGAAGAAGCTCATAGAAGCTGGCTTCATCCGAGAAGAAAAATGTGTCGACTGGATTGCTAATATTGTCCCCGTAAAGAAGAAGAATGGACAGATTCGTGTCTGTATCAATTTCAGGGATCTTAATAAGGCTTGTCCAAAAGATGACTTTTCACTTCCTGTATCAGAACTACTAGTGGATAACACGTCCCACTGCGACATGTTTCATTTATTGACGGATTGTCGGGCTACAATCAGATCAAGATGGCGCCCAAAGATGAAAAACATACATCATTTAGAACGCCCATCGACATTTTCTGTTACACGGTCATGCCCTTTGGCTTGAAGAACGCCGGTGCCACCTACCAGCGGGCAATGACACATATTTTTGATGAGTTAATACATCAGAAGGTCGAGTGCTATGTAGATGACATCGTCGTCAAGAGCATGGACCGGCAAGATCATTTAAACGACCTAAGGATCATATTTGAGAGGATCAAAAAGTTTGACCTAAAAATGAACCCGTTCAAATGCGCTTTCGGGGTCTCCTCCGGCAAATTATTGAGGTATGTTGTTCGTCACTGAGGTATTGAAATCGACCCAACAAAATCAAAGCAATTATGGAGATGCCGCCTCCTAAGAACCTACGACAACTCCGCTCGCTACAGGGACAACTGGCTTTCATTCGGTGATTCATATCGAATCTGTCGGGTACGTGCCAGCCATTTTCAAAACTGATGAAGACAGACGTTCGTTTCAAGTGGGATGAAGAATGTCATGAAGCATTTGACAGTATCAAGAGATACTTGTTAAATCCTCCCATTCTCGCAGCGCCTATTCTAGGGAAGTCTCTTACTATACACAGCGGCACCAGAAGAGTCCCTTGGAGCATTGTTGGCCCAGCACAATGAAGAGGACAAAGAAAATGCACTTTACTATATCAGTCGGAGATTAATTGGAGCAGAGATACGTTATTCTCCGATCGAGAAGCATTATTTGACACTGATTTTTGCAGTTCAGAAACTCCGCCACACATGCTCTCTCATAAAATCACATTGATATGAAAGATCGATCTGCTGAAGTTCTTGATTATAAGACCAATGTTGATAGGTCGCTTAGCCAGGTGGGCAGTAATATTACTACAATTTGATGTCATGTATATGTCATAGAAGGAGGTAAAGGGACAAGCCTTGACAAATTTTCTCACCGCACATCCAATTCCAGCAGACTCTCCGTTCAATGATGATTTGTCCAATGAACAAATTATGCAGGTCGAGGAAGAGGAAAAACTATAATTTTGGGAGATGTATTTTGATGGGGTATCGTCGATCAAATCTTCTCGACCTCCAAATCTTACAAAGGCCCAAGCTGGCATCGGTCTCGTCTTTATAGAACCCGAGGGAGGTATTATGATATTCTCGTTCAGTTTAACTGAACCTCGGACCAATAATAACGCCGAATACGAAGCTCTAATAGCAGGACTAAAGATTGCAATTTGTGTCCAAATCACAAATCTTCAAATTTTTTGGCGATTCTCAACTTGTGATAAATTAAGTTCTGGACATTTACAAGATTTGCAAATTTAAATTAGCCCACTACCACCGACGGGCTCTCGAGCTCCTAAAACAAGTACCAAATATTATGATAGCTCAAATCCCTCGAGGACAGAATGCAAAAGCGGATTGTCTGGACAAATTGGCTAAGGAGTTGGCAAATGAAGATAAGGGATTACCCATATTTATTGCGGTTGAAAATCGCCGAGTCTTAGAGCCGATAATCTTGCAATTCTCGCAGGAAGAGGGACTACTCGATTCAAACCAGCAGGATACAACCCCGGTTGATCCTCAATCTCACCAACATAGCACTATTGAAAATCAATTAGAAGAACATCATGTAGTCAAGAGACGTAAGACCAGTAAATGCTCGGAGTCGCGGTTGCATTGCTTAGATGTTGAAGTAAAAGATGATTGGAGGCAACCATTCACCGATGACTTCAAAGAAAATAAACTCCCGACAGATAAATCTCTGGCTACACAAATCAAGAAAAGAGCGTTACGATATGCATTTGTCAATGATACACTATATCGATGAGCCTTCGATCAAATATGGCTGAGGTGCCTGGGGACCAAGAAAGCTTATAAAGTGGTAGCAGAAGTCCATGAAGGACTCTGTGGAGCACACCAATCAGGTCCCAAAATGGCCGCTAAGGTCAAAAGAATGGGTTATTACTGGCCTACAATGGTGATAGATTATATTGACCATGCCAAGAGGTGCCACAAGTGTCAGATCTACGGTAATGTTATACATCAACCGCCAAATCCACTGCACCCAACAGTAGCCTCCTGGCTATTTGAATGCTGGGGCATGAAAATATAATCGGGCCGATAGATCCGCCGTCATCGGCGGGACACCGCTTCATTATGGCAGCTACATACTACTTTTCTAAGTGGGCAGAAGCAGCTTCATTTAAAGAGGTTACGTCCGAGCACGTGATCAATTTCTTCACCCATAATGTTGTCTATAGATTCGATATACCGCACCGCATAATCTCAGATAACGGCACAACATTCAAAAGTACAAAAATTTATAAGTTTATCGACCGACATAAGATTGATTGGCGGTATTCATCAATCTATAACCCAAGAGCCTATGATGCACCGACACTTCTTCTCAAAGAGGCGTGCAGTGTCCGACACGTATCTGACACGACACGCGTCCAACACGTGTCGGACACGCCGAAAAAGTGTCCGATTAAAAAAATATTAAATACAAGTTGGACACGCGTGTCAGACATGCGTATCTTAAATATTTTATGAATTTTTTTTAAATATATTTTTTTGTATTTAAAATTTTTACTTATTTAAAATATAAAAACTAAATTTCTTATTTCCTATCTACAACATCAAATCAATCAGCCGCACTTAATACCCCACAACAACAACAACATCAAGCATTTGTCCCACTACGTGGGGTCGGCAAAATTTAATACCACACTGAATACCCCATTCATTGAATATTCTCATTTTCATTTCTCTTTTGTGGGTTACAACTTTGATTTCACAACAATGCCCGATGTCATCTCAACATCGATATCTGACGTCGTTATAATATCAACTTTTCAAAATGATCTCCATATCAAAATCTGACGTTGTCTTTACATTGATGCTCGATGCTAGCAATTTCTACACCCACAACTTGATATCTCATCTTTATCCAACGCCTTCTCAATATCGACGACCAACACCCTCTCAACATCGATGATAGACACCCTCTCAATATTGACGCCCAATGTTTACAGCATAACATCAATGCCCGACTCTCGACAGCATTATCATCTCCTCTTTCGATGACTGATAAACGGCATTGATGCCTGACTCTCGACATCCTAATATTAATCATTTTAAGCACAAAATTTAGTTAAATGACTTATTATTTATAAATTATTTTTAAAATTATAGTTATTTAATTTTTATCCATTATTTTTAAAATATAAAAACTATAATACCGTGTCCTATATTTTTAATAATTGACGTGTCCCGTGTCCGTGTCGTGTCGTATCCGTGTCGCCATGTATGTGTCTGTGCATCATAGCCAAGAGCAAATGGCCTGGCAGAGGCCTTCAACAAAATGCTTGTGAAATTATTAAAGAAAATCCTTACTAAGAACAAGAGAGACTGGCATACGAAGATGACAGAAGCATTATGAGCGTATCATACAACTTATAAAACACCAACCAAAGCCACTCCTTATTCACTAGTGTTCGGAGCTGAGGCAGTATTGCCATTGGAGATCGAGCTGCCGTCACTTCAGGTAGCAATCCTGAATGATCTTACTAAGGAGCAAAATACTTGCCTGAGATTGGAGGAGCTCGACGCTCTCGATGAAATCAGATTACAAGCTCAATAGAACTTGAAAATCTATCGAGCAAGAATGATAAAGTCATTTGATCGAATGGTGCGCCATCGATCATTTCAGGATGGGGAACTGGTCCTGGTGCTGAGAAGGTCAATCATCCCACACCGAAAAATTGGTGGCAAGTTTGTATCCAATTAGGAAGACCGCTTCGTCGTCGAGAAAGTATACCAAGGAGGAGCTTATCAATTGATCGATCTGGACGGTCAGAGGCCTATGCCACCGATCAACGGCCTATATTTAAAGAAGTATTATGCATGAAAATTTCATATCCAATGTAAAATATACTGATCGAAATATTATGTGTATATCTGTTAATGCATGCTACATTTATGTTTTGAAATTATCTTGTGTGGAAAGAATGCATTTCAAAATCCCCCACAAGATTGGGGGCATTTTAAATATTTATTCTGGTCGACATCGCATCGCGTGTCGAAATTCTCAAATAAATATTTAAAATCATCAACACAAATATTCCATCATATGAAATGTTGCAAAAATTTTCTCTATTAATGAATTCTTTTCAAAGTATATGCAGGTGATCTTTCAAAAGATCGAAACACCACCTTCTCCAATATACCAAGATTTCAAAGGTTAGAAAGAAGACTTCTGTGACTATACACTCCAACAAGTTGAGCCAGAATAGCTTGAAGTCTTTCAACAACCTGAAGCTTAAGGTTCAGGTGGGTGTAAGAGGCCGAATCCAATAAGCTCAAATATGGCCGGATCGCTGGCAGCTCTGTCTACTCAACACGCCATAAGAAAGATCGTAGTAGTGGAACCTCCACTTTGTCAACCCGTCAGTAGGGACTGTAAGAAGTACGAAGGCTAATTTGATTTGACAAGTTCAAGTGATCGTAGTCTACCAAATTCTCTTAATTGACCGGAGAATCAAAATTATAATGGGAAGGAAGAGTCACGAACGACTACCGAATGCTCGTAGACTTCAGATCTTCAACCACAAAGAAGAACTCTAAATCTACCAACTTCAGTAGATTCAGTATTGGGAAGCACATTTCCTATAGCTCAAGTTTGAAGCCTGAATGGGTGTAAGAGGTCGGATCTAACAAGCCCAAATATGACTGGATTGCTGGCAGCTTCGTCTACTCATCACGCCATAAGAAAGGCCACAGTAGAGGAACCCCCATTTCAGCAACCAGAGGACGAAGAGCTACCAAATCTCAGTTCGCCCAATCTGATAAACTCAAGTGACTCAGATTAAAGTCTCCTCAAGTGGTTAAGGATCAAGATATTTGGTCCTATCAACCAAATATAAGACCTGCAAATCCTTCGACAAATCCACAAAGCGTCAAGCGAGAATTGAAGGAATTTTTCTTCAACAAGTCCACCAAAGCACAAAGCAAAGGACCGAAGAAATTATCCCAAAGTTCATGAAAAGCTTAAAGCTGAACAAGAGGATTCCATCATCAACAAGTCCGTTATTGCACAAAGCTCTAGGCCGATGACTTCTCGCCACTAACCTTATACGAACCTAAAAGGTTTAGGTCACTGACATCTACTCCATTAAAGCCCGTCAAAGCAAGAAGCATAGGGCAGAAGGTACAAAAATCACCTGACAAATCAGTAAAGATAAATCAGGTAATTCTCCATTGATGTCTGCAGCACAAAGCACAAGGCAAAAGAAATCAAAATCTTAGGACTCAAGCCAAAGATATGAAAAAAAGTATCCTGAATGATATCTACAAATGTAAATATTTATTTGGGTCGACATCGTGTCACGTGCCGAGATCCCCAAATAAATATTTAAATTCTTGCCAAAATGCAGTCAAAAGAGAGAAGAATATAGAAGAGCCTCTCAAAAATAAATATACATCCATCACAAAATGCAATTTGAGCAAGATACAACCCATACTAAATACAACAAAGTCCCACCAGCTGATGAATCTATAAAATTCAGATGAATCTCGAACGATATCAACAGTATATGATGGAGACGTTACATCTACACATGACTGCAATAGAGAAAGATATTGAGCAGTAACATAAATATCATAAATCAAGATGATAGTGGTGACAAAAGAAGAGCGTATGAAGAGACGATGTTATCTACTAACATTGATCTACGAAGTGATGCTCTAGAGACCTAAAAACAAAGTGATATGTCACTGTCTTATGAATTTTTACATAACTAAAACCTACATGCATTTCATATAGGTGATTACAAGTGCATCTAAACATCTACAAAGACACAGAAATGGACTTTTAGAGATCTACAGAAGGAAAATCTTAGTGTGACACCCAAGCAAACGTTTGGAGATCCACTAAAAGAAAGCCCTGGTGTGACATCTAGAATAAATATCTAGAGATCCACAGGGTTAATCAGCATACAACAAACGTGATATGCTCTAGACGCGTATCATGTTTGTTGGGGGGCATTTGTTGACCTCTGTTATACAGCAAATTTTTTTTAAAAAAAAGAAAATTATCTCTGCCGCTTGCTACAGTTGTTCGTACCTGAGTTGGCGCCGCTATAGTCGCTTCACCGCAAAATCTGCTCAAATCTTGTGACCGTTGTTTAATATGATGCTGTGCCTCGTCGTTAAATAGGAGAGGAAGATACCTCCATTCGTTTCCTCTCCAACCCATGAGCTCTACAGAACTCCTTCTCCTTCGCTCCTCCCTTCACAAGGCCTCCGAACCCAACCTTACCTTATCTGAATCCTGCCGACCTCCACACCATAAGTTACACCCTTTTGATCGGAAGCAATGAAGGAAGGCTCGCTCGCTGCAGAGGTAACTGTCTCCCCTTCGCACGCTTCTTTGATCAAATCCCATAAAGCTGTCACGATAGGAGGACGGGAATAGAGGATTTAATAGCTTAGAGGTTCAATTATCCCCTAAGTCATGTTTTGATAAGATTTATTCTAAATCTTACTCAAATCATACCTAAATCCTATCGGCGAAACATAGAAACTGAGGATTCATTACATGTGGATTTAACAGTTGCATGAATCCCGTTCAAACTATTCTCAAGTCCTGTTAAATCTAATGCAAATCCCTCATTAATTCGGCTCAAATCCTGTTAAATTTCTGTGCATGTTTGAGTTAATTATAATTGATTGAATTTAATTATAATTAGTTACTTTTAATTTTAATTAATTAATTATTATTATAAATAAATTGTAATTAATTAAATTTAATTATGATTCATTATTTTTAATTATAACTAATTATTAATTAATCATAAATTAATTATAATTAATTATAATTAGTATTTTAATAGTAATTAATTATTATTAATTATAACTAATTATTATTAATTAAAATTAGTTATAATTAATTAAAACAACAAAGAAGAAAGGGAAATACTTCCCTCTTGCCTTGATCCACATGCCGACATCACGCATGTATACCCCCTAAACCTTAAGCCTCAAGAGCCCACTTTCGTTGTTTGCGGCATACCGGAAAACTACCCATACACGCCTTTATTCCACGTGGTAGGATGAGACCCCGGTGCGATGCCTACGATGAAGCGGGTAATCACCTAAAATCTTGTTCACGATGGTCGTGTCGAACCGGCAAACCACCCATACATGCTTTTCTTAGCGTTGTGGGAATTGAACCCGGTGCGACACCTACGACGAAGCGGGTAGGCCCTATACACATTTTTCTTAGCGTGGTGGGGACAATCTTAAGTATCCGTACGCGACTCTGTATCTGCGGGGAAACAACTGCTCTTCTTTTGAAACAGGTACCGCCAAAGACCCCATACACGCCTTTATTGCTCGTGGTGGGAATAAAGACACGGCCGTGGTGTCTAAGGACACCTACCATACACGCTTTTATTGTGCGTGGTGGGAAGGCCCAGACTCTTGGTTTTTCCCCCTAAACGGGGGGGGACGCCGGGAGGCTGCCGAAATTTTGGGTGAACATAAGACCGCACAAGGACTTGGACAAATGAACAGGGGACTTGAATGAAATGCAAGAGCTTTGAACTTGCAAAAATTGACTATAGGGGACTCGTACTTGGACAAAATACAAATGACTAATAACAAAAGCTTGAACTTAAATAAGTGAAATTGAAATAAGAACTTGAGAAAGAACCAGAACTTGAATGAAAAGAAAGAACCTGAATTTAATTAAACTACAAGTGGTTTGAATTTCCAAAGACCTCATAATACTTTGAACAAGAACTTAAACTTGCACTCTGGACTCAAACTTGGACAACAAAGACTTGAGCTCAATATGAACAAACAAGAACTCAAATGAACTAAGTGCAAGGAGTTTTGACATGAACTCAAACTGGACTCAAATTTGAGCAAACTACAAAAGATATGGACTTGACATCGAACACTCAACAAAAATTTGAACTCAAGCAAGAATTTGAACATGAATCGGATTTGACTTGAACTTCTACTCAAACTCAGTCTAGAACTTGAACTCAAGATTGAACCTATTTTGAACTTGCTTATGAGTTGAATAGCATGAAACTTATTACATACAAAGAACAATAAGTTGAAGCAGAACTCGAACATTGAATGAACAACATTCAATGCTTGAAATGAAACTCGTAATTTGGCAAGATGACAAATAAACCATGCAAGCAAAGATCAAGGGGAGAATGCAATGATGTGCTTGTAACTGACAATACAAGACTTCTAATGGAATATTGAGAAGTGATCACATCAATTAGAATGCAAATTCCAATCAGCAAATGATATCAAGTTCATCATAGATACTACAAGCCACCTTTAAGGCAAAGAGTTCGCAAATACTGTTTGCCTACAAGCAAGATAAGAAGATTGCAAAGGAAATGGCTCATTTGTTATCAATGCAATTACAATTATTCCCGATGATATCTACAAGCGGGAACTAATAGTCAGTAGACAGAAATGAGCCTTTACGAACCATAATAAGAGATTTGTCATACAGACAACACCCCACCTGTAAGTAGAAAGGGAAATTTGTGATGCAGATGCCATAGTTCCCCAAAGGCAGGGGCAATAGATTTCTGATGAAAGTGTTAATGCCATCATACAAAAATAAACGACGAGCATCTGTGAACCATAAAGAACCCTTGATACATGTTTGATGAATTATCCACAAGCAAATGCAAAGCGTTTATATCAAATGCCAATGCCCACTAGTAGAACTGAAAGATTGACATTTAACACAAGTTGCATACAGACAATGACAGAAGATCTGCAATACATACAAGCTCTCTACGAATATAGATGTACGCACTACATGCTATCTATGGGTAGATGCAGAATGACTTCAGTAAATCTTGTAGTCAATTCTAACCTGTGAATGAACACATCTACCTATCTGCAATAGTAGCGGATATACAGCAGACCAAAGACTACAATAAATGCAAGTACCTACAAACCAGTATAGGGAGATCTCTCATGCATACAAATAACGGCAGTCAATGTGTAGTGTCCATAATAGTCTTGCAAGAAGACATGGTGGTATGTGCAAACAACAACAACATAAAGATTGTGAGGATGATCGACATTTTGTGGATGTCAATATACATACAACATATCATCGACGGGCAAGGATAGTATACTTGTAGTGCATACAAGTCAATAGCTATACAATGATAGTCCTAAGCAGGAGATTCATTAGTGTACTATAATCTACCTACAGAAAGCAATGAGTAGTACGTGACAGTCCACCTGTACGAAGCAGCAAACAACTCAATCCACAAGTTGTTAGAATACGCCACCGGATCCACAACATCCATGTAAGCGGATAAAAGGCATTTACAAGTATCTTAAATATGTCCCCCGCACATGCACCGTAATTTGTATACATATAGGTACACAAAAGGGGGTAAGTGCAATCACACAACCCGCATGGGCCCCGACGAGCGTATTATTGGTACATACGTGACATCTAGGAATACTGCGCGGGTCAATAAATAAATGTAGTTTGAACATGATCTTCCTAAGCATGTAAATAGGAGTCGACAAAGTTCAACAGATAATTATAAAATGCCCCCGAATACCCGCCTGGGCCCCGACGAGCATGCTTTAGATACATACGTAACGTCCAAGGATGCTGCGCGGGTCAATAGAGGAACCCAAGTTCGAGCCCGATCCTCCCATGTGGATAGATAGGAGTCGACACGGCTTGAACTATCCAATAGATATACGGTCAGGGTGTCGACCGGAATATCTGTTTTACACATTCATATTAGACCTTCAAGGCTTGTAATCAAGATAATTCATTAACAAAGGCACAAAGCCCACTAAACCCGATCCTTTGTCAGCAGTGGACAGAGTCGACAGGGTTCAATCTGTACACCCCGATGATGGCCGTGTTGAATACAAATCTCAACCGGAGGGGTCAATCTAAACATTCAAGTGCCTTCAAACTCCCATAAAATCCAAAACTCAAAACTCCAGAAAATCTCCAAAAATCCCAAATTCCAAATATTTTAAAAATCGGAAATAATCCATCAAACACTTAAAGTAAAATCCATCCACTCTCCGTAACAATTTGCCGAGATGGAAAAATTAGAATTTACTTTAGCTCATATAGAGCTAATGTCTAGTTGAAAATATCACTAGGATTCATTCTCAAACAATCTTCTGCCAGTAAGGACGTAGTACGAGTCCTCTAACCGGTAGTTTCGTCACCAAATAGCACTGCAGAATAAATGGTTATGACCCGGGGCCCTCTAAACTGAGTGGTTTTGCCACCAAATGGCATCACCAGATAATGGTTATGGTCAGAGCCAATACATTCCTTAACGGCATCAAATCCTTGAGATATGAATCAATAGGATATGATCGATAGGGCACAAAGCCCTCTGTTAGCTAAGGTGGATTTAGATTTGTCCCCTTAGATAAACACCCACCCCAAGTCTACAAGGTACCCTTGGACGAAGCAACCCATGGCTGCCGACAATGATCCTTCTGTCAGGTTGGGTCGACTACCTCCTCTGACTAAGTAGACTAGGGATCACGATGGCCCAGGATGACGAAACCATGGGATCTTGATCGGGTCCATCATCCATTCCCCCACCATCCGCTTTAAGTGCAAGGTGGTGAAATTTTTATTTTAAATATCAACCTTCAAACACATCTTCATATCCATGCTGCTACTATATGCCAGAAACACATATTCCTACGTATCTGATTGACGACTAGCCTTAATCAAAAGTTCTCTCTCGTGATCGGGAGGGGTAATTAACTATAGGGGCTTGCACCTATAGGAAACCAGAACTCAGATCATAAAGTCCTCATAAAATGAGGGCGAAATCTCTGGGTAGTGTCTTATCTACAAACCCATCTTCCTTCCAAAATTTACCCCGGAACATAATTTTGTTAAAACTCCCTCGAAAAGCGACGAGGAGGCCGGGGCCGAATTTTCGGAGCCCACAGCTTCTGAGCAAATCCCTCGCACGGGTTGTCAGCTCCTATGCATGTTCCTCGAACGGACTGTCGCGACTCGAACTAGCCTGTTAGATACCTGCGAGAAGGTACCTGCACTAGCAGTCATGGTTGTACAAATAGTTTATTGGAGGTAATAAAAAATGAAGCTTAGGGGTAAGATGAAGTTTGTTATCAATTTGACTTTTAATTTGAATTAGAATATGATTAATTATATCAAGATTAGATAGATTTTGTGTAGGTTTTTTATAAAAGAGAGGGGAGCAATAAGGGGGAAACATGATCTTTCTGTAGGTTTATTGTTCTCATGATGAATATGCTATAGTTCCATTAAACAACCAGGGACTTGGGTAGAAACATAAAATATTAAATATGATGAATATTATTTTCAAAGTAGCAATCATGCATATAGAGCGAACCAAAAGTTTGACATTGATACTATTTTCATTTGGGATGGCTATGAAAAAACTAGAAAGACAAAGTAAATGGAAAAGATAGAAGGATTAAGAGAAGTAAAAATATAAGCATGTATCATGCTTGAATAAGAAGATTATCTCTCCCGAAAGGGTGTCAAGTTTTTCACATGATAAGGATCACAAATATCAAAATATATGAACAAGAAGGTATTCCATCCATATCACTGTCTTTCATTACTCAAAATTTTTATATTTATAGATTAAAGTAATAACAAACTACTAATAAATTTAATAAATTACCAAGAAATTGCTTCTAAATTTGATGACATATACTAAGATAATCCTAACAAAAGAAGAAAATCTAATAAAATTTTAGAAGCTATGTCTCTGTTTTAGGTAGCCAAGGCGTTATGTTTAGAAAATTTAGGCGTCTATTGAGATAATTAAATCTATGGCTATTGCTAACTCAATGTGTCAAATGTAATGACTAACCATTTATGATCAACTTCATGACATTCATTAGGAAAGAAGCTTATGTGAAGAAAAGTTTGCAAGCAAGTTGTTAAGATAGTTATTTTTAGAAGTTTATTTGTAGCCCAAATGATGTGAATCAAGTTTAGCAAGTACTTGAGTAAATATCATTGAGCATGTTGCCTAGTGGTACTGCCTCTTACCTCCAAAACGGAGGTCTTGGATTCAAGGCTTTGTTTGGGACAATTTTTTTAGTGCTTTTTAAAGTAGTTTTCGAGTACAAAGATTTTTAATTCAAAACTTTTTTATATTAAGAAGTTTCTTTAGAAAGCAGTAAGAAAGCTGTCCCAAATAAAACCTAAGGCTTTATTTTGGACAGCTTTCTTAATGCTTCTTAAAGCAGCTTTTTAGTACAAAAAAATTAAATTTTGTACTAGAAAGTTGCTTTAAATAGTAAAAAAGCTGTCCCAAACAAAGCCTAAATTTTCAAAAAATTGTCTTAATTAAATACTTAGGTTAGATTGGCTTTTAAGTTGGACAGTAAGGTTGTAAATGAGTTGGAACATGAGTAAGCTTGGATCTTGTTTGACTCATTTCATTTACCTTTTTTTTTTTTTTAACTCATTTCATTGACCATCAAGCTGAACAAGGAGCTGCCTTCATGTTTGTTATTGTTAATGATTTTGAGAGTATATTTGAGAGTTTTTATGATAAAATTAATGAGAAAAATATAAGCTTTATGTATATATTGAGTTCTTATCAAGCCAAATATTTTGTCTTATATATATATTTTTTATTACATCAGTTGATAACATCTCTGCAAGTTAAAATTATCTTCTGAATATGACCTGCTGTTCCAAACATTGAGTTAAATTTGCAATCTTATTAGACTGTCTATTTTCAGAAAAATTATTCTGTGCAGAAGCTAAACGTTGTCTGGATGCCTAAGCCCACGGCTCGGTACCGCTCTGTACCATGTACCGAGGCTCAGTACCACTTGGTACTGCTGCTCGGTATTGCTGACATGGCTCATTCTGGTTGGTATTCAAACGTAGAGCTGTATTCGGCTTCTGCACAGAATAACCTCTCCTATTTTCGTGGACCTTTCTCAATATAAAAAACTAGTTTCTTTGATCTTACTATTCATCATTATCAAGTTCACATTAAAGAAGGTAAATCAGATGCTTCCATGAAGATAAAGATAAAGCAACACTCCGATAGTTCCGATGTAAATTCGAAGGCAAGCCATATTCACGCTACGAATGTCTTTTCAGCATGGGATGAGTGGTAAGGTGGGAAGTCCTAATACTTACTGCCTTGCAGGTCTTTGATTTCCATGCAAGAGGTAAGCTTCAATCTCTTACTGTTTCGGATCTAAAATGCTATCTTGCTTGTAAAAAGATGAAGGTAGGCGGTAAAAAAGAAGAGCTCATACGACGAGTTACCGCAATGCTTGACTGATTATTGAGTTTCCAACTTTATTCTTTTGTCCTTTTTTTTGGCAAAATATTACATTTTATTGCACTTAAAATAATGGAGAACTTGAAGGGGATAATGATATGTGGATTGATATCGTATCATGATTTTCTCGGTGATTTTGGCTTTGAAGGGATAATCTCAGTAGGAAAAATCTCAAACGGCTTATGAACGCAGTAATATGATGCACTTTTTTATTTTTGGGTTTTTTTTTTTTTTTGTTTATTGTTATGTTTTCCAACCAAATGAGCCTTTCATGTTTGGAGAGATTATTATTTGCGGAGTCCGGATGGTGTCCAGATTCCAATCACGTGAAGGCACAGGAATTTTCTTTCGCTTATGCCCCTTTGTGTACAAGAAAGAAAAAAATTCACATATTTTTACGTGAGTGGTGTCCGGATAATGTCAGGACTCGGCACGTAATAATTTTTCTCATGTTTAGGATTTAGGGTTAGATGATTAGATGGGTATTATGGTTAGATGATTAGATGGGTAAATATTTTTGAAATTATTGCGAAGATTTTGGGATTGGAGTTTTGTCTATAATAAATTATGCTTCAGCACAGAATTTTTTTCAAAAAATAAATAAAATCAGTACTTTAATATGATTGGTTGTTGCACCTGGAATTTTTATGGATTTTATAGTGATTTGTATGACAGCAATACAAATTTATTTGATCAATGATTATTTGGCTAATTACATGTGTTCCATTTAAATACAACAGAATCACTTAAAGACATTTCTATTGATGATACCTATTATATAGATCTCAATTCAATTGCTATATAGAATGATAAAATAATCAATCTTTATTTTCAATAATTTGTTAAAATTTTTATGGCTTTGTTATATCATTTGCAAATGCATACAATTGATAATTCATATCATTTTAAATATTTAAATGTTAGGTTAATAAATACAAAATAAAATACAATTTTAGTTACAATGTTTATGTCACCTTTGAAAATTGTGAGAATGACAATTTTTATAGTATGATAATTGTGCCTAGTGTTTATTTATTTATTTTATTATTTTTGGAAAATTAGTGGCTTGGCCCAACTTCATTTGCTATGGTCTGTTTTCAAGTGAACAACGAACCTCCTCTCTCTGTGTCGGGGAAAACGATAGCTCTTAAGGTTCAGTATGATAGGAAACAGACCCCTGCGAACCCTGTGGTTTAATAGTCCATTCTTCCACCATGTGCGTAGTATTTGTTGGCCTCATCCTCATGTGTATTTTTTGGCTCATACTTCTGCCTCACGTTAGGTAATTTCTTTCCGTTATGAAAAATCTCATCGTCTTCTAGGATTTGGAAATCTTAGGAGGGATCAGTGGGCCCGTCGACGTTAGTTTGCATGTGCGCACTTCACATCTACTGATCTACATTTGAAATAAATAAAAATAATTAAAAAAAACCTAGACTTTTTCAAGTTTATATGAAATGATAATATATTATCAAAGTTAAGTAATGATTTATATATCATAAAGCAATGATAATATATTATCAAAGCATGCAATGTTTATATATCATAAATAAATATTTTAATATTTATTTATGATGTTTTAGAATATTCAGATGATAGATGAATATTTAATGTTTGGAGTTTATTAAAAAATTTAGCATATATAGATAAAAAATGGTGTTGCAAGAGACTAAAAAATTTATGAGGAATATCAAGAAATGGAAAATTTATGGGGTAAGATGTTGTTATAATATTTTAAATAGTATTTGTCAAATTTTTACAAATGATATTCTTCCATATAATTGGAGAAGTTGTTGATATGATATGGTAGACCTAAATGCTTTAAAACGAATATTGTGGTGGAAGTTTGAAGAGATTTATGGCATGTGAGTTGCATTTAATAGATTATTTGATCTTCATTAGGTCATTCTTCTTAGAAGAGAGAGACTAATGGTCGACAACTTTAGTAAGACTCTTGGTGTTTACGTCGGGAGTTATAATTAGTATTAATAATGTGCAATGAACAATGACCAAGAAGTTTAATATAAATTTTTGTATTGATGTTGGAAGTTAGGGTTGGTATTGACAATGTGCATTAATCTTATAGCCAATGATATACATTGATGTTAGCAGCGATAACGTCAATAGCATTGGCCTTTGTAACAATGATATGCATCAACCTTATAGGTGATATTTTATATTCATGTTGTTGGCAATAGTGGTGATGAAGTTGGCCAGTGCTAGTATTGGTGTCGACAATGTGCATTAGCTTTATAGGTGATGGTGTATGTAAATGCTATTGGTGATGGCGGACAACAATTTCAATGGCATCAGTTTAGTTGGACTATAGTGTTCAGGAGATTGTAGTGGGTTGATAATGGTTGAGGGGTCGTGGTTTGGCAATGTTGATCGGAGGATCGTAGTCAGACGATGATAGCTAGAGGATTGTAGTTGAGTGATAGTGGTTAAAGGATTGTAGTTATACGATGGTGGGTAGATGATCATAGTCAAATAATGGTGTTAGGAAAACTGTAATCGTGTATTGGTGTTCGAGCAACTATGGTCGTGCTATGGTTAGAGGATCATAATTAGGCGATGGTTGCAAAATTATATTCAAGTGATGGAGATCTGAGAACCACAGTCAAACGAAGGTGGTCTGAGGATCGTAATCGAACAACAATGGTTTTAGGACTATAGTCAGGTTAGGGTGGTTCAAGGATTGCTATGAGAAGATGATGGCTTGAGGATCATAATTAGATAAAAGTGGTGGAGGATTATAGTTAGATGATGGTGCTTAAAATGATCATAGTTGGGGGATGGTGATTAGGAGATCATAGCCGGGTGAAGATGGGTGGAAGAATGTAATCGCTGATGGTGGTAGGAGAGTTATAGATATGTAATAGTGGTTGGAGGTTTGTAGTTTAGAGATGATAGTCGAATGACTATAGTTGAGCGATGGTGTTCGAGAGATCGTAGTCCAACGATAATCGCAAGAGGACTGATGATGATGTTTAGATGACGACGAATGTCCAATGATGGTGGTAGTCGGTGAAGGTTAGGCGGCGATAACCAACATCACAGGCTAGGCAACAGTGATTTGACAATGATGGTTACTCAGGGATGGCTGATGGCAAAGGTTAGACAACTATAGAGATTGGTTGGTAGTGGCGGTGAAAAAGTTATAGGATTCTTTATATTTCAGATATATCTTTGATCCTCAATCCAACCCTCATTATGCATAGAGTGGGGGTTTAGTTTTATTTTTTGAGAGTGGAGCTCTAGGATCCTTCTATCATTGAGCTCCTACGAAGGGTGCTTGTGCTTCTCAAGATAGATAAAAAAAGGTCTGTGATTTAAATATATGAATCATAATAAAAATTATGCCTTTGCTTCCCATAAGCTCCTCTGAATGGTGCTTGAACTTCCCTAGTCTAAATCCATAGCCAGCTGATTTAGATGATACTCATAAAAGAATCAAACAAATTGATGGTATTGAATAAAGGGCTAATTTTTAATTAAAGATGGCAATCTTCAAGTGTGTGTGTCTCTCCATATATGTATCATAATACTTAAAATTGAAAAAAATATGCCTATTATTTATTTTCTTTGAAAAATATACCAAAAATTTTCATTTTGGCCCCTCATTTTTTTTTACCGCATAATACTTATTTAAAGTTTGATGCCATGGACATTTATTAAATAGTAATCAGTGCAAAATTTAATAATGCCAAATGTCAGATCATTGCCACTAATGTTATTCTGGTTTTAAAGTTTATAGTTTAATTGATATTTTCAAATCCGAATAATCAAAAAATATATCACCACTAACTTTGAATAATTAGTAGGACACTTTTTTTATTATTTTTTAAAGAATTTTTTAGTAAAAAATTAAAATTTTTATGCTAAAAAATTATTTTAAAAAATAGTAAAAATACCATTCCAAAATGAAACCGAAGATAGAAACTTTGATTACACGCAAAAGATCACTGTAAATGAAGAAAGCAATGGTAGAGCAGCTTTTTGCTCGTAAGTTTTTTTTTGGGAAGATTTATGGGCTTAGCTCGTTTCCATTAATGAAAAATAGTTACATGTGTGAAGAAAAAGAACAAAACTGTAGAGAGCTAATCAATATGTGTAGAAGCACACAGTGGAGAAGGCAAAAAAACTCAGCAAAAGGTGAAGCAAAAAACAAAACACCTCTAATTAATTGTAGCAGCTACAAAAAGATTTTCAAAGCACTGTGAAATGCTGCACCAGAGGGCTCAGGAATTGCAGCATTCGATCCACCTGGCTGCAGAAGAGCCAAACATACTGCCCTCCAAGGGGAAAAAATGGGCAATTCGATCATCCTTGCCCTTTAAAATAGAAAATCCCATCTCACAGACCATAAGAACAATTCTTAAATGCCGAATATCCCTGATTGCAGCTGAACGAAAACCAACAGGAAAACAGCCCTCCAAAGGGAAAAAATAAGCAATTCGATCATCATAGCCCACCAAACCGACAAAAACCTGCCTTGATACCTGCCATAGCAGCACGACCAAACCGAGAAATAGCCACATTATAGTAATTCTAGAAGCATATGCCCATTCCTCCATTTCAATACTTTTGAGAAGATGGCAGTTTTAATCTTAAGACACAATGTAGTAGATGAAGCTAAGGACTTGCCAAATCTCCTATCATTTTTTTCCCTCCAAAGATGATATGCCGAACAACAAATGAGAAGATAGTAAAAAGCCTTATTCCTTATAAAATTCTCATCAGTATACTCAAATGCTTGCAATATATTGGGTCTGAAAAGTAAGGATCCCAAGCTAGGAATGAGCTTAGTTAATATAGTAAAACAGTAGTCGCATTCAAAAAATAGATGAGAAGCAGTTTCATTCGAGTTATGGCATAAAGGGAATAATGCATCCACAATAATACCCTTAGATATAAGAACATCAGCAATTTTGATTCCACCTTTTAAAGTCATCCAACAGAAAGCAGAAAATCTGAGAGCATAACGTTTGTGCCAGACAAAATGAGACCAGTTGGTTTTAGATTCATTCTTATAATAAAAGCTCAGATAAGAACTATGATTGTTTTCATTCCCGTTACCCCAAAAGAGGGAACCATCGGCATCCGTTCCCACAGGGACAACCAAAAGGGATTGAATAATAGAGGCAGGCAAAACATACGGCAGCTCCCACCCATAATCCTTAAGAATGGCAGAGATTCTAGCATTAGAAGGGAAGTAGTTGATGATGGGTTGTAAATTCATAACCTCATGTAAAAGTTTGCCATTGAACCAATAATCCTAGTAAAGAGAGATATGAGAATTTGGTGAAGCCTTAAAATGAAAGTTATCTTTAGCAAGTTGAGCATCCTTATAAAAACATTTCCAGAATTTGGAAGCTTTCATAGCAGGCGGCTTCCAAGGGGAAATATGAATATTGAATAGCCACAGAGCAATAGGGTTGTTAAATTTATAAATTCTCTCAATAAGACAACAATTATAGCTGAATTGGATAGAATGAAGGGAGGGTCCCAAGACCTCCCAAAACTTTAGGCTTACACATACTTTTTCAAGAGATTAAATGCAATTTGCGGCTTGTGTTGTCGCCAAAGTAAAAAAATTTTGCACAAAGCTTATCCCAAAGTAAACAATTTTTGCTCGAAAGTCCGTGACTGATTGCTCAAGGATCCATTCCATTTTTTTTTCAAAAGTGGAGGGTATTTTAGTCCGAAATGATATTTTGGGATTATTAAAAAAAATAAAATAAAAGAGATATTTATTTAATTTTAAATATTATGCGAAACACAAATAGGCCTGAGTAAAAGATTTTTAACATTTTGTGGCCCTGCGCTCTGTTTCCGTTGCTCTCTTGGATTCTAAGGGGGGCTAAATAGCATAAGATTTAGATTCCCAGAGGCCAGATCAATTCTCACAGTTTTCTACAGCGCCTTCGCATGGCTTCTACTGGCCCTCCCACATGGAGCTGGCCACCGATCGATGCCTCACGCCCCTCACTCGGCAGTTCCTCCTTATCGCTCTCAACCTTTTTCCTTCATGATCCGATCAGACGGTTCACGGTGGCGAGGCGACTCCCTCGGTCGTCGCCGCGCGATCCTCCGCCGTCCGTCGAGCACCAGAAGATCGATGTCGATCTCGAGTTCTTATCCCCGGAAGTGGTCGAAAAGGGATGTAGGCAGAGCATGGGAGCTACACCAGTGGCGAAGGAAGCGGAGATATTTGCTCCGCTGAGCCGGAGGCAGAGGGCTAGGCTTCGCCTAAATTCGATCCAGAGGCGGCCTCTGTGGAAGAGGATTGTTTTTGCATCAAAGAAGGTTAGGAGCATCATACTGCTGAACGTGATTACAGTGATCTATGGTAACGAATCTCTCTGTTTCCCGATGCTTTTTCATTGCATTCCAATGCTTGTTGTGAATCCTGATTTTGGTTTCCGAATGTGTTGAAGCATTAGATTTTCCATGTAGATTTTTTATCAGTAGCTGATTTTCATGAAATTTATACTTGACGCCACGGCGAAGGAGCTGGTACCAGTTAGTTAGCAGTTCCACAACTGACGTTATTGTTTTTGTACAATTGAGTTGTTTGGACTTCTAGGGCTCAAAAATTAAAACGAAATCTATATAAGATCTGCTTCCCAATGTGTACAGCTGTGCGTGATTTCTTGTTTTGGTTTGGGCTCCGTGAAGATTTGAACCATATATGATATTCATGTAACCTGCATGTACTACTGGTGGCTTTGTTGAATTGTGTATGTTAAATCAAAGAGAAAAATAAATTGGGTGAATTCAGAAAATCATATAGAATATTCAAATTTACGTCATCTAATGTTTTTATCATAAGACTGATGCCTGTATTAAAATCCCAGCCTCAGTAGGTGTCCTGAGAATGTGGTGAATCATTGATTGGTGGCAGTTTGAATTCTTATATAGCTTTCTCCTGTACACCCTCAATTGGGGTGTTGTGAAACTTTAAATTGAGGACATGTATGCATGTGAACTGCCTCATTAAGCTCATTGTGAAGAAATGCATTGGATTTCATCAAGTTGTGAGACATCCTTGTTGTGATGTACAGCTATTGAAAGGAGAATTCTAATTGTGGGCATATTAGCTGCATGACTGAATGTATCTGTGTTTTGTATCCCTTACTCTTGCTTCTATCCTTGTGCACAGGGTGGGCTTTGTGTCGAATAATTATACCATCAGAATTGATTTTGGTTTTGAATGTCCATCGACAACCTGCGACATTTTGGCGTGCAGGGAGGTGTACAAGTGTACACATTCCCTTTTGTTAGTGAGCTTGAAATTCTCAAGACATGGCTTGCCTTCATTTCCAATCCTTGATAGCTTGAGTGTAGCATGTTGGATCGACATGATGCTTGCTGAAAAATATGCTTGGGCTTTGAGGAGCCTATTTTAGATCTAGTGAGCATGTGATGATTATCAAATGAGAGGACGAGATTATCAAATGCTTGCAGTTTCAGAAGTGAGTGGGGTATTTTAGGCAATGGTTGGACTGGTGTTTGGTGGCATTTGAATGATGGTTCTTGTAGAGTTTGGGGACGAATGATTTCTATGCTATGAGGAGGAGGCAAGATGAGGGATTGAAGTTAGATGTGTGAAGGTTGGCATTGTAGGTGTAGTTGTAGGTAAGGATTGGTGTTGTTAATAGTGTCAGGACTAGGCCTGGAGATTCGAATTAATGAAGTGAGAATGGACTATTGAACAGTTATTTAAATTTTCTTTTACTAAAACTATTTTCATCATACTGAAATAGCCACTAAAACCTTAATACATTTTAAAGTAAAATACTATAAATGCCATAAAGAACAGGGAACGCCTGCTTTCATTAGCTAGGAAAATGACATACATGTAATGAGGCTACTTCAGTAGAGGAGACACTACGCTGTATATCCTTTTATTTATATATGTAGCTGGGAGAGACTTGAGCAGCAGTTAAGAAGAAAAGGTTTGTTTTGTTTCAGCGCTGCTATGATCCTTGGTGCTGTTGTGCAGGATTTGCAGTGTTAGTGAATGCGCCAATTTGTTGGTCCCTGCCATAGCTGTTAGTGCCGTTATTAGTTTGTCTTTTAGCATTTTGTATCTTGCATGATGGATTCTCACACAAAAAACAAGTTAACTCACTAGGTAAAAAAATAGAGAAAATGACATAATTCACCAGGTTATTGTATGTTTACGATTCTTCATAAATATTTTAAATAATAGGATATTTTTGGGTGTAAATTTAGTCTCCTTGCGATATCCATTGTTGTTTTGTAGGATATTGTAGGCTGGAAGAACTTTTTAATGAACGAACTTTTTAACCATTCTATTCCATTACACCTTTTTCCCTACCATATTATTTCTGTCTCTAAAATTCATTTCCCCATTTTCCAGCAAGTGATATTCCTGTCTTGAAAGAAGTTGAGCAAATTGTAGATCCAGCACTTTTCACTGTAGTGCGCTTTGCTTTGACAGCAGTTCCTTTCCTTCCTTTCATGTTAAAGGCACATGGGGACTCCCAAACTCGGTCTGCAGGAATGGAGTTAGGTTTTTGGGTAAGTTTGGGCTATCTGAGTCAGGCCCTTGGACTACTCACATCTGAAGCTGGACGTGCATCCTTTATTTCTGCCTTCACGGTGAGGTTCAATCCATCATGCTTCATTGTCACATTCTTTTTTGCACCTAAGCCATAACAGAACAATAAAAACAAAAATGCCTTACCTTGTTTGTAGATAGTTGTTGTGCCATTTATTGATGGCATTTTTGGAGCAACCGTACCTCCCATGACTTGGTCTGGAGCACTTCTTTCTCTAGTGGGTGTTGCTATGCTTGAATATGGCGGATCTCCGTGTGTAAGTAATTCACCTTTTTTAATCAAACACTAATTTACAGTTATATAAGACTTTCAAGTGTGCTTTATGTCTTGAACTTTATACGTTGGTCCGCTTATGTTAAGGTTCTTATGTATGATGGTATTTGAAATTGTCTGAAGCAAGACAAAAGCTTTAGCAAGTTAAGAGATGGAAGATTTAGACTTTAATCAAATTAGATGCATTAATAGTGAAGACTGAAGATAATAAAATTTTGTTAAAGATAATAACTTCAATGAAAGATTAAATCACTTTTTTAATAAATTATTAAATGAGAGTTTGTAGAAGGTAATTTTTCTTAGGACATTATTATTGAATAAATTATTAAGTGTTGATTGATGCTAAAAAGATAAGCATTAGCTCATAATGAGATGCATAAAAGCTAAATTTTTAAGTCCAAAAAGGTTCCTATTGAGATTTTGAGAATTATGATAGTATGGTAAAGGCTCCAAAAATTTGCGCCCCGGCCTCCCCTCTTTTAGGAGAGTTTTAACAGATTAAGTTTCGGGGTAAATTTTTAGAAGGCAGATTGGGTTTGAAATAAGATACTACCCAGAGAATTCGCCCTCATTTTGCGCTTTATGATCTAAGTTCTAGTTTCCTATAGGCACAATCCCCTATAGTTAATTACCCCTCCCGATAACGAGAGAGAACTTTCGATTAAGGCTAGTCATCAAACAGATACATAATATATATCTGACATATAGTATAAACTTGGGTTTAATTTTGAGATTTAATATTTAAAATTGAAAATTTCACCATCTTGTACTTAAAGCGGATGGTGGGGGAATGATGATGAGCCTGATCAAGATCCCATGGTTTCGTCGTCTCAGTCCATCATGGTCCCTAGTATACTTAGTCAGAGGTGGTAGTCGACCCAACCTGATAGAAGGATCTCTGTCGGCAGCCATAGGTTGCTTCGTCCAAGGGTATCTTGTATACCTAGGGTGAGTATTTGACTAAGGTGATAAATCTGAATCCATCCTAGCTAACAGAGGACTTTGTGCCCTATTGATTCATATCTTAATGACTTAAAGCCATTAGAGAGCATGTGGGTTATGATTGTAATCGTAATACAGTGGAGTCGTTGGACCAAGCCACTAGGTTAGAGGGTCGCGGTCATAATCCTTAATCACACGGAGCCATCTGACCAAACCATGAGTTATTTGCATAGGCGTTCGGCCAAACCACCGATCAGAGGACCAATATCACGTTCTTACTAGCAAGAGACTATTTGAGAATGATTAGTGATATTCTCGACCTGACATTAGCTCTTTGTGAGCTAAAGTATATTTTCAAACTTGTCCACCTTGACAAATTACTGCGGAGGGTGGATGGATTTTGCTTTAGGTGTTTTGGTGCTTATTTCAACATTAAATATTTTAATCTTGGATGATTTTTGAAATTTTAGATTTTATGGGCATTTGGGGGGGGGGGGGTATTCTGAATATTTGGGGACCCCTTCGGTTGAGATTTCTGTCAATACGGCTATCATCGGGGCATTTATGAAAAATTTGGATTGAACCTTATCGACTCTATTTACTTGCCGACAGAGAATCAGGTTCTTTATAGGTTTTATGCCTTTATTGATGAATTTTCTTTGTTGTAGACTTTGAAGGCCTAATATGAACGTATAAAACAAATATCGACACCGTGACCATATATTTGTTTGATAGTTCGAGCCATGTCGACTCCTATATATTCATATAGAAGGATCAGGCTCGAACTTAAATTTATCATTTGAACCGTGCAGCAACCTCAAACGTCACGTGTGTACCCATAACAAGCTCGTCGGGGTCCATACGGGTGTATATTCTTGCATGTATACATGCTAATATGCTTGCATGTGTACTTTCATACTTGTATGCATACATGTTGCAGTATATGTGAGGGCATTTTCAATTTGACATTGATCAGCTGTACGGGCAATTGTCATTTAAATGTGCGCAATGTTCTATTTGAGAGCTTGTAGATGCATTCTGTCCGCTTGTTTGAGCATTATAGATTCGGTGGCATTGCATTGAGTTTCGTTTTTGGAATTTGTAAACGCCTTTTATCCGCTTGCATGGATGTTGCAGATCCTGTGACGTGGCGTCGCACTACGGGTTGCTTGTTGCTTTATATAGGTAGATTGTCGTGCATTAATGAGTCTCTTACGGTAGTTCCTAGGAGCTTGCACTTGTTGAAGATTTTCTGTATTTGCTCGAGGATAGCACTTTGGGTACGTGATAGGTCTCCTACGGTGGTTTGTAGGTTTTTGCATTTGCTGCATATCATCCTCCCCTGCTTGTAATGGATCGACGTATTTGCTGGCCATTTGAATGGTAGTTGATCGTAGAAATGTTGTAACATCCAGAACCTGTTGATCACCACCCGCATATATATTAGTGTGCATATGACAAAGTTTCCGTCATTGCCAACAGGTGTTCGCAGCTACTGCAGTCCTTCTTGCATTTGCTTGTCGATATGATGTTGTACATGTGAGAGGTCTCCTACGGCAGCTCGTAGGAGCTTGCACTTGTTGTAGTCCTTTGACATTTTGTTCGTAGATGACATCTGGTGCGTATGGCAGGTCTCCTATAAGGGCCCGCAAGTATTTGCATTTGCTATGATCTTCTATCCTTGTTTGTAAATGACATGCTGCATGCATAAGTTTATACTGGATCTATCACACTTGCAACATACCCTTCCCCATGCAAGTCGATACGCCCGTTTGTACTCTCAACGTTGACTGTTGGCTGAATTATATTAATCGCCAAACTTTCATGTACATCCATCAGCAGCTTACTATGTTCAATGTACGTTGTTAATGTTCGTAGGGGACTACAGATTTCATTTGCTAACTAGCTGACGTTGGCTGAAGGGATGTTGCAGTATTCACTGCATGTCAAATTCTACTGCTCGTAGAAGTTTGTATGCATTTGCTAGGTGCATGATTGATGTTGACTGCTAGTTGGGCTATATCCGTCGCCAATGCCTTCATGCATGTTAGCTAATAAATTATCACATTCACTACATATCAATCGCCATTAATTGCAAATGGATTAGTGAGTTTATTTGCAGGCCAATTGACATTAGTACAAGCTAATTGGCATTAACTGCAAATGAGCCATCTTCATTACCACTTCCTCAGATATGTTCTGTTTGCAATTTTTTATATCCTTTGCATGTCAACCATCACTATTTGTAGGGAACAATGTATTCATCTTGTAAATTAGCTGACATTGATTGGAAGGATGTTGTAGCATCCATCACATATTGATAGTGTGTTTGCAAGAAGCTTCATTGTTTGTAGGCAAGCCACATTCATCATGAGTTTGGTATGTCAATTTGCATGTAAGTTGACAAGCGTATGGTGAGTCACCTCACTGTCATTAATGGATGCTTGCATTCACTTGTGAGTAGAGTATTGTATGCATGACGATTTTCTGTTTACTCCTGTAAGGGATCTATCATACTCACCATTCGTCCATTGTCGTTATTTTACAAGAGAATTAGTGATGATTAACATATTGTTGATAGTGAGTAGGATATTTCTTCATGATAGAGCTCTCCTTGCTTATGGATGCGCTTCATTCTTCGTGCATGTATTGGCCGCACAACTCTTATTGCCACCCTTATGTTTTACTCGTGTATGAATTACTAGATGTTTCAAATATTGGAAATTCCTTCCACCACGAGTTTCATGTTCGTCAAGTGATATTTACTTGAATGCTTTAGTTCATTGATCATCATTTGTATGCCTTGAGAGTTTGTTCATCATGAGTCTTCTATTTGCTTGCGTGATATTTATTTAAGTGCTTCAAATTATTAATTAACATTTCATATTTTTCAATTTTATCATAAATTTGTCAAATTAAAGTCTGGTTTGCTGCTTTATAGATTCAGTTCAAGTCCGAATATAATCCCCTGTTGTTCATTTTTGTTCAAATTAGGTCCCCTATTGTTCGTTTGAAATTAAATCAAGTCCCCTAATAGTGTAATTTTCTGGCAGCCTTCCGGTGTCTCCCCCGCTTAGGGGAAATTTCAGGAGTCTGGGCCTTTCCACCACGCCAAGAAAGGCGTGTATTGTAGGTATAGAATGACATCGTGGCTGTAGTCTTCAATCCTACCACGCCAAGAAAGGCATATATGGGTCTTCGGGGGTATCTGTTTGAAATGCATGATTCTTTCGCCGTAGGCACTGAGGCATCTACTTGTATTTAGGAGTGTCCCCACCAAGTTATGAAAAGCGTGTTTAGGGCTCACTCGCCTCGTCAGAAGCGTCATATCGGATTCCCTCTCACCACGCTAAGAAAAGTGTGTATAGATGGTTTTTCGGCTCGGCGCAAACGTTGAATGCGGGATTTTGAGTTTAGGAATTTTATACCTTTGCAAAGATCGGTGATGAGGCAACGACGGGTGGTGAAAATTTTGATTTGATTTTGATCTGCAAATGTCTCAGCAGATTATGAAGACACAGGCGGATGGGCATAGGAAAGACATCCAGTTCCAAGTGGGGGATAGGGTGTTCCTGAAAATGATCGCTCATAGGAGGAACGAGAAGCTGACTCCAAGATATTTTGGCCCTTATGAGATAGTAGAGAGAATCGGAGCTGTGGTGTATCATTTGGGTTGCCCTGAACCACCACCATACATCTAGTGTTTCATGTAGAGCCATGGGGGATCACACAGCGAGTTCAGAGCTGCCAACAACATTGACTGAAGATTTCTAAGTGGTATTGGTGCCCCTGGAGCTCCATGGGGTGCGTCAGGTCAAGGGAGGAATTAAGGAGGTGTTGATCAAGTGGAGGGACCTTCCCGATTATGACGCTACATGGGAGCCTTACGAGAGGGTGAAACATTAGTTCCTATCTTTCCACCTTGAGGACAAGGTGGTTATTTGGGAGCGGGGTATTAATATGCATGGACCGATCCAGGAGGGCTCAGATATTATAGCAGGCGTAAGCCTGCTGAGCCACAGGCTGCAATTATTGCACCCCTTGGGGTGGGGTCTACTACCGAATGGAGTTTGTATGGGGGGTTGTTTAGTCCTTTTGCATTTGTTTTGTTATTTGCTTTAAGTAGAAATTTGTATTAGTGTTAGGCATCTTTTTGGTGGCTGATTTTTTAGTGTTTTTAGTGTTCTTGGGCTCTAGCGGCATCTAGAGAGATTTGGAGAGATTGATCCTCCTTTTGAATAGAGGATCGCTTGTATCTTGGTATTTTCCCGCTCCTTTCATCAAATAATATAAAAATATCTATACCTGGAGTTTTGTGGAGATTTCTCACTGATTTTTCAAGATTGATAAGTTTTGCTTGAAAACTACAAGCATTTCCTATCAGAAGCCTAGGTACCTCTGGCCTCCTAGTGCACCTAAAAAACCTTTGGAACCTACAAACAATAGCAACTTTATAACCACACACCATGAACCTGCTTCCACTAACAACCAACTGTGGGCTCCGAAAATTCGGTTGGATGCGCTCCCGGCCTCTCCGCGCCATCGATCTATTTTTCTTTTCTTATTTGATGATGACGGTAGAGAGTTTTAACAAAATTAGGTTCCGGGTGAATTTTCAGAAGACAGATTGGGTTTTAGATAAGACACTACCCAGAGATTTCGCCCTCATTTTGTGAGGACTTTATGATCTGAGTTCTGGTTTCCTATAGGCGCAAGCCCCTATAGTTAATTACCCCTCCCGATAACAGGAGAGAACTTTCGATTAAGGCTAGTTGTTAAGGAGATCATATGGATCTTAAGTCCAGTGTATAATAGCAACAGTTGTGGGGTTTGAATTTGAGATTTGAATTTTAAATTTTAAGAATTTAAGGATTATCACCATAAACTTAAAACTGGTGGTGGGGGGAATGAAGACGAGCCCGATCAAGATCCCATGGTTCCGTCGTCCCGGGCTGTCATGATCCCTGGTCTACTCAGTCAGAGGAGGTAGTCGACCCAACCTGACGGAAGGTACCTTATCGACAGCCATGGGTTGCTTCGTCTAAAAATACCTTGTAGACCTGGGTTGGTGTTTTTCTAAGGGGATATATCTGAATCCACCTTAGCTGACAGAGGGCTTTATGCCTATTAAATATACCCTATGATTCATAACTCAAGGGTTTGACGCCGTTAGGGAACATACGGGCTTTGGCCGTGATCGTAATATAATGGTGCCATTTCGCGGCAAAACTACACGATCAGAGGGCACGTGCCACATCCCTATTGGCAAGAGACTGTTTGAGGATGAATCGTAGTGATACACTCGATACGCATTCGCTCTTTGTGAGCTGAGGTTAATTTCAAATTTATCACCCCCGACAAACGGTTGCGGGAGGTGGATGATTTTTAGTTTTAAATTTTTTAAGAGATGAATTTTATTTCAGAGATTTAGAATTTTGTTTGATTCGAGATTTGACCCCTCCAGTTGAGATTTTCTATCAACACAGCCATCATCGGGGTGACGTTAAAGTCACTAGTATTTTCGTAAGATTTTGGGAGACATTTTGTGATTTAAGTCGTGTCGACTCCAGTCCTTTCGAGGAGGAGGATGAGACTCGAATTTAGACCCGCGCAGCATTCTCAGACCATTAGATTTTAAAATCGTATGCAGTGGTCAGAGCACATGCGGGTTGTAGCATTTGACCCTGCGCAGCATTCTCGAACATTTGTGTTTGTAACTTTAAAATGTTGACCGGAGCACATGCAGGGGGTGTGTTGCACTTCAGTTTAGTGGGATCATATTTAATACATAAGGGGGGATTTTAAAATATTTAAATATAATCCATTTAAACAAGTGATTTCATTTAGAAAAGGCCGAGCTTTCTTTTAAAGGGCCTACGAACGCCTTCTGTCCGCTTGTACACATGTTGCGGATCCGGTGGCGTTGCGTCGTATTAGATTTCACTTATTATATTTAGTTTGTTTTAACTCCTCTAAACGTCAATTAGCACAGCTTGTAGAGAGCATTTTCTCAATAGGTATTAGGAGATCGTGCTCGTGTTCGTAGGAGAATTATCTTACTCGTTACAAGTTCCTAATTCTTTTCAGTAGGTGGACTAATTTGTTTGATACAAGATCCTTGTCCCTGCTTGTAGGCTGGCTGTTGTGGGCACTATGAACTCCCTATTCCTACTTACAGGTGAATTATAGTATACTTTTAGTGGGCACTATAAATTCTCTGCTCCCATTTATAGGTGAATTATAGTGTGTTGTGTTTTGCCTTTGGGTTGCAGGAAATAGTTTGAAGCTCTAACCATTTTAGATCTTAATGAATTGAACTCTTTCTGCTCAAATTACATGTTTCATACTTTTAATTGGAGGCTTGAGATTGGAAGACACATATATGATTGACATAAGAGGACCATCCACTTGTAAGGATTTTTGTTGAACATAAGATGTTTCTGTTGTTTCTTACAGATGAGTTCAATAGTTTGGAAAGCTGCCCTGTTAGAGAGCTATTATGTGAGTTGTCATTTGTTGGAGAGCAGTTTCAGAGTTATCCGGTAGTTTGGAGAGCTTTTGGCCAGCTCGCATTTGAGATCTACTTAGTAGATTGGACATAGGCTGGATTATTGGAAAACATTGATTTCCTGTTCTTTTATTTTATTGTTTTTAATTATATTTAATTAAGTGAATTAATTAAATGAATTTTAATTGAAATTAAGTTTTAATTTAATTTGAATTGTTTAGTTTGTTAATTTGAATTGTATTTTAAAATTATCCAATTGATTTAATTAGCATTTTGATTTCGATTGAAGTTTTGATTTAATTGATCTTGATTTGATTTAAGTTAAACTTTTAAGTTTAAAAAGTATTTTTTTTTAAATTAATCAAATTAGTTGCTTGAATTTAATTAAAAGTTAATCAATTGAATTTGAGTTAACTGATCATATGAAATTTGAGATTTAATTTGATTTAAGTTCCAATTTAAAGTTTTAAAATTATCTAATCAAGTGAGATTTGTTTTAAGTTCAGATTTCATTAGCTATTGAATTAGGTTGATTAATTACCTCATTGATTAAATGTTCAAATTAATTGATTAAAGTTTTTAATTTACTTTTCTGTATTTACTTCATTTAATTATCTTGAACTTATTATCCAATTAATTAATGCAATTAGTTTTAAGTTAGATTATATTAGGTTATTTATTTATCCATTTAAATTTATTAGTTAATTATATTGCAAATTAATCAATTTCAAATGAAATTTGTATTTTCCAAAAATCCATCTAAGTTCAAAAATTTTATTTTATTTTTTAAGTCCCAAATTTTGAGTAAATTTCGGCAGCCTCCCGGCGTCCCCTCCCCGACGCCGGGAGGTAAGGAGGGCATTTGCCCTTTTGGCTCGACTCGACCAGATCAAATCGACGGCGAGGAGATTGGATCTTCAAGTCTTTAATCCATCGGTCGGATTAGCTCGACGACCGAGAGCTTCGGGGGATCAAATCAAACCCCGGGACTTCCTTCAAAAATCATCAATTTATTTTTGTACCTATTTGCAAAATCCTATCATTTCTCTCCATTTCTCTCACTTTTTTATTTTATTTTACATATATATACTATAATATAATAATGATAATATATATATGTTATAATATTATATTATATTATATTATCATAAATATATTATAATATTATAATATGCTATACAATATATATAATATATATAATAAGAGAGGGAAAGAGCCGGGACAGACAAAGCCCGACGGGAGCAGGTCGCGGGAGGGAATTGCGCACGGGCGGCTTCGTCGGCGGTGAGGAGGCTTCGGATGCAGGCGTCGGCGCGGGAGGTTAGCTGCTGGTTTCGGATGGAGATGCTGGTGCAAATGTCAGATGGTTAGGGCATGGGTTTGGCAGTCGCGGTAGGAGTTGCGGCCGGAGACAAGCGTCGGGTCGACGTTGGAGAAGGAGGCTGGAGTCGCCGACGGGATGCAGAGCAGAGGCAGCGGCGGGTTTGGACGGAGTCAGGATGGCAAGCCGGCGGTGTGGCTTTGCGAGAGGAAGCAGGCGTCCGAGAGAGGTAAGTTCCCGAATTTCTCTTTTTTTTTTATCTCTTCTGGTTCTGAGAGCGTCGATGTCCAAATGAGAGAGCGAGAGATCATTTTTGTGCCGTGAGAGGAGTTATTGGAGTGGGATCGTGGGAGCAGTTGAGTTGGTTGTGCAATCGTAGGTTGAGGCATGGCTGAGGTGGAATGTGTAGGCTGGTCCGGTTCACTGTTTACAGGTCAACACCAACCCACTAGCCTTCTTGCCTCCTTTCTGGAAGTATCTCGAAACTAAATGTCCCATCCACTTCTTCAGATACCCTCCACAGCTTCTGCCAACCCCTCCATTGAACCCAACACTTCCTCAGACAAATTTTTTATCCTGCAACATGAAGAAGATACCTCAAGCCAATCCCTAACATCCAACTAACTATCCTCCAAGAAATTTTCAACAACAAACCAAGACACCAAAACCCTCCAAGGCCAAGAAATCGGCCAACCCCTCCTAAAAAACCCAATGTCCTATTCCATCCTTCTTAGAATGTAAGGAGATTCAACGGTTTTGATAGAGTCCGTAATTGCCAAAACCTAATCCAGCTTTACAATATTGCTCTGTTTGCATTCTTATAGCAAAATCAGCCCCATATGTCCTTAGACCCTTGGTTCTACAACAACCACACCCTTTATCCTAATGAAGGTGGTTTTAGCAATTTTGATATCTCCCAGCCCAGGAGAATCTGGATTAATGGAACAAGGCTGTAATCAATTTCAGCCCTATCTCTACTGATGCCCAGTTCATTCATGGCATTATCAGCTTTAGCAGTATGAACTCTATTCTCCTTACTGTTTGTTAAGCTTCAAACTCTCAGGTAGAAAGAGAAAGTTTATGGAACATCATCAAATTGATTGAGACTTATGTTAATCAATCTTGGGTTATTATGGGTGATTTTAATTGCAGCAGGTACTCTTCTGAAAAATCTGGTGGTAACCCTTTTGCTTTTGAGTAAACTTTAGGGTCTCAACAACATGATTTTTGAAACTGGCATGCAAGTGCTCTCATCTATTGAGCTTTATTACACTTGGTTCAATAATAGAGAGAATGATCCCAGCCTAGTTGGATGCTTTTCCCCTCTCTTACTACAAAATTGACAGTCCAAGATGCTCTGACCACTACCATTTAATTTTCAACATCCGCTTTCCTCAACCTCTTAACCACATATTCTTGTTCAAAAAATTCTGGGCTAAATTAAAGCAATTCCGGGATGTCCTTTTATCTTCCTTCTCTACCCATACTGTTGGAGGCCCTATATGCTCTTTTTATGCCAAGTTGAAATTGCTCAAAACTGGAATCAAATCTAATCCTTGGGCTTCCTCCATCCACATCTCTTCTACGATTGAAAAGCTTGAATGTTTACAGTTAGCTTGCTTTGCTGCTCCTGACATTGATCCTTTAAATCATTCTCTTAATGTCAAAGCAAAAGAAATTCACGATGATCTAGATTTTCATTATGATGCTTGGGCTTGTTGTATTGTTCAAAGAGCTGAAACCTTTTAGCTCTCCAATGGCGAGGAGGACCTTAATTTCCTCTATGGGAAAATTAAAGGTAGAAGGAATTGTAACTGCATTAAAGAGCTTACTACTGATCTAGGCACCTTTAATCATCATAAAGACATTGTTTTAGCCTTATTTCTCACTTCAAAAATATTTTTAACACAGCTGCCCCAACCTCAGAACCAAATTCTGATTTCTCCCGGGAAGATGGTGCCTCCTCATCTTCTGTTCTTGCTCACTACTCAGATTACTGATGATGAAGTTAATGCAATTGTTTTTTCCTCACCCAAAAATTCTATGCCTCGGCCTAATGGCTTCACCTTTGAGTTCTATGTTTCTACCTGGGATACCATTCGTAAGCCCCTTTGCCGAGCTGTTGAGCATTTCTTCACCACTAGTACTGTTCTCAGGAACGTTAAAGCTTTTGCTATTGCTCTCATCCCCAAAAATCATCATGTCAGCTCCATCTATGATTATACACCTATATCTCTTTGTAACATATTCTATAAGATCATAGCTCATATTCTTGCCTTAATGCCTTTTATTATCCATGATAGCCAGTTTGGGTTCATTCAAAACCGAATCCCAAGTGACAACATTATTTTGGCCAAAAAAATTATAATAGATGTTAATACCAAGAAAGGGGATAACTTCTTTTTGCTAAACATAATATTTTTAAAGCATTTGATATGATCTCCAAGGATTTCATTATTTCTAGAATGAGACAAAAAAGCTTCCCTCCGCGTTTATTGATTGGGTTACTGCCTCCATTTCTGATGTTAATTTTTCTATGTCTGAATGGCGCTCTTCAAAGCTTCTTCAATTCTTTTTCTGGATGTCCTATATCTCCTTACCTTTTTTGTATTGCAACGGATGGCTTATCTAATATTTTTGAGAGTGAGATATCAAACAATCTTATTTCCCATCTTCTAATGCTGACAGTATTAACCTATTTTCCTATGTTGACCCCCAATCATGTTGCCTATAACTTACTCTTTCCATTTTAAATAGAAAAAAAGCTCAAAATAGGTCATTGACTGTTCGTATGTGGCCTGTTTAGTCCCATACTATCACATTTCTCTAATTTAATCCCTCAACTACACAAAAGTTATCCCAAATGGTCCTTAGGGACTAAATTTGATTTATTTTTGTATAGTTGAGGGACTAAATTTAGAGATCAATTTTGTAACCTCATGCCTATCAATTTCAGCTAGAGGGACTTGGGATTAGTTTTATATAGTTGAGTGATTGAATTGAAGAAATATGATATTCTGAGACTAATTTGAGGACTATTTTGAGCTAGTTTTTTGTCATTTCATTTATATAGAGGCTGGCTACACTTGGTATTCTAGGTGCTCTTTAGACTTGTCACATGCCCTATTGAAATACTGTTTAGGGTGCTACGTTGTTTTAAACACACATTTCGTCATAGTTTTGCATTTTTTCCTTTGTTGTTGAGTCACTGGATCAGAAAAAAGAAGGGTATGCCCATTCATGAAGCTCCTGTTATTGCAGGATCTTGAAAGAGAAGTGTGCAACCTTACCCAGTCCATGATCTTCTTATACGAATGGAGAGCCACTTAAAAATTGATCCAGACCTGGTCTTTAATTTCAGATTAGAGTTCAGGCAAAGGAACCCTAAATATCACCAACTTGTAAATGGTTCTATGTAGTTTTAGTAACAATTATTCTGCCAATACATTGTTTGCTTGCATGAATCATAACTACCATTGCTAGTCCAGAGAGAGGATGATGGTGATAACATTATCTCTTCGAAAGCAATTAATTATCTGTAAGATCTTATATTTTGCATATTTTATGTGATTCAATGTAGGTTGGAGATATTTTGAACTTATTAAGTGCGGTGTTCTTCGGCATTCATATTCTCAGGACCGAGCAAATTTCAAGAAGCACTAAGAAAACAAAGTTCTTGGCTCTTCTTGGATACGAGGTAAAATTTAACTCTATTTGAGATCCCATTCTATTTGTTTTTGAACTGTTAATATCACTTCTCTCTTTTATATTCATTTTTAATTTGCTCGCCTCTGAATTTATCTTTTTTTTTCAGATTTTTGTTGTGGCCTTGTCCTCTGCAATCTGGTTTATATTTCAAAAGTATTTTATTGATGGGGAGGGTGTAATCCTTAGATCGTGTACGTGGTCTTATTTATGGGATTTGATTATTTTATTTCCTTGGATTCCTGCTATGTATACAGGCATATTCTCTACTGGTTTGTGCTTGCTAGTAGAGGTTAGTTCCTTTTTGACATTTTTGATTTCCGTTGAATGGCTTTGATCATTTGGGAGCACTCCAACCACTACTCTAATCAATAGTGGCTCTTATGGAACAAAATCAGCACTAATAATAATGCTCCATGACGAAATATTTTCAGATGAATGCTATGTGTGATGTATCAGCTACTGAAACTGCAATAATTTATGGACTAGAACCAGTATGGGGTGCTGCCTTTGCATGGTTTTGTCTTGGTGAGAGATGGGGTACCTCTGCATGGATCGGAGCTTTCCTTGTAATATGTAAGCTGACTTACCTATCTGCCTTGAGCTTAGCAGATAATTTCTTTTTATTTTTCTTTTTTACTTGAAACTAGCATGATGTTTTAGGCTGTTGTTGCATTACCCATTTCGAGCCACAAAATCTGTTTTTGATGCAAGCTGCATTCTAGCATCATCTTTTGTCTTATATGAATTCCATCCATTGTTCATAGAAGCTCATGATTAGCTTTTTATTTCACTTCGACGACCTCCCCTCCTGATCTCAAACCTCCAATGTAGGCGGCAGTTTAGCAGTGCAGATCCTTGGAGAGAATGGTAAAAGTGGAAGTAATATGGAACAATCCAATGAGCAAAAGGATTTCTCCCTCTCAACGGTTGCTGTAAATCCTAGAAAGAATGATTCACACCTCTTTAGAAAGTAAGTTGCTTGTATTTTTCTTAACGTACATTATGGGCGTATATTCTACTCACTACTTACGCATGCACATATTTGGTTAAATTATGCTGCTAATTTGAAAAACAGACAGGATAAATTATGATGGGACTACCGAAAACTAGGCTGGAACAAATGGAAACAGAGATCATGATGTGATTTTGAAAAAGTATTATCTCTTTGAGCTGATTGAAGTTTAAATACGTCCGTAACTAACGGAATGAGGATCCATACAGTAAATGTAGTTCACATACATATATGAAACATATAGACGATTACAAAGCCTAGCATATCTGAAGGTAGCCCTGTGAAACTACAGTAGGCTTCTTGGCTTCAGAAGGAAACATGCAGCAGCAGTTGAACACGTACTATTATGGATGGAAAACCTTGAGCAACCTAGCGTGATGCATATGCTAATGCATTACATTAGGGATACAGTTCTTTCTAAAGCATTAGCAGAGTTCTGACCAGATTCTGACTTCTAGGGATTCTTGGTAAGTGCTTCTCTTCTATGTGATGGATGGAGTTGGTCTCAGGTCTAAAGACCTCACAAGTATATAATGATATACATGACACATGATTATAGTGTAATTGCAGTTTAGAAGTTTGTTATATATATTGACTCCATCAGTTATGTAATTTAAAAAGATTTCTAATATCAAGATAGATTCGGTGCAAAATTGTTAGTTGTCAATAGGTTGTTTTTGAAAAATTGTCATCATCTCATTCTCATTATCAAAATTTATGTCACTAAGTTTATTGTTTAGGTTTCGTTTAGGGCGGCTTTCTTAATACTTTCTAAAGCAGTTTTTTATTACTAAAAATTACTTTAGAAAGCAGTAAACGAAGCCTTAGTCTCCTCCGAGATTTGTCGAAGAATTTGAAGACATTTCCTATAAACAATCTTGCTCTTTAGAAAGTTGATTCTAGGACCAAGGCTCCCTTTGTTGTCAATCCAGTAGATCTTTTTGGTGAGTTTATGGAGGACCATGATTTGGTTGGTTCTTGACCTGTAAATGAAGGTTGCATTGATGGTGGGTTTCTTGTTGGTGACCTTTAAATGATGGCCTCTCTTATGATATTACTATTATTAATAAGATAGCCCTTAGAGGAGAGATTTCAACTATTGTTTAAGAGACGTCGGATGAGTCCATTCGGAAGTGGACAAAATTGTTCAGGTTGTAAGTGATGGTTTTATTTTGTGGATTCTACATTTATGCTAAGTAGGACTGGTAATGTTGTGTACTATACCTTGAAGCTTGATGATCTTTTTGGAGCCACCATCACAAACTATCTTATCGGAGGTATTGAGCTTTCTGGCTTTATGGGTGACCCTTTTGAGGCAGAAGCTCAACAAGTAATTAAAATTTTAATTTTGGCTTCATTATGTTCTACTAAGCTATTATGAAAGCGAATTGGTTCTATGAATAAGGTTTTGTTTGGGACAGTATTTTTATTATTTTCTAAAGTAAGTTTTTAATACAAAAAATTTTTGAATTAAAATTTTTTGTATTAGAAAGTTGCTAAGAAAGTTATCCCAAACAAAATCTAAAATCAGAATTTTACCTTAAAGGAAAAACAAAAATAGAATGAATTGGGTGTGTATTGACATTAATGAATAACTTTAAAAATTCTTTTCAATTTGAACCTCAAGCTAACAAGCATGTAAAAATAGATAAAAAAATCAATCAATTAAATCAAATACAGAACATAAGAGTGTATGTGACACATATACAAGATATGATAAAATATCAAATGAGTGATTGTTGACCCTTGCAACAAAAAAGCGTAAAAGAAGTGAAATCAGCAATTCAAGTGACAGTCGACCAGCACGACGTCGTCGACTGTCACTTGAAGGGTTAAACGACCTCCAGTTGTCAAACGACTGTCACTTGAAGGGTTAAACGACCTCCAGTTGTCAAACGAATTGTGCCATTAAAATCAGAACTTCGAATTCACTTTAGAGGGATTGCCTCACAGACGATTCAGAGGGAATCAGTCACACAAAATCGACGTGATCCTACTTAAATCTCCAAGATTTTTGCTAAAATCCTGCTGAAAACTCCTGTTGAGCGACGTCGGGACAATGCGAGATTTGCTCGCCTCAATCGAGCTTTGTTCCCGCTGATAAATGGAGGCCGAGCGACCTCCTGTTCTGTTTTTCTTTCTTGACTTCAACGACTCCCCTTCTCAGCCGAGCTCCCATCTGCAAGCTCTCGAACCCGTATCCAGCTACAGGACGCCGACCTCCTGTTCCTTCGACTTCAACGACCACAACTCCCTACCACTTGCACGTTGCCTCCAATCCAATCCACCCAGTCACCTGTCGAAGGCCACCTGCTCCGATCGGCCCCCCTCGACCCCGCTTCTATGCTTCATTGCCAACGGAAACATCCGCCTCTTCCTCACTATTGTGCTAACTTTTGAACCCGATACCAGCTGGTAGCACCTCACTCGGCTATTTGATCCTCTACCTTCTACCGACTGAACTTCACCAGCCCGACTCCTCAAGCTGTATCCCCCTCTTCAACCCGTCTGATTGCACCTCACACACTCTGCCGATCCCGCACACGGACCAGAGCCGCATTCGACTGATCCTCTGGCTTCAACTCCAAGATCTTTGTCTGATTCAGCAGCTCGCCGCCTCCGTTTGCAGGCCAACACCGCTACAGCAGCCAAGATCAACTTCACCTTCCGATCTCAAGCCTCTACCTCCCTTCCCCACTCTCACAGCCTATAGTCGAACTTCACAACTCGGTTCCTGACATTGACCCAAAACTGAACTAGCAGACCTCTACGTCCTTCTCTTCAAACAATCGAACCCCTGCACTTGACATCCAACCTGATCTACTCTCAACCGCCAGCCCTAACTATCTCCTGTTGCTGTGAATTACTCGAATGTAACAGCCTATACTCTTAACTATTAAGATATTGTCAGATTTGACCTAAAAGTCTCATAGTTTTGTCTTGTTGGTATTAACTTCCCAGTAGGTCACTCATCCTAGAATTACTTTGGGATGAGTATACTTAATTGCGGAGTTTCTTAAATAAATTTCAACCATTATATCAAAAGGTGTCTAGATATTTAAGAGTTTAACTTCTTTTATTTAAGGAGTTTCACAATCTCTTCCACTTAAATAACTTACGTGCTTGTCAGCTTCTTTATCCTAGAATCATCCACCAGGCATGTAAGATTCTAGAGGTGGCCCCTATAAGTTCAAGTGGTGGTTCCCTTCATGTAGCACTTTGCCCCTTATAGGATTCAAGAGGTGACTCCCATGGAGTAGCACTTTGTCTTGTTTGGCATTTAGTTCCCATCTTTCAACTGGTGTATTACTCTGATACCATTTGTAACAGCCCAAACCCTTAACTATTAAGATATTATCTGCTTTGACCTAAGAGCCTCACAATTTTGTCATGTTGTTGTAACTTTCCAGTAAGTCACCAATCCTAGAATTGTTCTGGGATGGGCAATCTTAACTGTGGGGTTTCTTAAATAAATTTCAACTATTACACCAAAAGGTGCCTCGATATTTAAAAATTTAGCTTCTTTTACTTAAGGGGTTTCACACTGAATCCCTTTACCTAGCTAACTCTTATTCCTTGTCAAACCACCTACCTTCCTCTCCAAGCAACACTCGATCTTCCCCCTCTTAGCAAGCCTCCAACCCCTTTTCTTCACCTTACTCAGTAATACCTTCTCCCACACACTCAAAATCCTAACCCGACACAAGGCTAATAGCCTTGCCGTTCTCTTAGTAGCTGCAAACAACTTTCCCTCTCTGTGCAAAGCTAGTTGCTTTAATTGAAAAGGTTTCCTTTTTCCTAATTTTTAACTGCTTTGAGTTAAGCATTTTTGTTGTGGTCATAAGGAACTGTTTGCCCACATATTTTATCTTTGATAATTAACTTTTCTAGTTGATTATGCTAGCTTGAATTATTTGTTAACTAAAGTAAGTAATTCATAAGGTTGGAAATAATTAGTATTTTAAAATTTGAAGTAATATGATAAGTGTTTGATCTTCTTTAATAATAAAAGACAAAAGGAGAGAGAAAGAGAAGTTTTTGTGCTTGTCATTGCCGTCGCCGACCCCGTTATCATCGCCCTCGCTCACAAAGGTATAATGCCCAAACTAAAAAAAACCCTCAAAAATATGCTTTTTGGCACTCGCGATGCACCGAAAAATCACCTATATACGCTTTTCTTTAGTGTGGTGGGAAGGAATCAGGTGCGAAGCTTGCGGCAAGGTGAATACACATTTTTCTTTAGCGTGGCGGGGACAACTTTAAGTACCAGTGTATGTGCCATCATGCCTGCGGGGAAAGAACTATGTATTTCAAACAGGTACCCCCGAAGACCCATACCCTCCTTTCTCTAGTGTGGTGGGATTGAAGATCACGATCATGGTGTCACCTGACACCTACCATACACTTTTGTTTCTAGTGTGGTGGGAAAGCACAGCTCCCAAAATTTCTCCTAAATGGAGAAGATGCCAGGAGGCTGCCAAATTTTTCAGTGAATAGGAGACTTGACTTGAACCAAAATGCAGGGGATCGAACTTAAATTTACAGGGAACATAACTTACAAAAATGAATAACAGGGAATTGAACCCTAAACCTTAAAATGCATATTTAAAATTAAAAATTCAAATCCTAAAATGTGGTTTAAGTCAAACACTAATGAATATTCAAAAGACTTGTGATGAACAAAGAACCTTAAACAACACTTTCTTATATGCCACAATATGAAATCTCTACTGAATGCTACCATGGCTATATCAATCAAAGTGTAAATGCTAGCTAGCAATAATGATAATGTTATCACTCATGTCATGAATAATCAGGCAATGCGATGAATAATCAATAACATGCACAGTGAATTGTCTAGGGTAGACAATAAGAGGTATGTAATGAATATGATAATTTGCTAGCAATCATACGTAATGAATGTAGTACGCCTACAAGTGAAGCAAGAGAATTATGAAGGAAATAGCCTCTAGGCCATCGAAGCTAGTTAAATTGTAAATGAACACTCAGTAGCCTACTTGCAAGTAATGACGGCTGGTGTAATCTATTTGAGGATAATAATAGTTGAGATGCTGTAAGTGCAACAGATCACATGTGGACACAAATGCACATGTTATCTACAAATAAGAACCGAGAGTCCGCTATGAACATGAGCACCTACAAGCAATTCTAGGAGACTTGTCATATATACACCAATCTACCTACAAGTGATGATGAACAACATGTAATAAATGTCAGGGCACTCACACAGTTAACAACAATTCAGTGTCAGGCAAACATATAAATCCTCTACAAACAATGACGGCTAATACAATCCATATACAATAAGCGATGATGGATGTGCTGTAAGTATGTTAGATCCCCTGTGAACATATATACGCACACAACATATTATTTACAAGCAAGCACAACAAGCTAGCAATGAATACGAGCTCTTACGAGCCACTATAAGGGATTCATCGTACACTTAACAATGCCTACAAGCTAAGAAGATGATTTACGAATGCTTGTTGACAGCCTACAAGAGAATTCAACAGAACTTGTATTGCACGACATCTTACCTGCAAGAAGCAACAAACAACCCGCAACGTAACACCATAATTCACTTGTAAGCAGAAGCAAGGAATTTGTAGTAAGAACTACGGAGCACAGGTGGAGGGCCCCTGATGCATCCTACAATATGTTTGTAGGCAAAAGTACACCCTTATAGCCTTAATATTATAGAAAACGATAGTATGTAGGAGATGAAATACGCCAAATTGCATTCTTGACGTGAGGCGAATGAAATTCAACGAGCTGCAAAGCCATGCCATCGGATCCGCAATATTCGGAAAAGCGGACAGAAGGCATTTCCTAGGCCTTAAATGAAAATTTGCACAAATTTTAAAGATAATTAATTAGTGTAAATAATTATATTCAAATATTTAAATGCTCCCCCTCATATATTAGAATATATTACCCGTATGGGCCCTGAAAAACGTGTTGTAGGCGCACACGTGATGTCTAAGGATGTTGTGTGGGTCAAGAAATGGACCTAAGTTCGAACCTGATCCTTCTATGTAAATGGATATGAGTCGACATGGCTCGAACTATCGAATAAATGCACGATTACGGCATCGACCGAAATATTTATCTTATACGTTCATATTAAACCTTCAAGGTTTATAACAAAGAAAATTCACCAATAAAGGCATAAAACCGACAATGAATATGATCCTCTGTCAGCAAATTGACAGTCAATAAGGTTCAACCGATAGAATAAAATTGTCCATAAGTAACACCGATGATGGTCGTACTGATAAAAAAACTCAATTGGAGGGGACCATAAACAATTCAAAATGCCTCTCGAATTCTCAAATGCCCATAAAAATCCAAAATTCTAAAAACCTCCCCAAAATTAAGATATTTAAAATGAAATAAATCATAAAATGCTTAAAGCATAACTCATCTACCCTCCACAGTAGTTTATCGAGATGGACAAGTTTGAAAATATACTTCATCTCATAAAGAGCAAATATCTGGTTGAAAATATCACTAGGATTCATTCTTACTTTATCTCTTACAAGTAAGGACGTGGCACAAGTCCTCTAATCGGTGGTTTTATCGTCAAATGGCACCACAGGTAAATGATTATGACCAGAACCCTCTAATCAGGTGGGTTTGCCGCTAAATTACACCAGTAAATTACGGTCATTTTTAGAGCCCGCATGTTCCCCAATGGCACTAAATCATTGAGTGATAAATTAATAGGATATGATCGATAAAGCCCAGATATTTGTTAAGGTGGATTCGAATTTGTCTCCTTAGATAAATATTCAACCCAGATCTACAATGTATCCTTGGACGAAGCAATCAATGGTTGTCGATAAGGATCCTTCTATCAGATTGAGTTGTCTATCTCCTCTGACTAAGTAGACTAGGGATCATGATAACCCGGGATGACAAAACCATGAGATCTTAATCGGGTCTATCATCATTCCTCCCACCATTTGTTTTAAGTATGAGATGGTGAATTTTTAATTTTAAATATTAAATTTTTAAATACCTAAACTCTGTTGCTACTATTCTCCGAATACAATGCATATCTTTAACGACTAGCCTTAATTAAAAGTTCTCTCTCGTTATCAGGAGGGGTAATTAATTATAGGGGCTTGCGCTTATAGGAAACCTGAACTCAGATCATAAAGTCCTCGCAAAATGAGGACAAAATCTCTGGGCAATATCTTATTCAAAACCCAATCTACCTTCTAAAAATTTGCCTTGGAACTTAAACATTAACTCTCCTCGACAACCCGAAGAAGAAAGTGGCTATGAAGAGGCCAGGCCATGAATTTTTTAAGCCCATAGTGATCAATACTAGGAACAATATTATATGGTGATAGGGACCTAACGTTGTAACAAAACAAGATCAAATAATCTCTATGTAATCTTGATTACAAAATATACATTAAAAATTACTTACAAATTTTCCCAGAGAATGCAATAAAGAGAACCATAAATGGAGGAAAAAAAATACTATTTTGGGTTTAACAATTTGATTTTAATTTTCAATAAAACACTTTAAATAATATACTTATGAAATATACTAATATTTTATCATCTCCTTTAAGGTTTCATCTCAATATATCTTATATTTATAAACAAAATATTGGAGTACATGCCCCCACGCCCCGATAAAGAGAAATTATTTTGTGTGGAGTTCTAAAGTAGCTTACATCTAGAATCTAATCAGAACAGTCACATTAGCCTGCACTTATGCTGTTTACAATTTATACCCATTCTCATTGGAATCCAGACACCATGTAATAATTTCTCCCTGGCAAGACAATCGTTCGAGGGACTTCTTTTATAAAGGAGCAGGATAATTATCAAAATTAGTAGGAGCACTGATTAATTAAAATTTAAATAGGACTAAATATGACAAATTAAATGGCGCATTCTAAAATACCCTAAATTATTTAACGTAGTGAGAATACGCTGTTTTATTTGGCGCATTACTCATACACGAGAGAGAAGAGGGGGAGAGAGAGAAGAGGGGGAGAGAGAGAGGGAGATGGTAGTGAGGAGAGAGGGGGGGAGAGAAATCACCGTGGAGAGAAAGATAAATATTTAAACTAATATTTTAAATAATAATTAAATATTTAAATAAGTATTTTAATTGATTTTTAAATATTTACGTAGTTTAAAAAATATAATATTTAATATTTATTATTAAAATACATATATTTAATAATTTAAACTAACTATATATAAAACTTTATAAGTTTTAATTAAATATAATAAATTATAAAAAATTATTTAATTTATGTTATATTTATTTTAAAAACTAATATTATTAGATATTTAAAAAAAATCAAAATAATTTAAAAGATAAAATTAGTTTTTTATTTTGATTTTTTTAAAATAATTTAATGTTTTCTTAATTTCAATTCAAAATAATTTAATATTTTCTTAATTTTCATTTTTTAAAATCTAATTTATTAAAAGATAAAATTATTAAGAAAATACAAATTAAACATAATTTTTTAAAAGGCATATTTTTAGATAATATAATTTTATTTATCTTGTCAAAGGCTATAAATTTTTTTAAATATCTAATAATATCACTTTTTAAAATAAATATAATATAAATGAAATAATTAATAAAATAATTTTTTATGAATTATTATTATTTAATTAAAACTTATAAAGTTTTATATATATTTAGTTTAAATTATTAAATATATGTATTTTAATGATAAATATTAAAAATTATATTTTCTAAACTATGTAAATATTTAAAATCCAATTAGAATATTAATTTAAATATTTAATTATTATTTAAAATATTATTTAAAATATTTTTCTCTCTTTCTGATATGATTTCTCTCCCCCCATCTCTCTCCCCGCTGTCATCTTCCTATTTCTCTCTCTGTTGTCATATCTCTCTCCCTCTCTCGCCTGTCTCTTTACTCTCTCTCTCTCCCCGTTTTTTATCTCTTGTTATCTATTTCTTGTACGCGAGTAACGTGCAGAATTAAATGTCTATTCTCGTTATGTCAAATAATTTAGTATATTTTAGAATGCGTTATATATTTGCTCCCGTTTAAATTTTAATTAATCAGTACTAACTAATTTTGATAATAACCCTGATCGTTTATAAAATAAGTCCGCCGTTCAAGCGGAGTACCAATTCCCGACAAGCTCGACCACGCCGATGACTCGGCGTTCGCGCCGGACTGGTAGAAGAAGCAGAGATCACCGCATTTCATAGACTTGAGGTTCTTCTGTGCTTGGCGATTCCATACGCCATCCCACCGGGAGACGCCGCCGTCTGAGCGAAGCTGGTCGTCCCACGACCACTCCGCCGGCTCCATCTTGAGAAGCCAGTAGCTGCGTCTCCCATCGCCTCTAACGAGTTCCTTTTCTGAGATTTCTTCGCATTGGATTCAAGATTCTTCTAGGGATGCAGGAAGGAAGAAGAGAGGACGGGGTTATGGCGGGAAACCGAGGCCTGCCAGCCGGAAACAGCTGCCGCTTTGATCTAGGAACAAGTAATGGGCCTTTACAGGGGAGGAAATTAGCTACCGGCTCAAATTCTATCCTTCAAGCATTACCTGTTTCAGTATTAACAAAGTAATGGTATACTCTTTTGAAAAAATAATTTATGAACAATATAAAAATTTGTGTAAATATTTGGACCACAATGCAGTTTTGGATTTTATTTTTTTTGTTGAATATTTCATGACTTAATGTAGAGGCAGTCAATTTTAATAATATTTAGGATGACTGTAATTTTTTATAAAGATGATTATCAAATTTCTATGAAAAAAGTAACTTTTTTAAAAGCTGCTGCAAAAAGCAGCATTCTAGCAAACGTTTTTTCTAAAAATAATGAAAAAGTATTGGTCGAGTAAAAATTATGATTACAGTCTCAAAAATTGTCCAAAAAGAATCCTTAACGTCGATTAGGTATGAGTTATGTTTACTTCCTTCAAAAGTTAAAAGTTTTCCTCAAAATTTTACTTTGAAAAGGACATTTTTTTGAATAGTTTTAGAGCTACTCTATAAATAACTTCTCAACTTTCATTATTTTAACAAAATAATAGTAAGAGCTCTCGTTTGCATGATAAAAAACATTCTAACCTTTTTTTTATAATTGTTTTAAAGATAAAAGTTTAAGCGAATAAGTTTTTTATCTCTCTATTATCAACACGAGTTCGAACGCACTAATAACCAACGATAAATTTAGAGGTCATGAAAAAACATACTAAGCAAGTTTAAAATTTTTTTGCAATAATACATTCGGGTGCTGCTATAAAAAATTTCTGGCTCCACCATTAATACGAATTATTAAATTTTAAATAAATAATAAATGATAATAAACCAAATAAATAAAAATACATCTAAAAAATTATAAAAAATAAAATAATATAGAAACATAATTTATATAAATTTTTTCTCAATTTTAAAATTTTTTAATGAATATTCATCATCCTTGAGACCTTGATAAATACTGCTCAATTAACTTACAATGAATAATATCATCAACACATCCGACATACCATTAAACCTTAGATCTTCAATTTGCTTTTGTTAATTCAATGTGCTCATTAAGCACATTATCTTCATGGTTGCTAATAATTAATCATCGAAGGGTAGAAGCAGCATAAATAATTTACTGCAATTTTCACAGGCATATTTTTCACCATTTATAGTTCTGCTATTTCCATCCCACATGTAATAGCAATTCCACTTGCTTCAGTGTAATTTTAGTTTTTGAACTTGAACCGAAGCATCTTAGGTTTCGTTTGGTACAGCTTTCTAACAGTTTTTAGTATAAAAATTTGTTGAAATAAAATTTTTTATACTAAAAAACTGCTTTTCAAAAAGCAATAAGAAATCCATCCCAAACGGAGCCTCAGTGACAGAGCATTACAGCAAAAGAAGAGTTTCTTCTGTTTTGCTCATTCTAGTGACCTGAAATCTAAACCAAAAGGTTCAGAAACTATTGAAACATACAGTTCTATTTTTTTTTTGTTTGTAATATACAGAAATATTTCTTTTCAGCACAATATTTTCTTTAAAAGTTTCCCCTTTCTCTCTAAATACATCATCAAAGCTTAAGAATGATTTCCTCCAGGTCTTTTTTTTTGTTGTAATATACAGAGATATATCTGAAGATTTCTGATTCATCTAACAGTATTTGCTGCTTCATGCATGGTGTTTCTTTCAGCACCCACCACTTGCAGGCTCAATTGAACTGAGAAGGCCATTTCCTCTCAGCTGCATGCAATGCTCTTCTGCATCAGCTTGTGCACAAACGATCACGACCGACAAACCATTGTAGTGTGCCTCTTGCATGACATTGACTGCAGTGTCGAGGGTCATTCCTGGAATGACCTTCATAAGTACCTGGACGACATATTCGCGCTTGTTGAAATTGTCGTTATGCAGGATTACGCGATACGGTGGGGCTATTTTCCTGGATTTTCTGCAGAAAAGAGAAGCCAGGTTGTCTTAGTTTTCTTGTTATGCCAAGATAGTAACAACAGGAAAATATAATTTGTATGTACCACAAAAGCACTCTTAGACGGCATGATTAATGGAAAATGCTAGTTTCTAATCCTGTAGGTCCTAGTTTACAATTTTATAATCATCTAAAGAATGGATGGCTTGTTCCAAAGTGAGCAAAGCTCCTTAGACTGAATGTAGGAATCAATGAATTTTTTACATATTTAAACCATAAGGCCATTATATTATTTCAGATCAAGTATATGTGTTTCCATTCTTTATATAAGACTAGCATTTACCTACTAGGAAAAAAAAACTCAAAAGTGATTCAAAATTTTTCCTCATGAGTGCTATGCAATGAGATAATATCATAGAAATTTAAAAGTATTTCTATAAAACTACAATTTTTTTCGAGAAAAAACTATGAAGCCACATTATACTAAGAAATTCATTATAAAAATTTGGGAGAAATAGTACAGATCTCCCTTCTCTCTCTCTCATTGTCTCTTCACTCTTCACCCTTCACCCTTCACCCTTCACCTTTCTCGTGCATGAACAAACAAAGAGAAAACCTTAAAACCACCTGAGGAAGCAACCTTTTATGAAAAAACGAGAAAAAAAAATTGCCTAGCCTGCCTTGAAGTGCCGCACGCTTAATTTTCTGTCTCCAGTCTGCCTGACAGCATAGTAGCACCGGGATCTGAAGAGCTATAGCGCTTCGCTCTCTATCTACGTCGCTACAACTCTCAGCTACACAATGTTACAACATTGTATGGTTGTACAAAAAAATTCCAAGTACAAAACACCCGAACCCAAGCAGGAGGAGGACCCCGTACAACCCCCCAACGAGCTCGATTGATGGAATTGAGGTCAGAGGCACCAGTACAACCCGATTGATCGACAAAATCATATTCCACACAAAACTAACTTTAAGTGTTATTGAATGAGATAACATGATAGAGACTTGAAATTAAATTTTATAAAATTGTAATTAGTGTTTGTAGTATAGTTCTAAGAGTTTGATGATAAAGTTATTATTGATAAACAAATTAGGTAAGGAAATCCTAAAATAAATGTGTGATAAAATCATGAATGATGGGTTGAGAAATTCATTACATTAAAGGGTCAACAAGAATTGCATATATTGAAGATAGAATAGACATGGGATTCGAGCATTTACAAAGAAGGATAGAAAATACATCAATAAGACTTGGGAAAAATTAATATCAAAGGATTAATTGGTAGACTAAGTGATGCAGTACATGAATGAGAGTTAATGGAAGATAAGAGGAATGTAATATTGGTATCGCTAAATGGATGGCTACTCTATAAGTGTTGTGTGATCACAATAATTTTTATATTTTCATGCAATGCAGTACATGAATGAGTTAATGAAAGGTAAGAAGAAATGTAATATATTGGTATCGCTAAATGGATGGCTCCTCTATAAGTGTTGCATGATCACAATATTTTTTACATGTCCATGCATTCTTATATAGTTTTTTTAACTTTTACACGGTCATATTATTTCTCTTTCATTTTTAATATGTGTTAAAAATGTAAGTATGGGAAAATAAATAATAGTTGTGTGTATGTTGGGACAAATTTTCACCATCTTGCATGAGAATTTAATACTATCATCCACTCTTGATTGGGATGGCATTCTCTCAGGTACAAATGACATTTAGAGTAAGCAATGCCTGGCCATGAAGGTGAGAGTATAATGAAGTAACTTCTACATGAAGATTTGGAATGGTTTTGAGGTAAATTCTCCTTGAAGATTTGAAATGGATATAAAGCAACTTCTCTATTAGAGGATAAAAGAAGAGGAGGAAGACATTTTATATTCAATGTTTCATGTAATTATATGGTTGATCATAGACATTCATATATATCTTTTTTTTTTATTATTGACCCTCGGTATTCCTATATCTTTTCATATTCTTCATGATGTATAAGCCAATAAATATTCATTGAAAGCTAGGTTCTAAGTATCATATTTTAAATACAAAGTGAGATTACTCTCTTTTTCAAACTTAGCCTTATGACTAAATTGAACTATCTCTTTCTTTGGCAAAGTTAAGAGTGATACCCTTTCTTTGTTGAGGAGAAAGATGGTTATCTTGTTACTATTTTGTTTTACTGGATTTATTTTATCCATTCTAGTGAATTATCTCTTTCTTTGTTTTACTGGATTTCTTTTACCCATTTTCTTCCTCACATTCCAATTAAAGTGTTATGAAGCTTCTATCTAATTCCCATCACTTCTTGTGGGCTCCGAAAATTCGGCCCCGGCCCCGGCCGCTTTGCTTTTCTGAGGGGGTGTTTTAACAGATTAAGTTCCGAGGTAAATTTTGGAAGGCAAATGGGTTTGTAGATAAGACACTACCCAGAGATTTCGCTCTCATTTTATGAGGACTTTATGATCTGAGTTCTGGTTTCCTATAGGCGCAAGCCCCTATAGTTAATTACCCCTCCCGATAACGAGAGAGAACTTTCGATTAAGGTTAGTCGTCGATCAGATACATAAAAATACGTGAGTCTGGCATATAGTAACAGCATGGGTTGGAGGTTTGAAAATTTGAGGATTTGATATTTAAAATAAAAAATTTCACCATCTTGTACTTAAAGCGAATGGTGGGGGAATGGATGATGGACCCGATCAAGATCCCATGGTTCCGTCGTCCTGAGCCATCATGGTCCCTGGTTTACTTAGTCAGAGGAGGTAGTCGACCCAACCTGACAGAAGGATCCTTGTCGACAGCCATGGGTTGCTTCGTCCAAGGATACCTTGTAGACCTGTGGTGAATGTTATCTAAGGGGACAAATTTGAATCCACCTTAGCTAACAGAGGGCTTTGTGCCCTATCGATCATATCCTATTGATTCATATCTCAAGAATTTAATGCCAATAAGGAACGTATTGGCTCTGGCCATAACTAGTATCTCGTGGTGCCATTTGACGGCAAATCCACTTGGTTCAGAGAGCCTCGGGTCATAACTGTTTATCCTGCAGTGTCATTTGGTGGCGAAACTGCCGGTTAGAGGACACGTACCACGTCCTTAATGACAGGAGATTGTTTGAGAATCGATCCTAGTGATATTCTCGACCAGGCATTAGCTCTATGTGAACTGAAGTAATTTTCGTTCCACTTCGGCAAACTATTGTGGAGGGTGGATGGATTTTATGCTCTAAATGTTTGAGGGTGTTTATTTCGATTTTAAATATCTTTAAGTTTTGGGATTTTTGGACTTTGCAGAAATTTGGGTGGCATTTGATAGTGTTTATGAACCCCTCCGGTTGAGATTAATGTTCAACACGGCCATCATCGGGGTGACTTTGGGGTCATTTGTATTTATGGGTTGAACCTTGTCGACTCTATCGGGCTGTCGACAAAGGATCGGGTTTCGTAGGCTTTATACCTTTCATAAGTGAATTCTCTTAATTATAGGCCTTGAAGGCCTAATATTTATGTATAAAATAAATATCCCAGTTAGTCACGTGACCGCATATTTATTTGACAGTTCGAGCCGTGTCGACTCCTACCTACCCGTATAGAAGGATCGGGTTTGAACTTAAAATTCACTTATTAACCCGCGCAGTAACCCTGGACGTCACATGTGTACCAATAGTACGCTCGCCAGGGCCCATGCGGGTATTTGGGGGTATTTTATAATTTTTTACTGAATCTTGTCAACTCCTATTTACCCGCTTAGGAGGATCGGGTTCAAATTTGTTGATCCGCGCAGCATCCCTAGATGTCACGTGTGTACCAATAACATGCTCTCTGGGGTCCATGCGGGTCGTGTGATTGTACTTACCCCTTTTGTGTACCTATGTGTATACAAATTAAGGTGCATGTACGGGGCACTTTAAAATATTTGTAAATGCCTTCTGTCCACTTGCATGAATGTTGCGGATTTGGAGGCGTCGTACTACGGGTTGCCCGTATGCTTTGTACAGGTAGAATGTCGTGCACTAGTTGCTTACTGCAGGGGGGTTGTAGTGCACTAACGAATCTCCTGCTTTGACTAGTAAATGTTGCTATCTACTGTAATTCCCTTGCATCCTTCTTGCAGACGGCATTTTAAGTGTATGACAGATTTCTTATAGAAGCTCGTAGGTGCTCACATTTGTTACATCCCACCTGCCTTTGCTTGCTGGGGATTGGTGTGTTTGACTGATGTTGGATAATTGTTGGTCGTGGAGGTACTATAGTGTCTTTGCTATGACAATTGGTAGATACCTCGAATATACTGTGGACATGTTGTCTTTACCTGCATGAGGATTAGTGTGTTCGACTATTGATGCATGATAATTTCTCTATATTCATTTGTGGGCAAGTTGTAGTGTCCTCAGGCATTTATAACCCTTTCACCAATATTCTCATATGAATGCAATAGGAACTACTACATCTTCTTGCATGACTGTTACGAAGAATATCAACTCTGACTTTGCTGCTTTTGGGATGTATCCACTTGTGCTTTGAAGCCAATCGTAGAACACTATTATACTTGATGTACATTGGCCTCGTATAGTAGAAGACTGATGCATTCATCTATGATTTGACAAGTGTTGACTGTAGGGTCCTACCATACTCACTCCCCCTTGCTACATAATTTGTAAATGCTTTCATTTGTCACAATTTCCTCTATGTCTTGCTTGTGACTTTCGTATTCATAGCAATTCAGTGGTTGTTATTTTTCAATAGACTACATCAAGCATGATTACTTATGGATAGAATACTATGTATTCATTTGCAAATTAGTCATCATCGGTTGAAAGGAAGTTATATCTCCCACATTCCTCTTGCTTTGCTTGTAGACTTACTGTGTTCATCATGTATGATAACTAGCAAATCACTATATCCATTACATTGCTTGCGGATTTGAATATTTTTGTTGATGCCTTGATCGTAGAACGTTGTCGCATCTATTGTACGTTGGATCTTTCTATTTATAAAAGATAGATGTGTTTGCTTGCGACTAAGCTGTTGTTGGATGTATGAATATCCTCAGTATTCATTGCACATTGTTTATATGCACTTATCACAGAATTATTGTAGACTGTAGAGATATTCTAGCATTTGCTACATGCTTCTACATATACTTGTATGTTGATTCGTATTGCTTGTGGCAAGGTCGTACTTCAATTTGAACTCTTGTTGCATGTCTCCTTTATTTACTATCCATTAAAGGCATCATAGCAAGAAGTCTGATTGTGTTGTCCACATTGCTCAAATTATTTGTAATGTCCAAATCAAATTTAGCAGTTGAGCCCAATTCGAGTTCATGCCCATTATAGTTTGTTCAAGCTCGCTGAGCCCTTGCAAGTTCAAGTTCAAATTATGGTTCATTTGAGCTTAAGTTTCTTCATCGTTCAAGCCGAGTTTAAATTCAGTTTGAGTTTAATGTACAAGCTCATTTGCAAGTCCAATGTGTATGCACTATGTCACATTCAAGTCCAAGTCTAAGTTCCAGTTCGTTTCAACTTCATTTGATTAAATTTGATTTTAACTTTGATTTTTTTGTCTCAAATTATCTTCAAGTTTATTTAAGTTCGAGTTCTAGTCTATGTCCTCTTCTTTTGAGTTCAATCAAGTCCAAGTACGGTCTCAAGTTCACCAGAAATTTCGGCAGCCTCCCAGTGTCTCCCCTGTTTAGGAGAAATTTTGGGAAACTGGGTCATCCCACCACGCTACTAAAAGCGTGTATGGTAGGTGTCCTTACACACCGCGGCCATGTCTTCATTCCCACCATACTAATAAAAGCGTGTATGAGATCTTCGACAGTACCTGTGTCAAAAGAAGAGCAGTTGTTTCCCCGCAGGTACAGAGCCGCGTACGGGTAGTTAAGATTGTCCCCACCACACTAAGAAAAGCATGTATAGGGCCTACCCGCCTCATCGTAGGTGTCGCACCGGGTTCCCTTACACCACGTGCAATAAAAGAGTGTGTATAGGCAGTTTGCCGGCTCGACATGAACGTCGAGGACAAGATTTTGATGATTACCCACCTCATCGTAGGCGCCGCACCGGGGTTCCATCCCACCACGCGAATAAACGCATGTATAGGCGGTTTTTTGGTGCGCCGCGAACAACGAAAGCAAGTTCTCGGAATTTTAGTACTAAGGGGTTATACCTTGGCGGTGTTGGCATAGAGATCGAGGCAAGGGAGGGCAGGCATTTTCTTCTTAAATTAATTACAATTAATTAATAATAATAATTAATTAGAATTAATTAGAATTAGGTTTAACTAATTATAATTAATACTTGATTAATTATAATTAAAAAAAATAATCATAATTAAACTAAATTAATTATATAGATTAATTAATCATAACTAACTATTAATTAATTAAAAAAATAATTATAATAAAAATAATTAAACTTAATTAATTATGATTAATTAGTTGTTAATAATAATTAATTTTAATTAAAATAATGAACTAGAATTAGGTTTAATTAATTATAATTAATATATGATTAATTAGTCATTATTATATTAAGATAATTAAACATAATTAAATTTAATTAATTATGATTAATTAATGATTAATAACAATTAATTATAATTAAATATAACTAATTAATAACTATAATTAGCACTTAATTAGACATAATTAATCTTAATTAATTATGATTAATTAAATATTAATTATAATTAATATAATTAATTATAGTTAACTTTAATTAATTATAAAAAACTTATTAATTATAATTAAAATAAATAATTATAATTAATTAATTTAAAAAAATGCCCTAATGGGCTGCTCGGCAACAGGATTTGGCGGAAGAAGCTCGCGGAAGGGAGAATGATGGTTACCTTCTCAACGAGCGAGCTCCCAATCTTGCTTCCGATCGAAATGTTGTGCCTCCCGATCCGACAGGAAGAGAAGCTCATCGAAGGGGCAAGGTCGAACGGCAATGTAGGAGCCGGAGAAGCGACCGAAAGGCAGAAAGTTGCCTTCACTGCGAGCGAGCTCCCGCCGCCGTTTTCGATCAAATAGGAAGGGAAGGTCGCCGGAGAGCGAAGTCGAACAGTCGGGAAGAGTCGAAGAAGCGCACGAAAGGGAGAAGGTTAGTTTCGTAGCGAGCGGGTATTTAACGATGCTTCTGAGGTTCGATCGAGGCGGGCTACGCACGCGGGAGACAGGACACGACACAAGCGGCGTCGAATCGCTCAGGACATAATTCCCGTAGCAAGCGGCAGGGATTCGACAAGATCCGCGCAGGATTTCAGCATGGGCTTGTACACGTAATCATTTTTAGACTTTTTTTTTTATTTTTTATATTCTCTGCATACTACAACAGAGGTCAACACTTCTCCCCCCTTAATCTTCTCAAGTTAAGCCAAATAGTCAAAATATGTCTCAATCCAACTTGTCTTTCTTTAACTCCACATACCAAAACTTACACATTATAGCCCAAACCAACTCTTGCATCCTCTTTCTAATATCCTAAGCTATCCATAAAATATATACACCCATCATATCTCCATCCATAAACTTCCACAAAAAACAAGCCTAAATTCTACGACCTTTTATTATATCCATCAAGTAATACTAGTCCACCACTTCCACTTAAATATTATAGCTCCCTTCATTCTTTGTCAAGTTAATATGGTTAGAAGTTGTGAAGAATTGAAAAAAATAAGCTTAAGAAGGGTTTATTGAGGGAGATTGAGGATTCATAAAGCTAACTCTAAATAGTTGGTGATGAAAAATGGCCTTGAAAATAAATAACTTTATAAAATATTAATATTCAAGAAATGGAATTAAAAAAACTTAATTAAATAAAGGGATAATAAGACTCATGCTTGTACGAGGTAATCACCTCTCCTGGAATTCTTCAAATCTCACAATCATTGATCAAAATACTAGAATAGAAGAATAAGTCTCCATATTTAGAATAGGAATTTTGCCATGCCATAAACTGTCTCAAACGACTAGAATTCTCATATTTATAGATTAAAAACTAACAAACTGCTAACAAATTTTTAACACATTTAGATCATTAAATAAAATAATAATCTTGTATAAATAATGTAGTCCAAAGTGCAAAAAATAACTCTAATACCCATAATAAAATAATATTTTAGAATTTATATCCACATTAATTTTCCATGCTATAAAACACTCTAATCTAGAGAATAAAGCTGATAATATACCTGAAATAAGCATCACGCTCCATCAACTATAAATGATAATAAATCAAACAAATGTGACACTACACCCAAAATAAACATCATGCTCCATCATCAAATAGCAGATCCTACTTCCAACAAATTAAAATATGACAGTACAACAACAACAACAACATCAAGCCTTTATTTCACTACGTGGGGTTGGCTACATGCATACTTTTTCTCCATTGTGTTATGTTAGGTTTTTTCTCCATTGTGTTATGTTAGGTGTCAAATTCTCATTTAAATCTAATAAAGAAAGGTCATTAGACTTTTTAGGTATACCTCTACCTTTCTTAACATAGGCCAAATCTAATACATCTACTCTCCTAATAGGGTCATCAGAAGGCCGCCGTTTTACATGACCAAACCATCTAAGGCGACTCTCTCTAATCTTATCTGTCTTGGAGCTACTCCAACATTTCACGGATATGCTCGTTTCGTATCTTATCTCTAAGAATAAATCCACTCATCCACCTGAGCATCCTCATCTCAACAACACTTAACCTAATATTATGCTTTTCTTTTAATGGCCAACATTTTGCGCCATAAAGCATTGCAGGTCTCACCACCATCTTATAAAATTTTCTCTTAAGGTTGAGCGGTACTTTTCTATTACACAACAAACCCGAAGCATTCCTCCACTTCAACCATCCAACTTGAATTCTACTTATAATATCCCTATCTATTTCACCATCACTTTGAACAATAAACCCAAGATGTCTAAAACGAGTATACTTATTAATGACTTGATCGCTCAAAGTCACCAACCCCCCACTAGATCTATTACTACTAAAATTACACTCCATGTATTCGGTTTTAGATCTACTCAAACGAAAACCTTCAGACTCTAAGGTTGACCTCCATAATTAAGTTTACCTTCAATTCCCTCTCTAGTCTTATCAACAAGAAGAATATCATCATTAAAAAGCATACACCAAGGTACATCCTTTTGCAAATGTCTAGTAAGAATAGCCATGACTAAAGCAAAAAGATAAGGGCTTAAGGCTGATCCTTGAAGTAATCCAATTGAAATAGGAAAATACTTGGTCAAACAACCTTGTGTTTGAACACAAGTAATAACTCCTGCATATATATCCCTAATGACTTAAATATAAGCATTATTAACTCCTTTCTTTTCTAGAACTATCCATAGCACTTCTCTTGGAACTATCATATGCTTTCTCTAAATCAATAAATATCATATGTAGATCCTCCTTATTCTCTCTAAACTTCTCCATCAACCCTCTCAATAAATGAATAGCTTCTATAGTAGACCTACCCGCCATGAATCCAAATTGATTTTGATAAATATTAGTATCACGTCATAACCTATACTCCATAACTCTCTCCCAAAATTTTAAACTATGACACATTAACTTAATTCCTCGATAATTCGCACAATCTTGTGCATCACCTTTATTCTTAAAAATAGAAATCAGCACACTCATTCTCCACTCATCTGACTGTTGACCTGCACCGAAGTCAAAAAAAAGGAAAGGGGGAGAGAGCTACACAAATTCCGCAAGAATACCCGCAAAAGTACCTGTATACGGTGCCGTTTGCGTCTTATCTCCACAAATCCTGCCTAAATCCCACGATCTACCTCGACCATCGCCCTCTCATGTTTATAAAATGAAGCCGCAGAGGAGAGCTTCGGTGCTTGGTCAGTCGCGATCTCCACAAACCCAAATAGTCGAACTCCCTGCGGCCTAAACCCCCACGACCTCCGAACCCCATCTCCTTTGCTTCGCAAGGCTCCGACATCCTGCTCCGGGTCGAAGCCGACTGCCCTAGCCGAGAGCCTACCTCTTCGACGACGTTTCCTCCCTGTCTGATCGGAAGCCACGACATGAGCTCGTTGCTGAAAGGGTAACCCTCTACCTTTGGCGCGCTTCTCCGGCCCTTCGTGGCTGTTCGACTCTGCTCTCACAACGACCTTCCCTTCCAGTCGAAACGGAGGTTACAATATTTTGATCGGAAGAAGCAATGGGAACTCGCTTGCTGTGAAGGTAGCTTTATCCCTTCCACATGTTTCTTTGGCTAAATCCCTAAATCCTACAAAGGCAAAATAAGAGAAACTGAGGATTTAACTCAGCCGTGGGATTTAACAGGATTTAGCCTAAATCCTGCTCAAATGTTGCATTATCATATATAATTTGGCTATTAATTAATTGAATTTAATTAAAACTAATTATTTTTAGTTATAATTAATTATTATTAATTATAAATTAAGTTATAATTAGTTAAATTAATTATAATTAATCATGTCAAATTATAATTAGTTATTAATTAATCATAATTAATTAAATTTGATTATGATTAATTATTTTTAATTATAATTAATTATTAATTAGTCATATATTAATTTTAATTAATTAAATCTAATTATGATTATTTTTTTAATAATATTTAATTATTAATATTTATAATTAGTTATAATTAATTTTTAATTATAATTAAAAAAAATGCTTCTTCCCTCGCCTCGATCTACGTGCCAACACCACCACTTCGCCGACCGCCAAGGTAAACCCCTAAACCTTAAGACTCCGAGAGCCCACTTTTGTTGTTGGCAGCGGACCAGAAAACCACCTATGTATGCGCTTTATTGCGCGTGGTGGGATGGGACCTCGGTGCGACGCCTACGACGAGACGGGTAATCACCTTAAGCCTCATTTCGACGTTTGCTGCGGACCGAAAAACCACCTATGCACGCGCTTTATTGCGCGAGGTAGGACGGGACCCCAGTCCGGTGCCTACGACGAAACAGGGCTATCTATAAGTACCCTCGAGCGGGGGGAAAGCAAACTTTTTTTTTAAACATGTACCGTCAAAGACCCCATGCACGCGCTTTATTGCGCGTGGTGGGAATGAAGACACGGCCGAGGTGTCTAAGGACACCTACCATACACGCGCATTATTGCGTGCGGTGGGAAGGCCCAGACTCCTGTAGTTTTCCCCTAAATGGGGGAGACGCTGGGAGGTTGCCAAAATTTCGGGTGAACATTAAGATTGTACTTGGACTTGATTGAGCTCAAAGGGAAACAAGACTTGTGAACTCAAACACAAATTGAACACTAATCAAAGTTGCAAGCACTGAATCCTAACTTAAATGAACTTGAATCGGAGGAAGTCATAATGAACTGCATAGAAGACTTGTAAACTGGAACCTGAACTGGATAAGACTCAAATAAATTTGAGTTTAAACTTAGTGAACTGGACATACAGATCGAACCACAATGAACTTGAATATAAACTTGAATTGGATTCAAATGCAATTAAGGAGAACAATTCCTTGAATGATTAAATCTCAAATGGAAATATCATCTCAATTTCGCATATGAGTGCTAATGAAGAAAAGATGATTAATTTAAACCTCATGCGAACAAGCGAAGATCCATGTGTAAGTTCAGTATATGCTTTGACATGGAACTTCTGGATAATAGCAATTAGCTTATGATGATCATCTCAGTTGGAGTGGAGATATTGACAAATATGATATCAAATTCAACATGTATCTTGCAAGCCATCTTCAGGGATAAATGATTTACAAACAAAATTTGTTCTCGAATAACAAGAAGATAATAGGAGGAGATGTGACAACCAACCTACAAGCCATCATGCAAGCCTTTTTTTTCTTAATGGAGGTCGTAATTAACTCATAAAAGGCCAAGTTAGTTGAAAATGCACGTCTCTGATCGATGACGATAATACTGTTGTCTGCAAACATATATAAACATCATGCAACAAGTAGTACAACACTCTTATGGTCAACAACAGCCTGGGACAAAGCAAATATATTGACCATTGGTGAACAACAGTGCTCCTTATAAGTACCAACACGCAGTAAAAATGGTGATGTGGTGCATTCAAATGCATTCAAGTAGTTATCACACATACAATGATAAAAGACTGGGGTCACACATGGTAGAATTGCTCACATCTAATGCCAGAGGGCAAGAGATAGAAGGTTAAGATGGCAAGAGCTCACATACCACAAACAACAAGCAGCTGACAAGTGAATACGCTAATTCACTTGTAAACGGCAACAATGCATAGACTATGAATCCAACAGCTTGTATATGACCCATTGACTAGTTTACAAGAGAAGGCCAGTGATGAATGCAAGCACCTACAATGCTATATAGCAAGAGTGGTGAATAGTACAATGCTCTTGTAGTCAACCACCATTCAGTATCAAGCAAATACATTAATCCATTACGAGCAGACGCCACCGGATCTACAACACTCGTACAAGCAGACAGAAGGCATCTACGAGCTTCCAAATTGAATACTGCATTCAAATGACAGTTACCCACGCAACTGATTAACTGAAATATTTTAAAGTCCCCTGCACATGCACTATAATATGTACGCACATAGGTACACAAAAGGGGATCCCCAAACACCCGCATGGGCCTCGGCGAGCGTGTTATGGATACACACGTGACGTATAGGGATGCTGCGCGAGTTAATAAATAAGCCCAAGTTCGAGCCCGTTTACTCTATATAAATAGATAGGAGTCGACGCGGCTCGAACCATAAAACAAATATACGGTTATGAGATCGACCAAAATATTTGTTTTATAGTTCATATTAGGCCTTCAAGGCCTTCAACAAGGAAAGTTTATCAATAAAGGTCCGAAACCTGCGAAACCCGATCCTCTGTCGATAGCCTGATAGAGTCGAGAAGGTTCAACCCATAAATACAAGTAACCCCTTTCTACCCCGATGATTGCCGTGTTGAATGCAAATCTCAACCGAAGGGGTCCACACAGATCATTTCAAATACCACCCAAATACCCACAAAATCCAAAAAATCATAAAAAATCCAAATCTCCAAAAATAAATTCTAAAATCCAAAAAATATTTAAAACTGAAATCCAACCATCAACCACTTAAAGCATAAAATCCATCCACTCTCCGCAACAGTTTGTCGAGGTGGACAAATTAAAATTTACTTTAGCTTACTTAGAGCTAATGCCTAGTCGAAGATATCACTAGGATCCATTCTCAAACAATCTCCTACCAGTAAGGGCGTGGTACGTGTCCTCTAACTGACAGTTTTGTTGCCAAATGGCACTGCAGGATAAACGGTTATGACCCGGGGCCCTCTGAACCGAGTGGTTTTGCTGCCAAATGACACCACGTGATACCGGTTATGGCCAGAGCCAATACGTTCTTAGTGGCATCAAATCCTTGAAATATGAATCAATAGGATATAATTGATAGGGCACAAAGCTCTCTGTTAGCTAAGGTGGATTCAAATTTGTCCCCTTAGATAAATACCCATCCCAGGTCTACAAGGTACCCTTGGACGAAGCAACCCATGGCTACCGACAAGGATTCTTCTGTCAGGTTGGGTCGACTACCTCCTCTGACTAAGTAGACCAGGGACCACAATAGCCCAGGACGACAGAATCATGGGATCTTGATCGGGTCCATCATCCATTCCCCCACCATCCGCTTTAAATGCAAGATGGTGAAATTTCTAATTTTAAATATCAACCTTCCAAACTCTCTAGTTTCCAAACCTATGCTGCTACTACATGCTAGATACCGCGTATATACGGGTACGATGTATCTGATTGATGACTAGCCTTAATCGAAAGTTCTCGCTCATGATCGGGAGGGGTAATTAACTATAGGAGCTTGCGCCTATAGGAAATCAGAACTCAGATCATAAAGTCCTCGTAAAATGAGGGCGAAATCTCTGGGTAGTGTCTTATCTACAAACCCATCTGCCTTCCAAAATTTACCCCGGAACTTAATCTGTTAAAACTCCCTTCCCAAAAAAGCAAACGCGAGCGAAGGCCAGGGTCGAATTTTTGGAGCCCACATTGACATCTTTTAGTCTTCAAAATAATATTAAAAAGTTTAGTAAGTTAAGAAATTCCTTCAACTCTTAAGCATTTCCACACCTCTATTGGAATGTCATCAGGTTCACTAGTTTTTTCATACTTCATTTTTTTAAAAGCCTTTCTAACTTCAATTTTACTAATACGTCGATAAAAATAAAAATCTTTATTTTCATTTAGAGTGCTAATGTCACTAAAGTCAATCGTATTCTCATAATCTTCATTGAAAAGCTTAGCAAAATATCTCATCCACCTTTATTGAATATCCTCTTCTAAAAAAAAGTACTTTTTGATCTTCATCCTTAATGCACTTCACTTGAACTAAATCCTTACTACTCATATCTCTTTGTTTGACTAACTTATACATATATGTATCACCCTCTTTAGACTCTAATCTATTATATAAATCATTAAAAACTAAAATCTTTGCATCGCAGATTGTTTTCTTAGACACCTTACGAGCCTCTTTATATCTTTCCCAATTTTTAGAGCTTTTACATCTAAACTAATTATTATAACAAAACTTCTTATTTTTGATCTTTTTTGTATATTTTGATTCCACCACCAACTATTTTTATTATTAAGAGCTTTTCTGTTTGAAACTCCAAGCACATCCTTTGCAACGTTCTTAATATTACTAGCTACTTTATTCCACATAACATTTGCTTCCTCATGCACAAACAAAATCTTAAGATCTTAAATCTTATTCTTAAAAATATTTTTGTTAGTGTTCTTTAAATGCCCTAATCTAATCTTAGAACAATATTTTATTATATTTTTTATATTCTACCCCTTCATCTTAAAGTCCAAAACTATTAAGCGATGTTGGGTATATAAACTTTCACTCGGAATAACTTTACAATATTTACAATCTAAACGATCTATTTTTCTAATAAAAATATAATCAATCTGAGTTTTACTATATATCTATTCTTATAAGTGATGAGATGCTCATCTCTTTTCTTAAATAAGATATTAACAATTACAAAATCATAAATTAGAGCAATATCTAATACTTTATTAGTCGCCCCAAACTCATAGCCACAATGAATACTTTTAAAATCATCTACTTCTCTACCAACATGTCTATTTAAATCTCCTCCAATAAAAACTCTTTCTTCAAGATGTATCTTTTGAATTAATTCTTCTAAGTCATTCCACAATTTTAATTTTAAACACATATCCAAATCTACTTAAGGAGCATAAGCACTTCTAATATTAATAATCTTTGCATCAATAATAATCTTCAAAGCAATAATTTTGTTTCCAATTCTATCAAATTTTATAACATTATCCTTCAAACTCTTATCTATAATCACACCTACACCATTTCTAGTACGACTTCTACCAGAATACCAAAGTTTAAATTCTAAACTATCAATCTCCTTAGCCTTCTCTTCAACCCATTTAATTTCCTGAATGCATTAAAATATTTATCTTGCTATGAATCATAATATCAATTAATTCCATTAATTTGCCTGTAAGAGAACCTATATTCCAAGATCCTATCCGAATTCTAGTACATTGAAGAAAAATCGATGAGCAGATCTTGATTTTGTTGATGCATTTGAAGAAAATTGTTTAAATCTCCTGAGCAGAAGCAAATTGATGCCTTACAGAAGCAAGCAAATGTCCTACCTTGGGAGAGCTTTACGGATGTTCACACCTGTTAGGTGGATTTTAGTCAAAATTTGTTCTTTTCTTTCCCTTCCTTTCCATTTTTTTATCTTTAATTTTTCTCAATTTTTTTATGTGGGGAAACTTTAGATGAGAATGGCTACAATAGGATTAGGATAAATATAAATATTTAATATCTTTTATTAGTTTATTGGACAAGGGGTAAATTTAGGAGATATAATGGAGTTTTGCTAGGATTTTAAATTTAAATAGGACTAATTATATAGACATTAGATAGGTTTTATGGAAGGTTATTTAAGGAGAGAGAAGGGGTAGGTTTTCTAAAGATTCAACTTTGAAGATATAAAGCTCCAAACATATGTTAGCATTCCTAATTATTTTCCTCAATTTCAAGTCCAGAAATTCACAAAGATTAAAAAGAAATTTAGCATGTCAATTTAGATCAATGGTGAGTTTATTGAAAAATAAAAGGTTACAAACAAGGTTTGGCACTAACAATACTAGATTGAGAGTTGATTTATTTGAGATACTAACAGACCCAATTCCAACAGCTTTTGATAGTGAATCATCAACAATTTTAACATAAGTCCTCTATTGCATTATTTATAATTTTCTAAAATTGATATATCACCTATCATGATTTGTGGCACTAAAATCTGCAATCTATAGCCCTTGATTAACTTTATACATTATGAGATTATCTGTTTGGGCCAATAAACATGTACCAATCACAATAGAGGCAGGGATAGTTAGTTTGTGATTGACTGAACATTTTTTGGAGTAGATCCATTTGAACTTTACTAATTAGGTTTGATCCTAAAGGCATGGAGTTCTGCCTTTCATTAGAAATGTTATATTTTGTCATACATAAGAAAAAGGCACAACTATGCACTCAATCAGAGGGACAACGGGTGAGGCTAATGATGAATACTTGAAATCAATGAAAATAGATGGTTGAAGGATATTGATGGATCACATTAGAAAGTTTAATTGACAAATCTATGTTTGTAGAAGAGCGACAATCAACGAAGGAAAATCGACGGAGCAGGAGTAGAGATTGGTCAGCAAGCAGGTATGACTGCAAGGGATCGGCAGATTAAAATATTAGAAAGCCTTATTGATGAATCAGCAGCTTTAGGAGATGTGCGACTTAAGAGGCATTGTCAAGTTGGCCAAAATCTTGAGGTTCTTAACTTCTTATTTAGGATGAAGTATGATTGAGAAAAGAGGCAGACAAACAAAAAAGTGAATATGTAATAAAGAGTTAGAAGAAGTGAGTCACAATAGAGAAATTGTTGAAGACTAGTTGCGATGACAAGAGACGAAAGCGATGAATGCAACGTGCGTGGAGTAGTTGATATCCAAAGCAACATAGTCGAGCTATGGAGGGCGACACAAGTGAAGAAGGTAAGCCATGAGATGGCTTAAGGAAAGAGAAGCTCTGACGCTATCACGCAATGAAAATGGCTCGATACAAAGAACCAAGAATATTTTCATGTGAAGGTGACTCAACGTGGAGAAGAATATTTGATGTAGTTCAACACTTGATTATTGTGAAGCAAGGAGAATCTTAAGGCTTGATGGGTAGACGAAGAGGGCTTGTACCGTTGGATGTCGAAGACAATATGCAAGTTGGATAAATGACATATAAATCTTTTAGGTCAAATAGTAGATGGATGCAAGGATCCAAATCCACTCAATGATATCATAAATAATTCGAACAAGAGAATTACATTCTTCCTTTTGCTCTTTCAAACAAACAATGAAAAAAAAAAAAGAATAAAGGTGAGGAAATTATTACTTACTATTACATCAAATCAACCTTTAATTACATTATTTTATTTCTTTCCTAGTACATCAGATCAGCCCTCAATTGTATTCTAAAAATAATAAACATAATAGAATGAAGAAATAAATAATCATGATGATTAATATGCGTATCAAACAAGGTACTCATATTCAAAGTTCAACAAATATAAATAAGCTATAAAAAATAATTCAAATACAGATGAAATGAACGCAATTAAATAAAAAATACAAAATGATGGCAACTAAAATTAATTTCAAATATCAAAGAAATAGTTTTGCCAAAATTCAATCATAAATCCAAGGCTTAACTCATCAAGTATCCCAAAATAAGCATATAAGTAATTTGTGTTAGCTGTACAGCATCAGGCAATAAATATAGCAAGATCCAATCTTTTCCGCACATAAATGCTCAATATATGGTGGAAGTAGGCTAACTAGCAAATAAAGCAACAAGTGGACAAATGTCCTAATTTAGTGGAGCTTCCATTGGTGAGGACCAAGTAATGATTATGTGAGCTCCGAAAATTTGTGCCCCGGTCTCCCCCTGCTTTCCTCGGGGGAGTTTTAACATATTAGGTTCCCGGGCAAATTTTCCGAATGCAAATTGGGTTTGAAATAAGACACCACCCAGAGATTTCTCCCTCATTTTGTGAGGACTTTAGATCTGAGTTCTGATTTCCTATAGGCACAAGCCCCTATAGTTAATTACCCCTCTCAATAATGAGAGATAACTTTCGATTAAGGTTAGTCGTCAAATGAATACATTGTATCCGTAGATACGTGATATCCGGTATATAGTAGCAGCATTGGTATTTGAAAATTTAATATTTAAAATTACAAATTTCACCATCTTGCACTTAAAGCGGATTGTGGGGGGAGTGATGATGAGCCCGATAAAGATCCCATGGTTTCGTCGTCCCGGGTCATCATGGTCCCTGGTTTACTTAGTCATAGGAGGTAGTCGACCTAACTTGACAGAAGGATCCTTTGGACAGCCATTGGTTGCTTCGTTCAAGGGTACCTTGTAGACCTGGGGTGGATGTTTGTTTAAGGGGACAAATTTGAATCCACCTTAGCTAATAGAGAGCTTTGTGCCCTATCAAGCATATCCTATTAATTCATATCTCAAGGATTTAGAGCCATTGGTAAACATACAGGCGTTGACCATGACCGTAATATAATGGTGCCATTTTGCGGCGAACCACCTGGTTCAGAGAGTCCCGGTCATAACCGTTCACCTGTGGCGCCATTGGCGGCGAAACCACTGGTTAGTGGACAAGTGCCACATCCTTACTGGCAAGAGACAGATTGAAAATAAATCCAAGTGATATTCTTGACCAGATATTAGCTCTTTGTGAGTTTGAGGTTATTTTCATATTTGTCCACCTCGGTAAACTGTTACGGAGGATGGATAGATATTTTTGCTTTAAATATTTGATGATTGAATTTTCTATTTTAAATATCTTGACTTTGAGTTATTATTTGGAATCTTGATTTTTTATAGGCATTTGTAGGCATTTGAAGTGGTTATGGTCCCCTCCGATGGAGATTTTCTGTTAACACGACTATCATTGGGATTTTTTGCTTTGTTTTATTAGTTGAACCTTGTCGACACTGTCTTATTTGCCGACAGAGGATCGAGTTCATTGTAGGCTTGGTGCCTTTGGTAGATTCTTAAGAATTAGCCCATCCGGTTGAGATTTACATTCAACATGGCTATCATCGGGTGTTTCGTGGGCCTATTTGTTTTGTCGATTGAACCTTGTCGACTCTGTCTACTCGCCGGCAGAGGATTGCGTTCGAATCTAAATTTATTCCTCGACCTGCGCAGCCTCCTCAGACGTCATGTGTGTATCTACAATACGCTCAATGGGGCCCATGCCGTTATGTATATGCTGTTACATATATATTGCATGACACATTCGCGTGTTTGCATAATATAATTTTTGAAATGCAATTATAGTGTCAAATGACATACTGGAGTGAAATCCTCTATATATTACAAATATATGTTGGAGGATGATTTTTGAAATACAATTATAGTATCAAATGACATATTGGAGTGAAACCCTCTGCATATTACAAATATATGCGATGATGATTTTTGAAATGCAATTAGTGTCAAATGACACACTGGAGTGAAATTCTTTGCATATTACAAATATATGTGGGAGGACGATTTTTGAAATGCAATTATACTGTCAAATGACACACTGGAGTGAAACCCTCTGCTTATTATAAAGGTATGCGGGGATATTTTTGAATGTAATTATAATGTTAAATGACATTCTTGAATGAAACCCCTTGCATCTTACCAATGCATGCTAGAGGTCATCTTTGAAATGCAATGGCAATGTCAAGGTGACATGCTAGAATGAAAATCCCTAGCATCCTACAAATGCATGTCGGAGGTCACTTTGAAATATACTTGCAATGTCGGGTGACATACTCGTATAATGTATTCTATAAGTTATGACACATGCATATGCAACATATTATCATGCAAATACAATGCATGTATGAGAGGCATTTTTAAAATATTTGCTTGCAATGCAAATGGGTGTTTTGTATTTTTAAATGTAACCAGCCATATAGGTGACTATTGCTGCAAGATGCACAGGGTTTTATTTTGGGCTTTGTTGACGCCTTCTGTCCACTTTTACAAACGTTGCGGATCTAGTGGCGTAGCGTTGTGCTTCAGCAGCCCGTGGTTTTTACTATAGATTCCAGACTTTTGCTTATAGGTGAATCATAGCATTATCACCCGGTGTAGCCATGAGGTACTTTATTGTTCTGATGTAAACTCCCTTTTTTCATTCTTCGGAAGATCAGATCTATAAATCATCTAGTCCTTGTTTAGACTAGGTAAGGATATCCAAACGATATGAGGTCTCTTTGTGATAGATGAGGTATCACAAGCTGATGAGATCGAAGGCTCGGCTGGTGCACCGTTAGGCTTCTTTGGCTTATGATGAGGTAATCTCCTCGAAGTATAGGCATTATATGATGCAAGATCATCTCCAATGTCTTAATGACATCCTCATATCTAATATGCACATGGGAGTTTCTTCTACAGCTCATGACATAGCAACTAAGAATGTCTCCTTCCAATCCATCGCTATGCCATTTAATTCTATGCATTTTGATGTGCATATATGATGCTGAGTTGTGAGATTTGATCTCCAGATATTTTTCTTCTTTAACTGTTCATTCTTTAACTCTACAGAATTATTTAACTGGAATCTTCTGATGACATATCAATAGATTTCCTCCGTATATCGGGTCACCTTTATACCCAACTGTCAATATAAGAGTCTTTTGGAATCATCAATTGGAGGACTTAGTTGTACTTGATCAACAAAACTTTTAGCTTTGATAGAGTGAACATGCTTTGTGCTTATAGGGGGCTCTACTACACTCATAGCATCTCAATAATCGCTGCTGTAGGTGCTTGTAGAGAGCATTGTTGTTTGCAGGTGAGTTAGGGTACTCGTCTGCAGGGAGCTTGTGCTTCTGTTACGTGCTTGGTATCATTGACTGTAAGGGCATCTTCACAATCATTACACGTTCAGCGTGCTCATCTACATGTTGTTGTTGACTATCCGTGACATACATTTATTGTCGATTTCCCTGCACTTATTGGTTGGCAGCATGTACCGGGTGCAACGAATCTTCTACAATAGCTCGTGGGTGTTTGCACCTATTGCAAGTTGTTCGTCGTCGCCTATAGGTAGACTAGTGTAACTTAACTAGTCTCTTATAGCTGTTTGTAGGTGTTGTATGTATTTGTATTCACAGGGGATCCGTTGTACTCACGATATACCCAATGTTGTTATCCATAAATGGTCATATAAACCATCTTCGCTTGCATTCAAATCAATGCACTTATCTGATTTAATGTTGGACACCGGCTAGATTACATTTATCGCCAACTTTCTTATGCATGTTGGCTTTGTGTTCACAGGAGACTATCATGTACATAAGCTAATTGACCTTGATTGACGGGAGATTATTACGTCCACCTCTCGTTCGCTATCGTCATTCATAAGTGGGCTGGTGCATTTGCTTTTCGGCTAGCGACTGTTGATTGTAGGCGGGCTACTTTCACCATAACCTTCTACCCTTCATCTCTAGTCAGGCTGCATTCTTCGTATATGATTGTGGGTAAATCATTGTGTCACTGTCTCCTGCAATTGCCTATGAATTGGCTACCACATGCTCTTCGTAGTCAGGCAACAATGATTACATTACATTTGCTTTAAGATCTTCGACCGTCCCTTGATTGGCAATTCATTGCATAATTGCTCATTGTTGCTTACATGGTTAGATGTACTAGTAGGGTACTACTGTTGTCGACTGCATGGACACCCTATGTTTGTTACATGCTACATGTACTTACAGCATATCCACTCTCGCCATTCACAGATGGCCTGGTGTACTTGTTTGCAGCGACGGGATGTACACAAGCTGTTGATGTTGACTACGAGGCATTGTTACATTTAATGTCTTTCCACTGTTGATTTTGTATGACTTATTGTGTGCATGACGGGTCGTCCTTCATCAATTGCCAATGTCGCCATTTCAACCTACAGGCTGACTGTTGCTTGCATATCAAGTTCTTCATTGTTGCATGTAGGATACGTTTATACTCTTTGCAACAGACTGGCATTATTTGGAATTGTTTGAATATCATCATTTATGTGCATTGGAGGTATTGTTCGTCGCAAGTCCCCTGTTTGTTGATTTGTATTTATTTGAGTGATTTGAATTGTATCTTAGGATTTGCATTTTTAAGTTAATTGTGCATTTTAAAAATTAGGGTCCAATTCCCTGTTATTCATGAATGTTCTGTTCCCTGCGTTCTGTTGAAGTCAGGTCCCCTGTATTGCTGCTTAATTTAGGTCCTCTTGTTGTTCAGGTTCTGTGCATTTTAGTTTGAATTTTGGTAGCATCCCGACATATCCCCCATTTGGGAGAAATTTGAAGAGTTAGCCTTCCCGTCATGTCAATAAAGACAACACTGCGGCCATAGCCTTCAATCACACCACGCCAAAAAAGACGTGCATGGGTCTTCAGGCGTACCTATTTGAAAATACATAACTGTTTCCCCGCCAACACTGAGACTCGTATACGTGTAGTTAATTTTACCTCGTCGTGCTAAGAAAAATGCACACAAGGATTACCTGCCTCTTCGCAAGCCTTGTAGCGAACTTCCTCCCACCGTGCTAAGAAAAATGTGCATGGGTGGTTACTCATCGCATTGCAAGCGTCGAGGACAGGGTTTTGAAACTTTTTACCTGGGCAGGTGTCAACGGTGATGTGGTCGGCTGTATTGGTTGTGTTGGCTATGTCGGGGTGACGACGATGATGCCATCGACGTCGAGGGCAGTGGCACGTAGATCAAGGCGATGCATGAGGCTTGAGGCACATTTATTTTCTCCTTTTTTTATTATTAATTATAATTAATCATATTTAGTAGTAATTAATTATAATTAATTATGATCAGTGATAATCATAATTAACCATAATTAATTATGATTAATAGTTATTAATTATATTAATTCTAATTAACCTAAATTTAAGAAAAAGGATTTAGAAATTATGCAGGATTTGAACAGGATTTATGCTAAATCCTGTTAAAAGGATTTATACAGAATTCGAGCAGGATTTATGCTAAAACCTGCTAAACAGATGTTGTCTGAATGCCAGATTCATGTAGGATTTTGAACAAGATTTATGCTAAATTAGGGAATTGTTTAATCTCTCAACGAGTTAAATCCTTTGTTTTCTTCTTTTTGTCGTAAACCCTTACGCGAATTAGCCGAAGAAATGCATGTAAGGGAGAAAGATGACTTCCTTCGCGGCGAGCTAGCTCCTGTATGTCTTCCCTTCCGATCCAACAGGAAGAACGTCGTCGAAGGAGGTGTCGAGTTCGGCACTTGGACAGACGGGGTAGATTGGGAAGAGTGCAGCTTGTGGTTCGGGTAGGTCTTCAAACAGGGAAACTCGTTGAAGGAGTCGAACGGGGCTGCAGCTTTGATGTCTTGAAGTCAGGCGGCCAAGTCATGGGAAGGAGACGGGGGTTGAGGCTATGGCTTTGGGAGTTCGGCAGAGTAGGCACGGTAGAGCGCAAGGGTTTTTCACGTGAGGAAGAAGAATGAAGCCTCTCTCCATGTTCTTGTTTTAACGACAACGCAGATCGTGGAAGATGTGATGTTGGACGTGCGGGGCTTGACGCAGGACGTCCGAGTGAGCGAGATTTGAGGGATTTTGCGGACGGTTTCAACGTGCAGAGGTTGTGCGGTGTTGAACATGTACGAGATTTTCTCCTTTTTTCATATTATAGGTCAACAGATTAATAGATTTGCAAATGAAAAAGAAATGCATATTCAAATAACAATTAAAGGAATTTATACATATAAGATGAGCAATTAAGTCTTGTAATTCCTCATGTTCTCTATCAACCAAGTTCTTCAATTCTTCAAAATTTGAAGCAATGCTGATGGATTATTAGGAGGTAACGATGGGTTATTGAGTTTGTTCAGGAAAGCAGAAGGACCTATCCACTACTATGGATAACGAGTTGTTGTTCCGGCTCTGAGTTCCACCTTAGAAGAGAAAGAATTTGTTGTTAAATGGTTTGGGTGGCTCGAGGTAACTAAAGGATGGTCGAAAAAGGTGATCAGAGGTCGTTTGAAGGGCATACAACAAAAAAACTTGGTGATTTGCCATAACACGCACAAGAAATTGCACAGGCAGCAGGGCAATGGTTTGATAGTAGCTATTGCTAACTGTAAGATCAAGGTCTTTAGTTTTGAGGAATTTGACATAATGGAGATCATGAGTAAGAGATTTGAGGACAAGCATAAAAAGGTGAGGCTACAATGGCAGTCATTGGTGTCAGCGAAAGGGATGTGGAGTGCATCAAATAGAAGTGACGTTCCGAATGCATCACAAGGTGAGGATGACATCCAAGCATAGGAGTTGAGAATTGTTGATGTGAGTTTGTGAAGTGGACATTGAGAGCATTATTGATGTGGGTCAAAGTGATCATGGGAGCACACTTGGTGAATGAGTCAAGTACAAGGACAATGAGAAGCACACATAAGAAGTTAGGTCAACAAGTATGCAATGTAGCATGATGCCAATGATTTCGAGTGAGGAGGGTCAATTCGCAATCGCAGAGAAGAGCAGGAGAGGTAGGGAGATGGTGTGTTGTTATATGGGCGAAATTTATGACTATAAAAAGAAAAGCTTCGGCATATAAAAAACTACTATTTTGATTTCCAATTATGTAATTAAATTTTGATCGAATGAAAATTCCTTCTGACCTTTTAAATTTTGAGAAAAGTTATCTCTTTATTGTATTACTAAGAGGGCCTGGTTCTCCTATTTAGTGTTTTCTTATCTTTGTTCTGTCTAATTTAGCTCTTAGTTTGTATGCGTAATTGATTTTGTTTAGTTTACAACAATTTGAACTTTTCAATTGCTATGTAAGTTTTAATCAATATGTAATTTTTCATGATCCTAAATTTTAATGTAAATTTACTATCGGATGACTGTTTAATTAACATTTTGTGGGCTTTGATATCTTCGTATAAATTCGAGAAGATTTTTAACGGATTAAGTTTCAGTGTAAATTTTTGTAAGGCATATTGGTTATAAATAAGACAACCTAAAAATTTCACCCTCATTTAACGAGGACTTCAAGATCTAAGTTTAGGTTTCTCATAGGCATATGCCCGTATGATTAATTATCCCACCTGATAAAGAGAGAGCACTTTCGATTAATGTTAATCATTAGTTAGGCACTAAGTATCTAGCATATAGTAGCAAGAAGTTTGGATGTTTAATATTAGACATTTATCACCGCACATTTAAAGTGAATGGTGGATGATGAACCCAATCAAGATCTTATAATTCTATCATCCCAGATTATCATAATTCCTAGTGTACATAGTCAAAGAAGCTAGTTGACCAAACATAACTGAAATATCCTTATCGAAAACTAAGGGTTACTTTGTATAAGAGTATCTTGTAGATGGGTTGAATGCTTATCTGAATGTTTGTCTACGAGACAAGTTCAAGTCAATCTTAGCTAATAGAGAAGTTTGTGCCTCATAAATTAACCCTATGATTCATTACTCAAATTGATAGTCATTGAGAAACATACGTGTTTTGATCGTGACCATAATATAATAGAGCCATTGGGCCAAACTAATTGGTTAAAAGGGCCTCGATCATAATTATTTATCATGTGGAATTGTTGGGCCAAATCACCAGTTAAAGGACACATGATACATCCTTATTGACGAGAGATTATTTGAGAATGAATTTTAGTGATATTCATGACTGGACATTTACTCTTTGTGAGCTGAAATTATTATTTAATTCATCACCATCGTCAAACGATTACGTATGATAGATGATTTTGCTTCAAGTTATTGGGTGACTAATTTCCCTTTAAATATTTTGACAAAAAATAAAATTTTAGAATTTTGATAGATTTTGAAAATTTATCCCTCCGGTTGAGATTTAATTTCAAATGACCGTCATTGAGAAGACGTCTAAGTTACTTTAAAAATGTTTGCATTTTCATTGAGTTTAGAGGCATTTAAAAAGGTAGGCTTTCCTCCGATTGAAATTCACTTTTAGCATGACCTTTATCAAAATTTTAAATAATTCATATTCTATTATTTGAACTTTATCAACTTTATTTGCCCGCTAATACAGAATCAGATTCAATTATTGACTTAGCGAACTTGTGATACAAACGTTGAAATTGATAGCTTGTATTTTTATATAAATTTTATTTAATGATGCATTGAAGGCCTAATGTGAACTTAAAATTAAATATGATGAATTTTATGATCATGTATTCACTTATTAATATAATTCATTTCGAATCCAGTGCTTTCAAGGAGGAGGATTTGACTTGAAATTTAAGTTTCTATTTAATTTGAGCAACCTTCTCGAACCTTGGATTTAGAGGTTTGATGCTACGATCGGAGCACATTCGGGTGATTGCTTAAAAAATAAAATTTTAAATTAGCTCGCTTTTAATCCTGCATAGCCTTCTTAGACTTTCATGTTTGAGCCTTAAGCACATTTACTGGAGCAAATACTAAGAATTTAAGTTTATTTTTAAATGATGTGTGTTCTCTTTGATGCGCTCCATGCTTTTCAAGACAGACATGCTTCTCAAGGGGATAGCACACTTCTTAGGGTTGTCGTATGCTTCCCAAGACTGTTGCAAGCATCTTGAAGTAGTGACACACTTCTCGAGGCAGTGCGCTTAAATTTTAGAAATTTATATTTTGATGCATAGGTTTTAAAATACTAAAGTTTTACTGTTTTCTCGAGTGTTGGATATTGGAATGCACACAACATTTCACTTTGAAACCTAAAGTATGCTTTATGTTTGTTTGTATGTGCATTACAAAATTGGTGGCGTGAGTTGAAGGTGGATATAAATTCTTTTATATTTTTTAATGTTGTAAAGGTTTCAATTTTTCGTAGTTATAGAATTATGTGTTCAATCGGAACCAACATCTTATTCTTGCCCATAAGTGAACTACGGTGTTTGTTGCAAGTTCCCTGTTCTCCCCTACAAGCTAGCTATCATGTTCGTCATAAGTCCCTTGCCTATAAATAGAGGTCAACACATTTGTATATGTGAGTTCAACGGCTTGTAGAGGTCACACTTTTGTGTGGATTATACATGTCTTTGATTTTCATCTAAAAGAGACGAATCATTATTTAAATTGATAGATTGTGAAATACAAATTAGAGTTTGAGAAGATAAATCTGTGAAGTATATCATATACTTGCATTAGAGAATCTTAGACCCTAAGATATATTGCATCAAATTTGATATCAAGGTTTAAAGATACATCATCATTAACTGAAGTATGATAAAAGAACTAGGTCAATCAATAATATAATAATATGCCACACTTTAAATGAAATCAAGTAGGCTATGGCCTAGATTTACACATGGACTAAACAACTACAAAATCATTTGATTCAAAATTATATTCCAACATCAAAAAGGAGGTATAATGTTAGAGAAATTTTAAAATTGGACTTATAATTTGAAAGATTTTTTTGAATGCTATAATATTTTTACTTAAAAAGAGTTGAATACGTTAAATCAAAATTAATAGGGCGAGATCAATCATTTTGATAAAATGTTGTTGCTAAATCTATATGCATTGATATGAAAAACTAAAATAGGTAATAGAGAAGATGAAATGATAAAAAATGATTGATATAGTAAAGAGATAAGCAAATCTTACACTAGTATTACAAGATAATCTCTCCTAAAATTCTTCAGGTTTCACACTTGATAGTGGCCAAAATCTTAAAACATATGAAGAATCTCCACATCCACATCTTCAGTGACTTGGGATTCCCATACTTATAGATATGAGAAATAATAAACTGCTACTTGCTAACAAACTAACAAATTGCTAATAAATTACTATAAAATTGCTAACAAAGTTAATAACATTGATTAGATAAATCTTAATAAAATAATAAAATTTAGAGAACATAAAATAACTCCAATATCTATGAAAAAATAAAAAATTAGAATAATGTCCACACTAGTTGGGATGAGGCTAATGATGATGAGTATGAGTATGATCATCCAAAGCATCATATGAAATTAACAAGACCATGCATTCCCTCTTCTCATTGCATGGAACTTTGTATCCGAGGCCTAGAGCGTAAGGCCTACCCAAAAAGGAATCATTAACCTTACTGGTAAAAATACATAAATAAACGAAGTCTTATCCTGATTGTGATTAGACATAATTTAAGAGAACGACAAAGAAAACCAATTATTAGAATCTATAATCATCAAACAATAGCCGCAATAGCAATGAAGAATAAGTCAGGTTGATGCAAGTACCTCAGGTCAAACTCAGATTCTCGACCAGGGGTAGTTCTCTCTATTGTTGGTCTTTCCAATACTCCACCTTTACCCGGCCCAGCAGCTGATATTGTCCTGGGAATGCCACAATTCACATAATGTCCCTTATATACGGACAGCTTATCACCTGCTATGCATCAGTGCATGTGCATTAGATGCGCAGCTAATACAGAAATGAGTTGGGCACCATATTGTAAGAGTTATCAGAAAAGCTGAAGAAAATTTGTAACTTGTAATGACCATCGGATATGGTTTCTTGCTCAAAGTGAACTTTAAGGGAAAACATATTCATAAACTCCAGAAAATGGAATCATCCATTGATATTAAGAGGTGTAAATCAGAAGTTTATAGTATCCTAATTGCAAGATCCTTGCAAAGTCCTTATCCACTTTACTTCACTTAAACTGATTTGCACGTCCTTTTTTGAACCTTAATTTAGCAATTTTTGAAATGCGATGGAAGGGTTTTTTTTTTTTTTTGGGTTCAAGCAAGTATCTGATGTAGAACTAGATATGTAGGTGGCATTGAATTAGAAATTCCTCGTACTTTAACAGAGCTTAACAAATTATTAATTCACCATGAACTTAAGCAATGACTTAATCATGCAAGAGGATAATCAAATTTAAGCAATCAACCACAAGCTAATAGGAGGACCAATAGATAATCAAATAAATTAATATCATGCTCGCATGATGTTTCAAAAACAATCCCCAAATTAACAAATAGAATAGTCACTACAAAGACCCATTCACGTGGCACTCTTGGTATGGGCTACACAGATAAGTTTTCACAATAAAACGATGCCACGATTGAGGAGGGATCAAACGGTGCAAGAGGGGGGAAGAGTTTACCCACAAAGACGAAGATATTAAGCCATGGCGAAGTCATTTGGCTGTCTCGGTGAGAAGGACAGCACTACGAATCCCTTACACATGCTTGGACAACGTTCTGTCGTCCCTGGAAATTTGGACAGCAGCTGTATTGTTGCCGAAATCAGGAACAACGGGTATTGGACTTGGAAAATGGCTAAATCTGTGTAACACCAGCAGGTAGCAGATCTAGGGATGGCTTGGGAGAGAAATAGCAAGCAATTGACAGTAGAAAAATAGCAACAATCATCATTAGATGGCATCCAAAACAACAGGACAGCAAATAATAGAAACCTGGGTCCAAGATTTATGTTTAGAAGATTTGTATAATTATGGTAAGGCTCAATGACAGGAGGGGGTCGGCCCAATCAATTGATTGGGGTTGGTCTGGGCTTTAATTGGGTTGCCAATTTCAGCCTATTGGCTAAGGAAATAGGATTTAATTCAGATTTTCAATTAATAATCATATTTGCGGATGGGGATATCCTTCCAAACATAGCCCAATAATTTAGGAAAGGAATTCAAAGCTTTTAGGAGAATTCAAATTTGAATTCAGGTTTCCAAAATTATGTTAGGCTAATTTAAGAAGGAGAATTAATGAGGATTTTTCAGTTAAATTTCAGATTTATGGATGGGGGAACCTTTCCAAAAATGATCCAAGAATTTAGGAAAGGAATTCAAGGCTCAAGGAGAATTCAAATTTTGAATTCAGATCTCCAAAAATTAAGCTAGGATAATTAAGGAAAATTAATGAGGATTCTTCATTTAAATTTCAGATTTATTGATGGAAATACCTTTCCAAAAATGATCCAATAATTTAGAAAAAGGATTCAAGGCTCAAGAAGAATTCAAATTTTGAATTCAGATTTCCAAAAATTAAACTAGGCTAATTTAGGAAGGAGAATTAATGAGGATTTTTTATTTAAATTTCATATTTATCGATGGGGATACCTTTCCGAAAATGATCCAACACTTTAGGAAAGGAATTCAAGGCTCAAGGAGAATTCAAATTTTAAATTTAGATTTCTCAGATTAGTGCTAGGTTAATTTAGGAAAGTTTCGGCCATGAGTGGGGGGGGGGGGGGAGGCGGCGGTTAGGAGGAAGATAGGAAGGGGTTATGGTGGATCGGCCAAGGTGATTTATGGGTGATGATTCGGCTAGGCTTGGATGTGAGGATGCCAAGCTTGATGGGGAATGGAGGCGTCGATAAACCGTGAGCCTGGAAGCTTCCTTTAGCTGATGGGTCTTACTTTGCCCTCACCTAGGGACTTCACATGCGCTCTCACAAAAACTCTCAAACACACCAAAACATAAAATGCAGAAATTTTCATTCATCATAAAAATCATCCCTCCCAAGGGGGAGGTGAGGCCTATAAATAGACAAAATACAATAAAAATCACATGACAAAAGTACCCCCTGGGATCACATAAACCTACTCCCTCAAGTGAGGGTAAAAACGAAAAATTACACATAATAAATCAAATACAAATAATTGCTCAGAAATAAAGCAATCTGATCCTAGCCGTAGATCTCCGGCCCTTCTTCTGATAAACTTTCTATGACCGGATGCTCTCATTAGTATCATACTGAAAGTTTTCAAAATATAAGGCCAATTACACCAACACAAAATGAAATGTCTGTTCCAGTGGATAGGCTAGGAAAATTTAATCAAGAAGCTCAATCTTTTTGACAATCTTAAGCTAAGATTTGTATTACTAAATATAGAGTACAGAATAAGCATCAGCGTGAAGCATTTTGGAAGCATATGGATAAATCCAACTTAGAAACGTGAATCCTCCATCATCTCCATGTTAATTGCATTAGTAAAAAAGTTTAAACATAACTCCATAGATATCATCATTACCATTAGCCTTAACATTATAATAACTCCCATAGAATTGCATAATAATGGTATAAATAATGGTATAAACAAAGGCAAGAATTATAATAGCAAAAGAAAAATAGTAGTGTAGTTAGTTAACATTCAGATTGAAGTTCAAAACAACCCCTTCTTGTTGGGTATTTTTAAATGCAACTTCAGCAATAAATATAAGTCTTAGAGACTAAGGCTACAAATGAACTAAACAGATGACAAGATACTCATAGTTCACCTTATCTAGAGCTCATTCGTGATCGTTCGATTAACTAATAAAACAAGTTTGAATAGCTCGTTGTTCGATTTATTAATGATCGTGAATAAACTATTAAAGCTCGACATAAAGATCCATTAATCATTAATGTGAATATAAATATTTGTATATTATAAATGTAGATATATGAATGCTAAATATATTTAAAATTCAAAATTATAATATAAATATATAAATATAAATATAGTTTAGAATAAGAATAATGTTTATGATAAAATATAAGGTTTATAATATAAAAAAATTATGTTCTTAACTATTATAATACCCAATTTTGCAGCCTAACTCCCTATCTAGTATTCACATAACTTTTTTGGCATCAAATCATGAAGAATTTTAAAGTAGTTGTCTTTACAAAATGCAAAGCACAAGCTAGTAGTAACAAGCTTAGCTGCGTGAGGAGGCAGCCATATATACTTGTTGAATTTGGCTACATATGCTTTAAAGTGAATTTGGTAAATTTTAAAAAGATTTAATAAAACTAAAATATGCTTTTAAAATTTTCTTCAAATAAAATTAAATATTCTAAGCTCAATAAAGCTTAAATTGAGGCTAAATGAGCTACACATTTAAGGCTGGTGAAGCACAAAATGAGCTATAAATGAGCAACTTGGTTAGGAAAAAATGAGCTTTAAACAAGCCGAGCTCAAATCAATCCCAAGCAAGTATAGATTTAAACGAACGTATGCTTGAACATTATGATAACAACTCGATTCAAGCTCAACCCGAGTTCGAATAAGCATTAGGTAAACGATCCAAAGCTCGAACAGCCATAGGCTTAGCTCGATTTGGTTTGTTTGTAGCACTACTAGAGACATAGGTCACCTTATGATTGAAAACTATATTCTACTGATTCTGTGCCATCACATGATAAGAAAATAAAAAGATAATTAAAACTTAATAAAATGAAAAATATTAGGCAATAAGAAATTCATGAATCACAGAAAAATATCAAATCAAATGTAAATTTTCCCATCTTAATATTGTAAAAAATGCATCTTTTGGCAACACAACATAACAAAGCGAGTATGGAATATGCTGTAGAGAAGGAATATAGTCAATCAGAGGAACCAGAAAAAATCTTTGGCGCCACTTTAATTGATGTGAAAATGCAAAAGATGCAGCATTCTAGGAAACTGCTAGGCATCCCGCATTAACAATTTGATGTTCTTTACTTGCCAAGGCTAAGAATCAATGCATGAATTAATTACCACATGGATAACAGTTTGCTTTTTAGACACGATGAATATTGTATAAAAATATAGACTATAATGAGATCATATCACAATTAAAGACTTGGGATTAGAAGAAGTTGCGCAGCTAAGATTAAATCAAAATCAAAATTAAGTTTTTTTTTATTAGTTATGAAAATACTCAAAAGATTTTCAATATGAAGTATCTACATATATATTATTTGTGATTAGCATAATTCTGATAAAAATAAACTATTCATACAACAACAACAAGATTTTATCCCACCACGTGAGGTCGGCTACATGAATCCTTGTTCTCCATTGTGTCCTATTAAGAAGTCAAATTGTCATTTAAATATAATAAAAAAATGTCATTTTTAATACAATCTAACCAAATCTTTTTAGGTATATTGTTAGACCGGTCCAGTGGACCGGTCTAGTCGGTTCATATGGGACCGGCTTATGAGAAATAGGCGGAAGTTTCTCCGCCTCCTGTACGCAAGAGCCGACCGCCCAACTCTTCAAGGAGCTGTTTAGGAAGGTTTTTGAAGGGAGTTGGGAGGAAAATTTCAAAGTAGGGGCAGTTTAGGGATTTCCTTTTGAATTGTATGCATTAAATAGTTTGTTTTCCTAGGGTTAAGACATCTTTAATTTGGCCGAAATTTGAGATCTCTTAGGTTTAGGCTGTTGGGCTCTAGCGGCGTCTAGAGATTTGGGAGAGATAGATCCTCCTCTCGAATAGAGGATCTATTGCATCTTGTTTTTCTTCTTTCGTTAGTTGATTTTCGCAATAAAATGACTGTTTTCTTCTTTTTTTACCCAAAATTGTGGAGTTTTCTCACTGTTTTTGTCTCTATTGTTAGGGTTACTTGAGATCCTCAAGTATTTCCTAACAAATTGGTATCAGAGCAATTTCCTGGGCTGAAATAGAAGTCTTCCTCGTTGATTTTTGCTATGTTTTCCGCTCCGATCTTGCTGTTTTTGCTGTTTGGGAGGCCATATTCGTGTCAAGCTTGTTGATCTTTGCTATTGAAGCCTAAATCCAGGTTCCCATGGCTGGAAGAAAGGTGGAAGTATTGGAAGGGGAGATTTGACAAATGAAATCTGAAATTTTAGATCTCCAAACTCAAGTTTCAGATATAAAAAATGATATTTCAGCCATCCATGATAAGTTCAATTCGAAATTTTCCATCCTGAAGTAGATGTTGAAAGTGCTTGAGGGCCAAACCAAAATATTGCCGTCAGAGGTGAGGGAAGACACCGACAACCAAGGAAGTGGGGAAAACCCTAAGCCGATCAGACGAAGGGAAGATCAAGAAGTGGAGATTTTGGAAGGAACAAAAAAAATGCCTCCCTTAAGGCTTCCTAGGGAGGAGTTGGGTAAATGGTATGTGGAGAGGCGTGAGAGGATTGGGCATGACTGGAGAAATGTTGAATTTGAAAGAAGAGGGGCTGAATTTGAAAGGAGAGGACTTGATTATGATCAAAGAGGTGTCGAATTTGAAAGGAGAGGGGTTGAATATGATCGAAGGGGTGCTGAATTTGAAGGGAGAAGGTGGGCTTGTGGTGAAAGATTTGGGTGAGAGCGGAGGAGAGATGATTGGCACAATTGGGGGGAACCACCCCCTTACGGAATGAGAAATTTTGGAGGAAGCAGAGTTGACCGAGGAGATCTAAGAGTGAGGAAACTGAAGATGCTTATTTTTGAGAAAGGATATATAGGGTGGATATATAGGGTGGAAATGTACTTTACTATTAATAGGTTGATGGAGGAGGAGAGCCTGACGACAACTGGCTTATGTTTGGAAGGGAAGGCTTTTTGGTACCAGTGGAGGGACATGCGATGACCCATACAGAGTTGGAGGGAGTTCAAGGATTGTTTGGTAGAATGTTTCCGAACTGGCATGGTAGGAGACTTCTACGAGCAGTTCTTCGCCTTGACACAGGATGATTCAGTGATGGAATACCGGGATAGATTCGAGTACCTGCTAGCTGATTGGACTGCCTTCCTGCAATAGTGCTAGAAGAAAATTTTATGAAGGGACTGACACCAGAGATCCGGGTAGCAGTTAGAGTGATGAGATCTTGTGACTTGGGAGAGGCCATGGAGCTAACTCAGTTGGTGGAGGATCAGAGACACCTGGAGAGAGAGATGGGAGGCAGCAGCTCAAGAGGCTCGTACAGGATGACCACCACCTTATTAGCATCCAAGGAGCCAACACCAGATATTCTTCGGGGGACTTCAAAGGAAAATACTGTAGGAGGAAGACCAGGGGACAACATTAAGAAGCTCACAGAAATGAATTACAAGAGAAGAGGGCGAAGTGGCTCTGTTTCAGATGTGACGAGAAGTATACTCCGGGGTACAGGTGTAAGGACCGAACTCTTCAAGTTTTTATCGTTTGTGATGATGAGGAAATGGAGGAAGGTGTTGTCTTTTCACCTTGCGGACAAGATGGATCTTTGAGAGGTGAGTATTGTTAGACCGGTCCACTGGACCGATCCAGCCTGTCCATATGGGACTGGCTTACGGGAAATAGACGGAAGATTCTCCGCCTCCTATACGTAGGAGCCGACTGCCCAACTCTTCAAGGAGCTGTTTAGGAAGGTTTTTGAAGGGAGTTAGGAGGGAAATTTCAACGTAGGGGCTATTTAGGGATTTCCTTTTGAATTGTATGCATTAAATAGTTTGTTTTCCTAGGGTTAGAGCATTTTGAATTTGGCTGAAATTTGAGATCTCTTAGGTTTAGGTTGTTGGGCTCTAACGGCGTCTAGAGATTTGGGAGAGATTGATCATCTTCTCGAATAGAGGATCAATTGTATCTTGTTTTTCTTCTTTTGTTAGTTGATTTTCACAATAAAATCACTATTTTCTTCTTTTTTCCCTAAAATTGTGGAGTTTTCTCGCTGTTTTTGTCTCTATTGTTAGGGTTACTTGAGATCCTCAAGTATTTCCTAACATATATCTCTACCTTTTTTAACATAGGCCAGATCTAATATATCTACTCTCCTAACAGGTTCATCGGAAGGCCGATGTTTGATATGACTAAACCATCTAAGACGACTCTCTTTAATCTTATCTAGCACTAGAGCTACTCCAGCTTTTCATGTATATAAATATAAACTCTTCGAAGGTAAATAAAAAAAATAGAAGACTTTTATAATAAGGTGTTTAGAATTAGTAGAATAAAAATTTAGTACATGATTAATAAATTGAGTTGAGTGAAATTGATAAATTAGTAGTCAATGACTCAATTTTCTTAAAATATTAAAATATCAAGTGATACTTAGTATCATATGTTTGGCACCTTAGAGCTATTATACACACAAAAGGTATATATATATATATATATATATATATATATATATATATATATATATATATATATATATATATATATATATATAACTTGTGAAGTTAAAGCTAGAGATGTTTAAATAGCTAAGTGCTTTGATGATGCTATATGATAAGAGGATATCCTGATGCTTAAAGATAAATTTTATGAAACTACAATCAAACTACTTATTGAATAGGGTATTGGGCAAAAAAGGAATCATTGATAATTAAGTTGAGCAGACCACAAAAAACAATTCTTATATGAATGTATAGTAATTTAGGATTAATAAAGTGAGAAATGATCATATTATGAAAGTAGGAAAATCAGTTACTAAACATGTGGGCATAGGAGGATCTTGAAAATATAATAATAAAGAATAGACTAAACTGATTTAAGTACACATCATTGAGGCTAGAATATATAACACAAAAGTCAGTGGATAGGCTTAGTATAGATGATTTGGCAAAGAGAAGAGTTAGGCCAAAGTTATCTAAAATGACATTTATAAAATAGTGTTAACTCATATTATAGCATTTAACAACAAGAATTCCTAAAGGTGATACCACAAAGTTGGGAATAGGAAAATGGTGATGATGACAACAAGCAAAAATAGTATCATAAAACCACGTTGAAACATGCTAATAAAATGTCAAACTACTTAGAAAAAAATGCGCATAACCATGAACTAACACAAAATAGTGCATTGTAACATGTCTACCAATGTAAAATAAAGTCAAGAAAAAATGGCCATAATCATGCACACAATCACAATAAACAACACGAAAATCCTATTTTTCATATTTAATCATGAATTTGACATTTTCCCATTCTTTTTTTCTAAAAGATCCCAAATATTTTATTCATTGAAAGTAGAGTATGAGGCCAATTATACATACGGAGGTATGAGGTCAATTATAGGTAAGGAGGGTACGAGGTCAATTATAGACTAAATTCCACATAAAGAGGTAATGAATATTTAATTTGAACAAGGTCAAAGGGCATATTTGAACTCACAACCCTTATCATAAAAATCAGAGATCATAATGTTTGAGCTAAAGCTCTTTGGTAACTTGAAGTATTCTCTAATTATGAAGTAATCAAACTTTGCCACAAATATAAATTTTGATTAACAAGCAGAGATTATGGTAGATTTTTTTTTTTTTAAATTTTGATTCTTTTAAAGGAAAGTATACTTATAGAAGAATAACTGGAGAGATTAAAAAAAAAGATGAAAAAGAGAGCAGGGAGATAAGGAGAAGATGAAAAAGAGACAAGGGCTTAACCATATTTGAACCTATGAAAGATATAGGTTAATTAAGAAGCATATTGTTAGATTGTCATCTCTCCAACACTGTTGTGGAATGATCATATGAAATATTAAAGTATGGGCAACATCGAGGAGACGACAATGGTTATGTTCAGCCACACCAATTTGTTTGAAGGCATAAGGGCAAGATAGTTGATGCATGATACAATTTTTGGCACAAAATAAACAAAAAAGTGGATTACATATCTTCCAATAAATTATCAGTATGAAGATCTATAAGAGAAATGAAAAATTAAATCCATATTTTCAAAAAATTTGAACCTGTGCTGCAATAAAAGAGACAAAGTAATGAAACTCTAGATGGTTTAATGAAAGACTTCAAGTCATTAAGGATATGCATAACAACCAAATAATTATGAAAATTATTTTAAAATAAATATAAAAATTTTGAAAATTTTGAATTGGAGCACTGCGGCGCTGGGTATGTCGGTGCTCTGGCGCCTTAGTCTCAGAAAAATATGAAAATAATTCGACGTGGCAGCACTAAGATTTTGAATGTGACGATGCCATGAACCGGCATGCGATGCTGAGATGTTTAAGCATTAGGCCAAAATAGTGTTTATATATATATATTAAATCCTAAATCTAAGCATTATGCCATCTCCTCCTCCCCATTCGTGGCTTGCCATGGAAGAAGAGAGGGATAGGGAGAGGAAGAGAGGGATAGGGAGGTTTTGGTTATTTTGTCCATTGCTTTAGTTGGAAAAAGTCTTCTGATCGTAGTAACATAAAACCTATTTTTATTTTCAATAATTTCGTATTTACTAATTTAATTTCCCCCAAAAAGAATAAAAATGCATTTTCTCCTGATTTACCATACTTTTACTGTGTAACTTTTTGTATATAAAAAATATGACTGATATTGATATTTTGACTGTAATATTATTAAATTTCACCAAGTAAAATAAAAGTTATGATTTTCAAAGTTATTGGCTAGTATACAATTTTTCTTGTATTTTATAAATTCTTGCATTTCATGTTGCATTTCAAACATTAAAGAAAAATTGATATAAGACAAAGGTGGCATTTGCATGTGAGCAAGGAAGGCAAACTATTAATACTATAATTAATACGTGTTGGCTCTTAAAACTTTTCTTAAAATAAAAAATTTGTGGTGTATTCCTGATTGTAGCCTATAACCGATTGACTGAATTACACCGAAAGGTAGAGAGTGACAAAAGCCATCTATAATGATAATTTATTTATGGAATAAATGATAAATGTGATGGATATAATTGATGACCAACTGAGAAACAATTGATATTTAAAATGTTGAAAACACCACATTAAATCTAGATGACTTGCTTTGCTGAGCTATATGGTATTGATAACATATAACTAATTCATACATTTCTTATTTATGATCATGCATACAATTTCATGATTTAATATATTATAAACGACTATATCAGGCATATGTCAGCACTACTGATACATAGCATACTAATATGACTCCTATATGTTCATGATTCACCTCATTGATAAACAAATAATATTGAATGATTACAATACCAATGTGTTTTTTTCTAAAATCTTGATTTATTGATTACTGATGCATTTGTGTTCTTGCGCCTATTGTTGATTTATGGATTTCAGTGTAATAATTCCAATTTTTCATTATTGATCGTATTGATTTGCATTATTGATAACTAATCATTAATGATATTGAAAGTCATTGATTATATTAATTGAGATGATCATGCATATTAATTTCTGAATCTTGCATTGAAAGCTTTGATGAGTTTTAGATTTTTATTAGGCTTTGTAAACTCATTATATAATCTTATTGATTTCATGTCAGGGAAGGAATCAAGACTTTATGGAGTGAGGTTTATTGAGATATTAAGATTTCTCCTTTTGTTAGCTTTGTATTTTATTTATTATTTTTATAATTAGGAGCTTGAAATAGATTATTGAATGTAATGATCTCTTGGATATTGTAAATATGATTTTAATGAATGAATATAGATTTATATTTTGATGTACATGATATATAGATTTGCTTCCATTAGATATATTGATTTATATTGATGATTCATAGAAGCTCTGATTGATAATTTAAAAGATAAAATAGGTAATTATTTCAATTTAGATCTTGGGGCGTGACAATATGTATGAAAGAGCTGTTACTTTTGTTTAAACACAAGGTGGTTTGACTAAATATTTTCTTATTTTAATTGGATTATATCAAGGATTGACATCTTTTTGCTTTAGTAATAGATGTTCTTACAAGACATTTACAAGAGGATGTGCCCAGGTGTATGCTTTTTGCTGATGATATTCTTCTTGTTGATAAGACTAGAGAGGCAGCTGAAGAAAAACTTGAATTATGGAGGTCAAATTTAGAGTCTAAAGGTTTTCATTTAAGTAGATCTAAAATCGAATACATGGAGTTTAATTTTAGTAGTAATAGATCTAGTGGGGGATTGTGACTTTGGGCGATCAAGTCATTAATAAGAGTACACATTTTATATATCTTGGATCTATTGTTCAAAGTGATGTTGAAATAGACGGGGATATTATTAGTAGAATTCAAGTTGGATGGTTTAAGTGGAGAAATTGCACCAAGCCTATTGTGTGATAGAATTGTACCCCTCAAACTTAAAAGAAAATTCTATAAGATGGTGGTAACACCTGCAATGCTTTATAGCGTAGAATGTTGGCCATTAAAAGAGAAGCATAAAATCAAGTTAAGTGTTGCAGGGTTGAGGATGCTCAGGTGGATGAGTGACTTCACTCTTAGAGACAGAAGATGAAATGAGTATAAATGTCAAAAGGTTGGAGTAGCTCCAGTGGCAGATAAGATTAGAGAGAGTTGTCTTAGATGGTTTGTACATATAAAACATTGGCCTTCCGAAGACCCAATTAGGAGAGTAGATGTATTGGATTTGGCCTATGTTATGAAAGGTAGAAGCAGACCTAAAAAGATTTGGCTAGAAAATATTATAAATGATCTTTTTTTATTAAATTTAAATGAGAATTTTACTCTAAACATGACACAATGGAGAAAAAGGATTCATGTAGCTGACCCCATGTAGTGGGATAAAAGCTTGATGATATTGTTGTTGTTGTTGTGCCATCATTACATGGCTTAGACATGTACACCAAATGATATAAAATGCACTCATTAGTGTTAAGAAAAAATTCAGAAGAAAGATGGTCTTGAGCTCTTCTTGCAAGAGAGAGAGAGAGAGAGGGGGAAGAGAGAGAGACAGAATTTGAGGAAGAAAATACCTAAAGCTTTATTAATTTTCCCCAACTAATACATCATACAAGGCCTCTATTTATAGTTTTATACAATGGTGTGATAACATGTAGGATCAACCTAAACTAAATCATGGACCAACACTTCACAATCTCCACCTTGGTCCAGATTTACAATCAAAGAACTCAAGATCTAACCAGATCTTTAAAACAAGAGCAACAGAAACAATAAATCGGGCAAACCAGGGGACGTAGCCCCAAAATCGAGAGCATAACAGGTATCAACACACCTGCACTTCCAGCGTTCAGCTAAGGAACAAGATCTTACGGTACCAACCGGCTTCCAACAGATAATCACAACTTATTGTCTTTCTTGGAGACGAAGAACAAATAAGAGGAGAATAAGAAGGGTTCACCTTCTTCACAGACAGAAATCCAAAAATTTCACCTCCTCACATCTTCTCTCACCCACAAGAAGCTCAACACAACCGTTAACAAAGATCCAGCCCTTTCTTGCTCTCACACCCGACTCAAAACACCGAACAAAAGAGCTTACGGCAAGAAACTCGCTTCCAATCGACAATCCCTTTGCGATTGTCTTTTTCAAAGAAGAGCTCAAGATGAGCTCAAGACCATCTTTCTCCTGAATTTTTTCTTAACAAATGGTATCAGAGCCTGGTGGAGCTGATTAGGCAAATGGAGGAAGGAGGAAGTTGTTCTGTCCAAGAAAGAAGAGAGGAGGTGACTACCGGTGCCACCGACGTGCTTGCTCACGCGGAGTTGCTCGTGTGAGCGGAAAGGGCTTGATCACGGGTTGGCAGAAATTGGACGAGAGGCCTTTCTTTGTTTGCTTGGATGAAGTTGGAGGCGGACGACAGGGGAAGCCAGCTGAAGGCTGGCTCGGGCGCACGGACGTGGTCGCTGGAACCACGCGGAAGTGCGGGCTGGAGTGGAGCTCGGTCGCTGGACGCAGGCGACGGGTCCGGTGCAAACGGGTTTCCCGTGGAGAAGTTTGGCGTGGACAGGAATATGCCATTGCCAACAGGAGCTGAGTGCGGACGAAGGTGTCGCGTGGGATGTGCTACAGGCAGAGCCGAATCGCTGGTTGAGCGAGCGGACACGAAGCTTCCAAGGCTCTTCTTGCATAATGCTTAGAAGCGCAAGAAGACGATGGAACTTAGAAGGAAGCGCTAAGGGAACTGGCGCAGGAGTTGAAGCTGGTGTGGAGGAAGAAATGATGGCCACGGCTGGTTCGGATGAGATGATCCAGGTGTCGGAGATGGAGTTCGACATTCAACGCATCTTGGAGAAGATTGCTTCACTCAGCAGGTTTCATAAATGTTTGAGACTAAGGCTAGGTCAGTTCTTGCGGTGTGCACCGGTGTTTCAGGGCTTGGTGTCGCGCGCAAAAGCAGGAGCAGAGCTCTCGCAGCTGGTGTTTCTTGATTCAAGAAAGGCAGCTGTGCAACTGTGGAAAAGCAAGCTAGCAGCTGGTCTGAAATTGGGCTCGGTGCCGCGACCAGGAGGCAAGCGAGCGGAAGGCTGAGCGGGGCACGTGATCTTGGCGGGGTCACTTGAATCAGAACATGCTTGCTTGACGGAGAACCTTGTATGCAGGATTCGGTCAGGTTCAAGGAGGGAGACGAACTTTGAAACATGGTTGTTGACATGACCGGAGGTGGAGCTTCAGATTCAGGTGGAGCTTTAGGATCTTTTGGTTGATGGTGTATTGGAGAAGTGGATCAAAGAAAGGAAATCAGAACAGAAATTGTGATTTGAGGGATTTTTGTTTTCTTGGTCTTGGTGAGAGCAGGAGCCATCCGAAGGAAGATTTAGGGGCTGAGCTGGTTTTGCTTCTTGAGTGAGGAGGAACAGAGAGGTAGTGAAATCTTGGGATTTTTATGTGTAAAGAAGGTGAACCCTTCTTGTTCTCCTCTATCTTGTTCTTCTTCTCCGAAAAAGACAATCGCAAAGGGATTGTCGATTGGAAGCGAGTTTTATGCCGCAAGCTCTTTTGTTCGGTGTTTTGAGTCGGGTGTGAGAGCAAGAAAGGGCTGGATCTTTGTTAACGGTTGTGTTGAGCTTCTTGTGGGTGAGAGAAGATGTGAGGAGGTGAAATCTTGGGATTTCTGTCTGTGAAGAAGGTGAACCCTTCTTGTTCTCCTCTTGTTTGTTCTTCGTCTCCAAGAAAGACAATAGGTTGTGATTGTCTGTTGGAAGCCGATTGGTACCGTAAGATCTTGTTCCTTAGCTGAACGCTGGAAGTGCAGGTGTGTTGATACCTGTTGTGCTCTCGGTTTTGGGGCTACGTCCCCTGGTTCACCCGATTTGTTATTTCTGTTGCTCTTGTTTTAAAGATTTGGTTAGATCTTGAGTTCTTTGATTGTAAATATGGACCAAGGTGGAGATTGTGAAGTGTTGGTCCATGATTTAGTTTAAGTTGATCCTACATGTTATCACACCATTGTATAACTCTATAAATAGAGGCTTTATATGATGTATTAGTTAGGGAAAATTAATAAAGCTTGAGGTATTTTCTTCCTCAAATTTTGACTCTCTCTCTTCCCCCTCTCTCTCTCTCTCTCTCTCTTGCAAGAAGAGCTCAAGATGAGCTCAAGACCATCTTTCTCCTGAATTTTTTCTTAACAATTAGATTTTTAAATAAAATTAAAGCAAGCTTAGAAAGAAAGAAAAAGAGCAGGCATAAGATAATATGCATATAAGTAGTTTAAAACAATTTGACAGAACAAGCTTAATACCTCATACATCACTCGTTAGGAACAAATGAAAAATGAGAATTTATAAAGTTAGCCACAAATAGTTGGGATAAGGCTAATAAGAATGTTGGCCATGACAAGTAGAGTTTCAATCAAAAGAAAACAGATCCATTCAATCTTTAACAATGTATGTTGATGATGACAAGTAGAGTTTCAATCCAAAGAAAACAGATCAATTCAATCTTTAATAATGTGCAATCAGAACTAAAACCTCAAAATTGAGAAAGAAACCCAAAATTGAAGGAAATTTCATCCAATTAGCAGGAGCACAAGTGGGATTTCCATCAGAAAAAGAAAATAACTATTAACATTCAATCTCCATAGAAGCACCAAACACCATGAATGAACCCCAAATATCAACTCTTCCCCAAATTTAAGTCCCGATGCATATCTCAACAGCATGCAACCAAAGGTCGAACCCCAAGATTCAGCAGCAAAACCGAAAAATTGAAGACAAATTCTACACAAATAGCACGAACACGAGTAGACTGTCAGCTAGAAGAATAAATAACTCTAATAAATCCAACTCCCAAGTGATTCAAAGAACTCTGAATTTCACCTAGTTCCCAAATCTCTCACTTTCTGGAATGCATCCCAACAACATGCAATCAGAACTCCGGCCACAAGATTCCAAAAAAAAGTTGAAGGAAAATTCTTCCAATTAGCAGGAACATAAATGCAGTTTCAGCCAGAAGAATAAAACAATTCTACCTGTTTAATCTCCAAATAACTACCATTCACCCCGAATGAACCCCAAGTTCAACACCTTACCAAATCCCTCACTTTCCAAAATACATCTCCCAACATGCAATCAGAAATCAAACTTCCAGATTCAGAAGAAAAAACTTAAATTGAAGGAAAATTCCTCCAAGTAGCAGGAACACAAGCGAAATACCAGTCAGAATAATAAAACAGCTCTATTCAATCTCCAAGAAGTCGCAAGTGAATCCCAAATTATCATATCTCTCACTTTCAAAAATGCATGACAACAACATGCAATCAGAACTTGAACCTCCAGATTCAAAATTAAAATTCGAAATTAAAATAAAATTTTCTGACTAGCAGGAACTCAAGAAAAGATTCAGTTGGAAGAAAAACTAATTCCAACACTTCACAATCGCAAAAATCTATAAGATTTACCAATGGAATCAATCTGTAATGCCCCCCGCGACAAATAAAAGCGGGGAAAAAACGAGATACAAAAATAAACAAAGCAAAGCAGTAAGAAAGTCCATGAAGGTGAGAAGGAAACCTGGTCTGAAATTAAAAACATGGCCTGGAGAGAGGGCAATCTGACCGGAGATGGCCGTCGCCATTCACTTCCCAACTTTCTTCGCAGAAACAAGAAAGAAAAAGATTTTTTTTCCTAAGAACTAGTGGAGAAGAATAGGAATGGCTGCGCAACGAAAAAAAAAAAAAACGCAAGGAGATGAAAGACATAAAATTTAAGGGACAAAGAAGAGAATATCCTTGTTGCTCAGTAGCTTGGCTTCGTGTGGCGTGTGGTTCACCATGTGGCCGTGGTTGAGATCCATGAGTCCATTCAATGGTACAGATTGCCCGAGCCAACAAACAGATGACTTTATTGCAAGGCTGCTTGAATCCAAACATTTAAGTTTTGTTTAGAATAATTTTTTTATTATTTTATTTTTAAAATTATAATTATAATTTTTATTTGGTCATTTTTTTTACTATTTTTAATAAATTTTTTGTGTTAGAAAGTTATTTTCTTCAACAGCTTTTAAAAAATTTATTTTATTCACACAAGCTTTACAACCACCTCTACAAAACGCCGCAATTATTCCAAACAGGCCCTTATTTTCATCTCTTATTGCTTTATTAGAGGCAATTGACAATTGACAAGCAGCATAAAGTCATTTTGGATAGAGTGAAACACTTGTAAGAGAAACAATAAATAATTAATTGTTATAAGAAAGTGAGATATAATTTTTAAATAACAACAACAACATTAAGCATTTGTCTCACTATGTGGGGTCGGCTACATGAATCTTTTTTCTCCATTGTGTCCTGTTAAAAGTCAACTCATTTAAATCTAATAAAAAAAGATTATTTCTAATTTTTTCTAACCAAGTCTTTTTAGGTCTATCTCTATCTTTCTTAACATAAGTCAAATATAATACCTCTATTTTCCTAATCAGGCCATCAGAAGGCCGCCGTTTTATGTGACCAAACCATCTAAGGTGACTCTCTCTAATCTTATCTTTCATCGGAGCTACTCCAACCTTTTCACGTATATGCTCATTTCGTATCCTATTTTTAAGGGAAAACCCACTCATCCACCTGAGATATAATTTTTAAATATTATTAATAAATTTATACTTAAACTCCTAAAATTTAATACATTTTAAATATATTTTATATTAATATGTTGTAAATGAGTCGCCTCGTTAGCTAATAAATTGAGTCAATGTTCCCTCAAGCTTTACTCATTAGCTCATTAAGCTTAACTTGTGAACCATTTATTAAACTGAGCCGTGATCAACTTACAAATTGGTAAAACTCATACCCCTACCTCTATTATAGATAATAGAAAGATCAGATGTGTGGAAAATAAAAAGAAATTCTCAGAATTTCAAAATCACCAAAGATGCTATGTAGCATCGATCAAATTATTTATTTTAATAAATCAGATAGAGCTACCAATGATGTTTTTTTCACGTTAAACAAAAAAACAATTATTTGAAAAGTCAATCAGTGATAAGTGATGGGATTACAGAAAGCTGAAGAAAAGTAGAATAAATATATTGAAAGTCAATCAGTGACAGTTGATGTGAATTACAATAAAAACAGGTAGAGAGAGAGACAACAACTAAGGTAATTTCCTACGAAGTGCCAATTGTCACTCAATATGTTACTCTTAACACAAAGGTTTTGACTCGAATGTCGTAAAGAGTAAGGGCTCAGTAATAGTTAAATCTAGTCGATTTAGGAGTTATTGGGATTATTTTTTTACTATTTTTAAAAATATCTCTTTAGTATTTTTTTTGAAAATAATTAAAGAGCAGCAGTGTTCTAAACAAAGCCTTAGCTTTTATTTGAGTCAATTTTTTTACTGATTTATTTTTTTTTTCGACTGCAATTATAATTTTTATTTGATTATTTTTTTGTTATTTTTAGAAAAAAAATTATACTAAAAAGTTGCTTTTCATAATATTTTTTAAAAATTATTTTTCACACAACAATAAGAAAGTTATCCCAAGCATAGTCTTAGACTTCATTTGACACAGCTTTCTTACTGCTTTATAAAGTAACTTTTTAATATAAAATTTTTTTTGAATTTAAAATTTTGTACTAAAAAATTATTTTAAAAAACAGTAAAAAAACTGTCACGAACGAAAGCTTAATCAATAATTATATTAACATGACAATGCTTCCTTGACCTATTTGCTCGTTAGACACTATAATTATAACGTAATATATCGTCATATGACATTATCATAATCAAATGGAAGAATTCTTAGTAAAATTTGATCCAAAATTGCTATAAGTTTGAGCCCAATCTAATCAACTTGTAAGCTTTGTAGATTGAGGTAAAAATTTTTGTCTTAGCCAAAAGTTGCTCAAGTTCTTTATCCAATTAATTTGTAACAAATTTTTGAATACATATCCGATCACAAAATAAGAAAAAGAGAAAGGCCAAATAAGGCTTTGAAAAAAAATTGCTTTAGATTTTTCTCATGTTAAACGAATCAAGACGAGCTTCAAAAATTTTGTATTTATATTAAAATTAGTACAATTCATAATATCATATATAAAACTAAATTTTAGTGAACAAAATATTGAACAGAATATCTTGATATAATTTTTCTTAGTAATATTTTATTGGTCAAATTCCTTTGGAGTAAGCGACTGTTTGATTTGCTGAAAAAGTAATGCAAAGCACTTCAAATGCTGGGGAAATTAAATTTTGATTTTTGGTTTGCTAAAAAAATTAACGAAGTGTAAATTTTCACTGATTTTTTTTTCAGTCCTTAATTTAGTTTTCGTTGTATTATAAATTTGCCCAGCTTTGACTAAATTCCTTTTTCACTGCAAATTGTTTGCGGTGTTGTCGTCTACCTCATGCTGCAAGTCACTGGCTGCTATTGCCACCAGCCGCCGGCCATCTCCACCACCGGCAAATGCCCTGGCCAGCCATCGCCACAACCGGTCACCGTCGCCACCGACTACCATGACTTGCCGTCAGCCGCCACTATTGACTACCACCTGCAACCAGCCATTACTATCGCAAACAAAAGCCTCCCCCGCCCACCATCGTCATAGTTGGCTTGCCGCCACAATTATATATATAATTATTTCGTTCTATTTCATGCGTTTCACTTATTATATAAATATAATGCTTCACATAATATAATATGGTGATTAAACTTCATAAGCCGTAGGAATTTCTCTTCCGTACGTGAAATGTTGCTCATTAATTATTTTTAATGACTATTATCTCATTCTATAATTATATTTTAATCGTTTAATTTTATCTATAACAACTTAATTAAATTATCATAAGGTAATGCAGGCTGGAACCTTATGTTTAGTTCTTTAGTGTTTATAGCTTCTTTTATTCCAGTTCGGATCGCCATTTGTACTCTTCACCGACCGCCACGCAGCTCTCGATTCCCCTCCGTTTCACGTAAGACATGAGAAAGCCAACCCATTGCGCCGCTCTCGTTTCCCCTCCGTTTCACTTAAGAATGAGAGAGCCAATCCATTACTTAAGAACTCAATTGCTTAATGATTACTCTTATGATACAAAATTTACTTAATAAATGGATTTAAATAATTTTAATAATAGTTTGGCCATTCATTAAAACTTCATTTAAGATCTTAAAGTAATTTTTTTAATATAATTTTATTTTTAAATTAAAAATTTTTGTAGTAAAAAATTGCTTTAGAATGCAATAAAAAAGTTGTTCCAAACTGTGCCCGTTATAAAAATTTTGATAGGATTAACAGATTAATTCATTAAAAATTATTTTGAACGGCTCGAATGTTGAAACATAATTAAATTGAAAACTTCTAAATCCAAATTCAGATTCATCCAAGCTTGAACATAGAAAAGCTATATCTGAATTGAACGTCTGGAAGAGACAAATCCATCGACGCCAAAAAATATACGGTATGAATCTAAATAATCTTATATCAAACACTTGAAGCAAATTAAAAACTTTGGGATATTAATTGTGCAACCAAACGATCTCTAAATCTCTCATGCTTATAGTCAAATTGAGCGTCTCGACAAGACAAATCCAACAAGCCCTAATGACATGTATGCAAGTCTTATTTTAATATTATGGATATACTACTCCATCAAAGAGTTATTAACCCTCAAAGAAAAAGACTATTTTATTTTATTTCACTTATTGTCTTTTTCTTTTTATTATGATAAGTCATCATTCATCAATCCATAATAGTATTTTATTAGTTTATAAGGCTTTCTAAAGTTGTAAAAGCTTGGAAAAAGCCTGTAAATAGAGGACCTTGTTTTGTAATTTTGAATTTATTAAATAAAAATTATTATTTTTATAAGGATTATTATGTGTGCATGAAATTAATTACTTTTGAATTGTTTAAATAAAAATTACTTTTGAATTGTTTACACATACTTTTTTGATGGATTTGATCCATCAGGTTTAGCCCTCCAATGCTTTGCATGATGCATCCTGTATAGTCTTTTCAAATATAAATATTTGTTATGAAATACAAACCATATTATAGTAATACAACTGTAATAAATTTAGAAGGATAGGGAAATATGATAAAGGGCTTGATATCTAGGCTTGATAATAAGCTTGGAAAAAAAACTTGTTGGTTTGAAATGATAATAGAAGGATAGGGAAATATTTATACATCAATTAATATCTTGGTTTAATGCAAAATACTACAATTATCCCTCACAAATATAATAAAGGGCTAAAAGAGTCATCCAATTCCTGCATAAGTCTGGACACCAACACTTCGTTCTTGGAATAAAATATAATAAATTTAGCGGACACGCATCAATTCTTTTTTATTTCATTATTGTAAGAACATTTAGTCTTCTTACATGAACAAAAGAGAGGGCAGAAGGGTTCAATCAAATGAGTGGAGGAGAGTGAAGAGGTCGTTACTCATGTATAACTACCACTTACGTTGAGTAGTTGTCGACCACCTAAGGGTAAAATTGATTGTATGATTTTATTTTAATTTAATTAATCAATTTCTAAATATTCCCTCAAGATTTGAAACTTCAAATTTGAAATATTCAAAAATTTAAAATTTTCAAATTTTCAAATGTTTACAAATTAAACATTAACATTATATTATCTTATACAATCATCAACATTTAGTGCACACACATAAAATTGAAATCCTAATTATTTAACTTTATTCTATTCCTTATCATAGGCCCTTAACTATCTATGTATATATAAAAATATATATACCCCTTATAGAAGGCTAAGCATGGAAAGTCCTATGGAATGGTTAGTTTTATGATAAATACTCTTACTTACTATCTATTTAACATGCATTACTACTTTTACATTACTTTTATGCTTTCTTATAATATGATGTGTCCTGGATGTTTTATTAGATATTGACTTTTATTCAAAATAAAACACACAAGTTAAAATAAGTTTAAAATTAAGTTTTCTTATTTATACTCTAGTTATCATGGTGACTATGCCTTTAGCTCACCATCTTGAGGTATAGATATATTGCTCTATGAGCAACAAACTCTGGTTGATTCACAACACAACATGGATTAGTCAGTCTGCATGTATACTGAGATATATCTTAGGACACATAACAAAATAAAAGCATTATAAAAATTCTTTATATGCATCTTAGGTGTTGGATGTGTTTATTTGTCTCCCTTCATGTCATCATCCCGATGACCCAACTTTTGCTTAGTGTTTAGGTGGTTATAGGACATCTTATCTTAGGTAAGATGTAAGTCCAGCCATTAAGCTTTCTTAATCACATGACTTCAAATTTTAAATTATTACAACCTAACCTGACCAGGATAGGTCTTATCATGTTAAGCTCTGACAGAAAAATCACAAGATCTAGTTTTGAAATATTTTAGATTCTCTTCCAAATTTTATTTTTACATAAACTATAGACTATATAGCTACTAAAATATCTAGAATACTATAAATAATTCATCCACAAGATTACTTTCATTTCATCTAAATATATTTTTATACTACAGTATATAACTATCAAACTGAAGCTATAGAACTGAAAAGAAACTAGTCATGACTGTAAAAAAATTAAAATGGAGAAAAATCTATCAATTTAGATCTAATCGTGAACTACAAATCAACAGTTCCTTTCCTTTCCCAAATCCTGAAAACTAGAAGTAAAATCACAATGAGCTGTAACAGCTCAACAGATTACACAAACTGATCTAAAATTTTAAATTCTTTTACTACACATTTTTTAGAATATTTATTTTCAAAATATTTAAAAGTAGTTAAATATAGTCTAATAAATCACTGTACTGAGAAAGGTAATAAGAATATTGTAGTTATCTAATTTAATTAAATAAATAAACTAAAATTCATGTCATATAACACTTCATATCATATATCTTGATCCCAGACAAAATCTCAAAAGATTCTGGCCCCTTATGACTCCCTTGTTATGCTTATAGCACCAAAACATGCCTGTAGGTACCATAACATGACTTATAGCCACTAGAACATCCTTATAAGCACTAGAATATTCTCTGATACAGATAAAATCTTAAAAGATTCTAGTCCCTTATATCTCTCAGCAGTCATAATTTAATCATATATATATATATCATTATATTATAATAGTTAAAGCATAATTGAGCTGGTGCCAGGATTACATAATTTTCTATAATAACAGGTAACAGAAATTCCTACTGAGCAAAATTTTTATAGTTTTAAAATATTGCCAATTACCAAAAATTGTGTAAAACACTATTTTAAGACTTTAACTGTACTACAATGTTATTTTTTAGTGTCTAGATTATTCTCTATCATAATGGCCTAACTTTACGATGTTATATCTAAGTGTTGCAGTGCTAGTTCAATATCTCATTTTCCTAAGACTAGAGCACTACAATATCACTATTTGGTGTCTGGTACTGTAGCAACCCTGAGTCGCTCATACAACTAGCGCTGAGGCACTCTAATAGTGACTTTTTTAGATTTTATTAAAATTTACACCAAACACTCAGGATTCATTCTAGATTACACACAATTATTTTCATGCACCAAAATTCTCCCAAAGACATGTAGATAGTTTAAAAACTCAAAAGTTCAAATCTTTACCTTTTTCCAATCGGGTCAAAATGGGTAGAAATGAATTCTGAACCTGGAGATGTCACATAAGTCCTATTTTTTTATATATCTTCTACTGCATGGTTTAGGCATCAGAGCTTCTTAATCCAATAAGATCAAATTATAAGTCCCACTGTAGATATCTTTTCCACCACATGAAGGACATATCAAAACATCTTGACCTTATCTCCACTTCTACACTTTATTAAAATGATTTTTGAGAATCTTGATCTTGCACAATTAAGCTCTAATTCTCATCTTTTATATAGTTAACATCTTCTCTATCTCATTAAGAAGATTTTCAAGTTTTTGTTCCCACATAATCAAGCTGTAGGCCCAATATTGTATTTCCTCTTTATTACATGGAAAAGGTATCCTTATTCCAACTCCTTAACCATAACACCTAAATTCCTCTAGTAGCCTTAACATATACTATCACAAGGTACTATAAGTTTAGTGTAGGCTTTGTTAAATGAAAAGTATGTTAATATTTTCTTGCATAAATTCTTGTAAAAATGTTTATTTTGGGTGATATTGGTGCAAGAAAATTCAAGAAAAAGCCACAAAACAGGAATTTGGCTCCTGCGCTGTGGCATCCATACAATATATGCCATAACATCATCAACACCTCAGTGCTAGTTTTGGATTGCCGGGACGCGACTAAGTTCAAGAATTTTGTAATTTAATTCAGCACTCCAGTGTCGAACCTTCAAGTGTCGCAACATCTACAATAACCCAACACTGTCATTTTGAGTGTCGTTACACCACTCAGTTCAGGAAAATATACAATTAATTTAGAGCCCCAACACCATCTTCTAGCGTGTCCTAGCGCCTTGGGGCATTACGATGCTAAATCGCCAGTAACGCTACTACTAGGAAGTTAGAGCAATTTACTAATGAAGTGTCTCATCAATTTAACCCAACACCATAGCAGTTACCATTAGCCAGTGCCTCAGTGCTAGTAGCATCGTGATGCATACCTGTCTAAAGCCATGGCGCCAATGTCAATTTGTTTACTTAGTATAAATATATATTTTTTTGAATTTGATAGGATTGGATGTTTATTTTGTAAACAAAGTAGTGTGTGTGTGAGAAAATTTGGAGGAGAGTTTATTCTTTAAGAAAATCATTCTAGAAGATCTTCAGTGTTTGTTTGTACTTATTAAAGTGATTTTGGGTGATATCTTGTACACTTACTCTTGCATTTTATTGTTATAGATTAAATAGAATCTATTTTGTGTGAATCTCTTTCCATGACTAGTTAAACTCCTTTAGACTTTTGATGTGAGATAAATAAATATTTTACTTAAGTAGACTTGAATTTAAAATGTTGAATGTTTTTAATTACTCCCATACTTCATTAGGTTAGTGTAATGTCATGATCTAATTTAAATTATAATGTGTTTTATTGCCTCGATGGAGAAATGATGGAATAATTAAGAGAAATTGAAATAAAAAACTTCCATGCCTAGACATAGGATGGCTAAGATTTTGGGATCTATAGAAATATATTAATTATAGTAGGGTAAAAACTTTACTTTAAACTCTTTGTTGACCTCATTTTTCATGTGTGTCACCTCGAGTGTGGCTAGTTTCCTTCAATCCAGGCTGATTTGAGCTCTATTGGGCTCAATCATGCTTGATTGAATCCTATTGAGCCTAATTCAATTAGAATCGACCCTGATTTGGGTTCAATTCCATCAAATTATGAAATCGAACCAAGTTGAACCCAAATTGACTTGAATTGATTCAAATCAAGCTCAATTTAGGCTCAATTTTAGACCCTATCCACCCAATCGATCAAATTTGAGCCCAAATTGACTTTTCCAAATTAGCTTATCTAATGCAACAACTTTTTTCCCTTGATTTTTGCTATTTATGCATGTTTCTTTCAGTCAAATCCCGTAGAAGGATAGAGCAGTGGAAGGGGATATCACAACAAAGGATAAGATGGCATCGAGTTGCCCTCCCTTTCGGTCATTTGTGAGATAAGGCCGAAGCCTGCTCTCCCTAGTAGATTCATTCAAACACCCTAATCAAAGCTCTTAAATCCCCCATATGAACTCCCTCTTCCTCATCTGTTTAGCTCGTCTAGAGAAGCCGCAGACCCAATCTAACGCCTCACTCCTTCACCTCTTGAAGCCAGACAAAATCCCCTCTCCTGATTCTCTCTTTGCCTTCGACTCTAGGAATCTCACGTAAGGCACATGCTGCTCCATCATGCTCGACCTATAAATGTCGACACCACCAAAGTTACCTCGACCTCTGAATCCCATGTTCTCCCTCTCTAGAGGTGAAACCAAGTACTCTCTCCCAAGCTTTCACCTTGTCTAAGCCCAGGCTGAAGCCCGTCCTGCCTCTCGATGCCTCAAAGGTACCGAATGATCCTCTTTTCCTGCGCTAGTAATTTCTTCTTTCCTTTTCTTCTTCTTCTTTTTCTTCTTCTCTTTCTTCTTCTTCTTCTTCTTCTTCTTCTTTGTTTTCTTCTTCTTCTTCTTCCTCCTTTTCATTTTCTTAATTTTCTACTTCATCATATTCTTCTTCTTCTCCTTTTAATTTCTCTCGTTCTATTCCTTCTTCTTCTCATTTCCTTATCTCTATTTCATTTTTCTTCTCATTCTTCCTCTTTTCCCCAATCATAATAATCTAATGATATAATGGTTGATAGATTGGAACAAATCATTGAAAGTTTGTGAAGGTTGTTAAACCTTAAGGAACTAGCCCGAGATTCACTAAGAGGGGGCGGGGGGGGGGGGGGGGGGGTGAATTGGTAATTTAATTTTTTCTTAACTTAATAATAACAATGATAATATTTTTGAAATATTTTCAGAAATTGAAAATACCAAATTTTAATTACTTGTAAAAGTGAACGAGTTTATCAAAAATATTGATTTAACTATGATGATATCTTGATTTATGAAACTAAGCAATAATCACCAATTTTTCCAAGCAGTTATAATAAAAATAAAATGTAGGAAATATAAAAGTGCAAAAAGAAAAAAAAATACACTAGAGATTTTTATAGTAGTTCGGTCAACCTTGACCTATATCCACTCCCCGGAGTCCTCCGCTTCAAGAATTATAATAAAATAAAGTGACTCTTCTTTTGCTCTCACAACAAGACGGAGAAGCCCTTACAGACTCACTTTCACCAAACCTGACACGATAGAGTGCTAGAAGCTATGTTACCCTCCTAGTGACGCCAATAGACCTTGACTCATTTTTCTTCCTCCTAGAGAAGGCAGAGAACCTCAGCTCCTTTTTCTTCCTCCTAGAGAAGGTAGAAAATCTCGAGGACTTGACCTAGAAGCCTCTCTCCCTAAAGAGCTTCCAAAGACTCACCAAGGACACTAGAGGAGCAAGGGTGTAGCTAGCCCAGAGCAATCGTATGATCCCCTCACACTCCTTCTCCCTCACGCTCAACCTCACCTTTTCCTTCCTCTCAAACCCTGGATTTCTCAAAAGCTTCTCTCTTAGAGTACCTTCAACAGTCACATAATCCTCTCAAAATTCCTAAAGAATCTTTTAAAATTTTCTTAAGTATTGAGCTTCAAGAAACCCTAAAAAAATTAAGTAATCCATCATTGTTCGTACAATATGATTGGAGTTCATGCAGTATGATTAGTTCAAAACTAATTCCATCCAGTACGATGTAAATAATCGTTCAAACAAACTGTTCAAATTTTATGAACACATCGTACAGTACGATCTAGAGATCATCCAGTATGATCTGTATGATTTTCTCTATTCGTATGGGATAATTCTTGGGATAACTGAAAATCATCTCTGCTAATCATCCCGTACTGCTCTCATCATACATTATAGTTAGTTGATTTTATGTAGGTCATCTAGTAGGATATGAATATCATACTACACGATTAGTTCAATAAATCATGATTAAATTTGGTATAATCATTGGGATGACCAAAATTCATCTCTATTAATTATTTGGTACGATCAATATCGTACAGTATGATCAACTATCATTAATTAAACCATAATTTGATTGATTAATTATGAGGGTTAATTTTAGAAAAAATTTAAATTTTCATATAATATGATTAGAATCGTATAGTATGATTAGTTCAAAAATTAAATTTTAAAATCTTACTTAAATTAATCTAGCGACTAGGGTTTTTAGATAGTAACAAATCGTACAGTATGATCAAGATTGTATAGTATAATTAGTTCACAAAAACTAATTTTTCATTAGCTGTTAAGCCTATTCTTTTTATATTGATCATACAATACGATTAATATAAAAATTTTAACTTTTAAATTTTATATCACTCCCCCTGTGTGTATGTACATGCACCTAATTATATACACTCTTATGTGGCCAGACTCAAGAAATAAAAATAAAGAAAATTAAAATTATAGACTTTGTTTAATTAACCTTCCTATTCTACCAATTCTTGAGCTTTCAGTAGCCTGGAGTAGTATATGTCTTACTTGCAATATTAGTGCTCACAGATAGAAAAAAATTCTAAAATATTTAGTGAGAAAAGTAACAATTCAATTAATAATATTTGTCATCATCAAAATCATAGACTAGGGATCCTTGATTGCAACAATCATGCTTGATGAAATAAGTGAATTCTTGATGTTTTTCTCCTTATTTTTTTGTGGTGAATGCATAGCTTCTTATACTAAACTATATGTAAGTCATGTTCGTACGCCTTCTTTTGTTTAATTTTGTTTTGTTCTGAACCATAAGAATAACTCTAGACTCATGTCAAATACTTCCTTAACTCTTGGATCTGAAACTTAAGTTAAATGCTTGTGATACATGTTATAATAGGTATATACTTGTCATTAAGCCAACTCCACATAAAGTGTGAGGTCTTAAATGGATAATCATTGATGGACAAATGATGAATTATTATTCATTTATAACCAATGTTAAAAGATATGAGTGATTATATTGATTTTGGATTCTACTTGGTATCTTTCTATCATCATAACTCATGGTGAATGAATGGTATCAAAATTTGGCAATTTCTTGTTGGAAGATATTTGATTGCAAAATATCATAAATATAGTAACATGTGTATATACATTTGTGAAACCTCTCATGATATATCTCAACTATTTGTGTTTATATAGTTACATGTTTCTTATGGTTTACTCAAGGTGTTTTCAATTAGCATGTGCAAATGGCTTTTTTGGTTTCCCCTTTGCATAGTATTAATAAAAAGAACACAAAAAAAGGGATGAGTATTCATGTTGAGTTTAAGTTATATTGAGTTTGAGTTGTATCCAATTTTTCTTGCTTACCATTATTTGTGATAAAATAATACTCCCCAACTTATTGTTAGAATTTTTCTTAAAATAGTATTATAAGTTTGTTATGGAGAATCAATAATGCATCTCTTAAATGGAATTTAATCGAATTTTTCTATATGTTTAAGTGATTTATGGCTATCTTAGAGAGATTCATATGTAAATTCATATTCAACTTTAATGTATATTTTCATTGTGGTCTTTCTACAAGTGATGGCTAGTTGAAGAACGCATGAGACATTTGTGTTTTGGCATTCAAATGAATGATGGCTAAAATATAAGTTCAATACACATGCAAGGCATCATAATTATGTGTAAGTTGAGATTTACATGAATGTATGTTCTTAATTATTCCTCCAAAATGATCCTTGCATTTTGGGTTTTAATGGCGTATGTGGTGCAAGTAAATTTTTGTCTCTCTTATTTCTTTTGTTGCCAAGCATGAGAGTTTGCATGCAAAATCATGACACGATGACATTTATATGTTTGATGATTAAAGGTTTATGAAATTTCCTTCTATAAGGATTTTGTATACATTTGAATGCACATTTTTTTATATATCTCAATTATCAAGTTTTTGTAATGCATCAAGTTAAGATATATGCTTTATGTGTAGTATGATATATATACATCCATGCTCAATGGATAAATGCTAAGTTATCACATCAAGGAATTATAATTCGTTAATAAGAAGATAAAGTTGTTTCACTCGTTCCTTTTAAATTACATTTGGTCATGAGTGCCTATATATTTCTAGGAAGCTTAGAAAAAGTAACCACTTAGTTTGCAAAGTATGTTTCTTTCCATGCTAGTTGGTGATTTATTCTCTTTATGATATAATTGATATGAGCATGTTTAGTGAAGTTCAGTGTTAAAAAAAAGATGTTCACATTCAAAATCATGCTCTAATATCATGTGTTAAGTGAAATTCACATGTTTGTTGGAATGTTGCTTATGTATGTTCGAGACCACATGGTGTAGGGATTTGTATCTATGATAGTAATTGTTCATGTATTCCATGCATATGCATATGTATATGTCTGATATTGTTGAGCTTCTATGTGCTTTGTGTTCATAGGATTTGTATTCTATAAATTACGTTACATAAAGACCATGTGAATTTTGAAATGAAGAATGTTAGTAAAAATGGAATTCTTAGAGGTGGTTTATGCATGTACATTCATTGCTTTTATTTAGGAATGTGTATTCACTTAGGTGGAGTTTTATTTATGTTGGAAGGAATATATGCATGTGTGAGAAATTTTCTAAAAAGAATAAGAGCTATTATAAAGTGTACATGTAGGTTTTCTAATCAAATACCATCAGTTGATTTTGATAATTACAAGCATCGTATACAATTTGCAAGTCTCATACTTAAGTATAGTTGAATGGTTATATTTCCTCAGTTGTATGTACGAGTGTTAATGAAGCATTGCACCTGTGATTTACTCACCACATTATCCTAGCAGGATTTTTTTTATGTCATCTATACATAATTTCATACTTCAATCTAAATGTACACATAACTTTATATGTTATTATAGTTTATTTGTTTGATTCCCTTACACATATTCTTTTTTTATGCTACTTGAGAGGGACTTTTGTCTTGCATGTGTCATTTTCGGCAGGACATCTTACTTGGGCATTATAGAAAGGCTCCTACATTTCATCAGGGGTATGTGGTTATGCCCCAACTCACCCTGTTAGGTATAATTTTGCAACTTATAAAGACCTACTCTATTGTATAATGAATGGAAATGCTTGCACACACAAGAATACTTTTTCTTTTCCACCTTATGATGTATGGTAGGATGTTTTTTTCATTGGCCATAGGTTAGCGCACCTACAAAATCCTGGTCTTATTTGCTAAGGCTTACTCCCTCTGTGAACCCTAGAGACTTTCATGGCCACTTAGGCCTGTAGTGTTGGTCACCTACTTGTGCCATCTGCATCATTATTTTCCTGTATAAAGAGGGCCTCCCTAGGATGGTTTTCTTTGATTTTTAAAATGTTAAATAACTCTAACAATTACTTCTTAATGATTTTGAGCTTTCAAATGTGGGTTTTCATAAACATGTTAAAGAAAATTATATATTAAAAAAGAAATTAAATACGAGCTCTAGTGTGTTAGGTTGATCTTTGTGTTAGCTTTATATTGTGTGTCTCCTTGTAGATGAGAGATTTAACTTTGTTATTTGAATATAGTGTGGAACCTTTATCTGAAGTTCATTTACTACCAATAATAACAAAGAAAACTATCAAAAGTTAAATCAACTAAACTAATTGATGAAATATAATTAACAAACTCATAACCAATCCTACAATCTGTAATGAACCAATTAAAGACAAATAGTCATAAGTAAAAGAAAATTCACTTAAGTAATAGATAAAATCAATTAAACAATAAGATAATTGTTAGGTAACTTAATCTCATGAGGCTATTAAGTTTACCACAAGGAGAGTGAAATAAACCTAACAGCTCTAGTGTAAATAAAGGCAATTGTCACCTAACATAAATGATTAATTATAACTTAATGATTAACCAATTAACCAAATGCAATAATTAATCAATTAATTAAGCTAAATTAATCATGTAAATCCAAATATTCAAATCAATAAATACATGACAAACCCCATCAATGAAGTTTATAGGCTAGACTACCTCAAGCTATGGGGCTATATATCCTAAGGAGGCTTTGGTCCTTGTGCCTACTGTGATGATGCCACAAACTAATTTGATGGGAAAACCATAAAAATTCAATAAAAATTAGAAAAATCCCAAATAAATTTTCTTAACTTTATAAAATCATAACATATAACTGTGGACCTTCGAAAGGACACAAAACACCACCCCGTGGGTGAGGCGATATTGCCAATGGGAGGGCAGATTCGATCGCACATATGATTAACCATTGAGGATAGCAACTCTCGCTAGCACACCCCGATGGGTAATAATATGTATGATCTGATCATCACTACGGGTTTCCCCCACCCAATACATCAGCTCGAGTGGGGTTTATGTGATAGTGGGATTTGGTTTCCCATGGGCGCAAACCCCCGTGGTTAATTACATCTCAGGCTGGGGCCTAAGAATACTCTCGATTAAGGATTCTATATTATTCTTCCCAAATTGGGATTGACACATAGGGAGAGAACTAGGAAATCCTACTCAAAGGGAAAGAAGGGTTCAAATTGGCTTAGTCAACATACACGACTCAGATCAGCATCCATAGGGACTTATGTTGGGCTGACGTCTAGAGAGTTTCCTAATTGGTTCAGGACTTATGTAGGGTGAATGCTTCTAGAGCTAATGAAATTAAAATTTTAATTTAGTTGATTTCTCATGCAATGCGTACAGGTTAACAATCTTAAATCAGATATGCATGGAATTTTAAAAAGGCTTATAAAAATAAATTTTTAGAAGTAAACTAGGCTTCCCTAAGTCCGACACCTCATTCTCATAGGCCAGATTATCCAGACTCTACCCACGGGCGGGGAAGTGTCTTACAGAAGGAAAGAGAGAATGCATTAATATGCATGCGACCCTGGATGATTCCAGCAATTCTCTAGGTCATTAGGTTTCTATGTTATTTAAACCTTGAAATTTTAAATATTAGTTATGAGTAGAAAATATTTTAATTCTTAGAGAGTCTAACGAAATTCAGGCTAAAATAAAAGCGTCATACAAATCACCAAGAAACTATGAAAAGCTTGCAAATCTATATGCAAGCAACATCAAATAAAATATAATAAATAACCAAACTAATCAATTAAATATCCATAGGCCAACTGCCCTTAATTACAAACCAGGGCTGCAGAAAATAAGGTGGCCGGGCACCACTGCCAATAACCCAAATTTTTAATCCTAGAATAGACGTAAGTGACTTTGAGTGGGATACTCTTGGCCTTTAGCTTCTTGATCTTCTCTTCCTTGGACTCCTTGATCTCCTCCTCTTCGAGCTCCTTGAATTTATTGTAACTGAATATCCAGAGTGGATAAGAAAACTCTCTCCCAAAGGGGAGGTTATTCTCTCCACCTTGGATAGTGAAGTGATCCAAATTTGGACTCCTAAATAGGAAATAACTATCCTCATAATGGGTGTCCTTTCCTTTTTGGGAGTCCAACCTTTGGATCCATGTATCCCCACTCAAATGTGCACTTTCACAACTCAATACCAATATTACAAGTAATTTATATTAATGAAAGTAATAAAAATCTAGACTCTCCTGTATGGTTATCCTAATAAAATCATCCCAAGCAGTTTAATATATCACAAGCAGTTTATATGGAAATAAAAATACTCATCACAGTCACACTTGGCCATACTCTTAATTATTTTGAGGGCTAAGCAACTCTGGAGCACATGTAGCAGTTATATGATGATTTATTATTAGCCCTCATTTATTTAGGGGAGCTGAGCAATTTTTGAAGCGCCTGCATAAGACAGCGTTAGTATTTAAATCATGATTATTGCCCCCCTTTTATTAGTGCTGCATGAGCATGGCCACCTGTAGAAAGTATCATTAGTATCAAAATTGATCCTAACCTATGGATAATCTATCGTTCAATCACATCAATTCCTAGAGTACAATAAAAGTAAACAAACACATCAACATCATTCCAATCACAACATGTAGTGAAAACCCAGAAAACTTAGCACACAGCAGTAAAGTAAACACCGATCTATCTTAGGTCTAGAAGTGGTGCCCTAACAAACCATGTAAGTGTGTGTAAAAGACTGTGTAGCTGAGATAGATCCTAAGCTGGGTAGTTAGTTGAAGTTATCTAGTGTCCAAGTTTGTTGAAGGTCCCCAGGAGAGGTTTATGTTTGAGTTTAAATATTAATGTGTTAAGAATCAAATTAGGTATATTTTAAGGGTTCAGTGATTACTACCTTTATTTCACATCGAGGCCGTGAAGTTTATTTCACCTTCCTTGGGGCTAAGTCAATAGCCTCATAGGCCTGGGTTACCTAGTAGCAATCATGGGTTGATTAAGTTGGTTTAATTTTAGTTAGTTAGAGATTAAATAAAGGAGTTTATTAAGTGATTTATTAGGAGGTTGGGAGACTACCTAAGTGCTAAGGGTAGGGACTCTCAGGGGTTGGATTAAGTTAATGAATTTTAGAAGGTTTAGGGTCACCCTATCCACTCGGTCAAAGGGGTCCAAAACTGACTTTTTGATTAAAGGGGGTTTGTGAATATTTAATATTTTTATAAAATAATAGACCTTAACTCGATCAGTTAAACTATAAGCATGCCCAAATTGGATTCTTCTATCCAAAGTTATGAATTTCTGAAGTTTTGGCCTCATTTTGAACTAATTTGATCGGATTGTTGACTTTTTGATTTAAGTTGATTTCTTGAATTTTAATATTTTTAATAAATACTAGACCTTAATTTGAGTTGAATGCCTTTGAGTTTACCCCATTTGGAGTTTTCTATAATTAGTTATGAACTTTCAAAGTTTGGGTCATTTAATGAATTATCGAAATTATTTAATAAAAGAGCTGTTTTAGGGACTTTGATCCAAATCAGTTTCAAACTACTTGGAATCACCCCCAAAGGTCAGGAATGTCCTAAAGAAGTGATCCCAAGTGTTTGGGGGAAATTTGGAATTTTTAATAATTTTTAAATTATTTAATTAAAGTAAAAAGGTAAATTTTAATTAAGAATAAATTAAAGTTTAGATTAATGTCCAATTAAGGGGCTTTTAATTTTCATGGGTTAGGGACTGAATTATAAAGAGTTTGAGATATTATGGGTAATTTTATGACTTAATTTGAATTTATTAGAATTTTTTGAAGTTATCGAGTCCTAATTAAAGGGTAAATTAGGGTTTGCTAATTAAGGAGTTTAATGGGTCTTAAAAATTCCTAAAAAATTCCAGGGAGTTTATGATGTCACTAAGTTCATAGGGTTCAAGTTTCAAGCCAATCAGAGGTGAATCCTAGCTCATAGAATTTCTCTAATTCTGCTAGACAGGTCCTTAATTATTATCTTTAAGGTGTCACTACGTTAGATAGGTCTTGAATCAATGTTTGGAACTAACCCTTGGAGTAACATAAGGGAAATTCAATGCAAATATAAATACACCAAACATGTCCTTAGATCTAGGAGAGCCTAGGCTAGGTGCTTGTGCAACCTACACATGCAATGACTACGAAACACTAATTGAAATGGGTCTAATGAAGTAATCCTTCCCCACATGAATGCTATTTATAGGATAGTCTATGTTTAAAATTTTACAAGTAGATCTCTCAAAATTAGAGAATTTAAATATTTATATAATTTTAAAACAATTTTAAAATATATAAATATTAAAATATATGTTTATGTAAGTTTAAAAATAAGATAATTTAAAAATAGTTCAATGTATAGGAATGAGAGATATACTGACCCACCTCAGCAAGGATTTCAAAATATTTTATATTTAAAAATAATTTTCTTAGTTTCAAAATAATTAAGTAATAATTAAATAGTTAAGTAATTAGGTAATACAGAAATAATCCAAAAAAGATAGATTTGGGCTCTGAAAATAATTTTAAATTAAAATTTATAATTTTCTAAAAAATTCAAGGTATTATACATAAAAATCTGATTTAAAATGAATAAGTTATAAATTTTTGAAGTTTAAAGGGTTTAAAAGTAATTTTAAAATAATTTAAATCATTTAACATTTAAAAATAATTATTAAATTGAATTAGAATAAATATAAGAAGGTTTTCTAATTTTTAAAATAAATAAATGATAAATAATAATGATATAATAGTAATAATAATAATAATAATAATAATAATAATAATAATAGAATAAATATAATAATAATTTAAAAGAAATAATAATATTTTAAAATAATAAGATGATAATAATATAATTAAAATAATTTTAAAAATAAAAGTTTAATAATTAAAATAATTATGGTAATAAAATAATAATAATAATAATTTAAATAATAATAATAATAATAATAATAATAATAGTTATAATAATAGTAATAATAATAACAATTATAATAAAAATGGTAAATAATAATAATAATAATAATAATAATTAATGAATAAATAAAAAAAATAATAATAAAAAAAAAAAAATAATAATAATAATAATAATAATAATATTAATAATAATAACAATAATAATAATAATAATAATAATAATAATAATAATAAAATTTAAAATAATAATAATCATAATAAATAAAAGGGAATTAATTTTAAATCAATTACATTGGCAGGCCACGTGGGCTTCGGATTGGCTCCGTGGTCTGTGGGCAATCATTACCAATGATTGTGTCACCACGCAATCATTGGCAATGATTGACGCGGCGCTGGAATCCGTGCCAGATCACTTAACCACGTAGGCATAGATCCGGAGCCATCCGATCGTCCGTTGTTTGAGCGAACAGTCCTGATCGATCCAGACGGCCATTCAATCCAACAGAAGTCTACACGCGGGCGGATCATCATGCGGAATGGCTAGATCTAGACCTTTGATCGAGCGATCAACGATCCAGAATGTATGCAACACATACATGCATGCGAACCGAAGCCCTAAAGGGATAATCGCTTTGTTCTCCCAGTCCATACAACGAAACACCATGAAATTTTAGACACATGCTCTACACATGAAGAGCATTCATGTGGAAATGTTTGTTTGATTTAAAAAGCACTTTTTAAAAAGTTATTTGATCCTAAGTGTTCTAACCTAGGGTTTGGATTTTTACCTCAAATACACGATGGATTTGGGTGTTCTTGGGCTCTCAGAACTTGTAGATTATCCACGCTTAATTCTTTAGTTGACATCGAGGTCAAATGAGCTATGGATCACCGGGAAATCATCTAGGAACGTTCTCTGCCTCGATTCACCGGAGATCACCTCACCGGTAGCTTTGACCGGTGGGGTTTGACTTGAAAAGAATGGAGGAAGGTTGGGGGAGCTTGCATACCAAAAATCTTGGCCTAGGAGACCTTGGAGAGAGAGCTTGAAAAGAAAAGTCCCTCTAATCAACCCTAAGAAGCTTATTTATATCCTAGACCTATCATGGATGGCTAGGATTAGATCTAGGGTGAATTAGGAGGGAAACCAAGGCCCCTTGGCCGTGGTTTGAACCAAGGGTCATTAAAGAGGAGTTAAAAGCATTTAAGGGGCCTTGAATGGGCTTAAATAGGTTAATTTAACCTATTAAGGCTTGGGTTGACCAAGTCAAAGCTTGACTTGGTCAACTCAAGTCCAAGGGAGTTGGGATTAAGGAAATTAAGGCCAGCAATAACAAACTAAATGAATGTTTAAATTCAGAACTTGTTTTTCAACTTCAAACTAATTAAAATTTCCTTAACTATAATTCTAAAATCATAACAAACCAAATAAAAATTGAAACAAACTCTTATAAACTTCTAAGACAATTATAAACAAAAATGTACATCAATTGAAATGAAATCAAAATAAAAAGATATAATCTTCCTTCATAAACTCTCCAACATTTAAGTAAAACACTAAAACCTTAAAATATATACTCAAATAAAAAATCCCTTAACTCTAAGCAAACAAAAATGAAAGTATTGGAGAAGCAATTGAACTTCAATTTAAACCTTAATACCTCAACCGATGTCAAATTTGTGTTCATTTTTGTACCCTCTTCTTTAATATATATGAGGTATATAGGTGTATAACCTTGAATTATGGGGCTACATCTCCTAAGGAGGTCTTGGTCCTCATACCCATTGTGACAGTGCCACATACTTCACAAGTTAAGGGAGAAGGGTCTAAGGATGTGCACAAATTATCCCTAGTTTAAATTAAAGCCACCCTTAAGAACCTAATCCAGCTTCTTAATCACCCAAACATTAAATCTTAAGTATGGTAGAACCCTAATATTTTTGTAAATAATTAGTTTTCCATTCCTTTGTCAGGTTTTAAAATTCCCCAATCTTAAACATAGGAAACTTATAATTTTCTTTTTATAGTAGGCAATAAGCCTGCTTAGTGTGTAACCCATTGGCCCCACCTCAAGTCATAGAAGATCAAGGGAGGATTAACCAACTTTGCCACCTCATAATCACTTCAGCCTTGGTTAGGTGTAGGATTAAGGATGGGCCATTTTCTCCTCAATTCTTCACAACCTTAGCATAGGTTAGGGCCCATATCATTGGGTTCTTCATAACTTAATAATTAGTATTATAACTCTAAAACTAAGAGTTAATCAATTAACCCTGCATGACTAATCATTTAAAGAGAAATTTAAGGGATAATAAATTAAACAATATGAATGTGACCTTATAATTTTAACCCTTCACCTAATATGGGGTTGTTAGGTAACACTAATTTTTCACACAATTAGGTGCTAGATATGACACATTTTTATAGGCATCCTATAATAGTGTGTAGTAAAGATAACATTTTCACTTTCTTTCTTTTTCATTTTATATTTATGATTATGGGATGACTATTTCTGGCTTGGATTATTTGTGATTATATTATTTTCTATTTTGTAGATTGATGAGTGGGCACTTGCCCTTAAGTGGTTAGATTTTTATTGAGATATCTTTTGCAGTTGGCCACATTCTTAAGGGACTAATAAAAATACTCAGATAATTATTATAAATGTGCTCTTCAACTCTACAAGGAATGCTAAGGCCTTAAGAATGTAGTCCTAAGGGCTTGGTCTAGATCTAGATATATGATATTCATTATAATTATACTAATCTATTTTTTTATAAGGAATTCATGTAATTTTTAATTTTCAAATGTGATTTTAGTTATGAAAATCATGTAGGTGCATGGATATTTCAGAAGACACGAGTTCAAATATATGAAGATTAATCAAGAGCCCACACACCATTTTAGTGATGTATAATTTTAGGCTGAGTTATAGTTATCGTAGAGCTCAATTATCCTTTTTCTTTTTCATGTGGTGTATTATAGAACCTAGTTGCATTCTTGACCTTTAATTTATTATTCATGGATTGATGATTAGTTTATTTACATTACTTGTGTATTAAAATTATATATTTTTCTTATGTTTCTTTCTTTGCTTTGCTTTGGGTTGGCTCAGACGGAGTCTTTACATTAGGCTCCTTGGATGTTAAATTTTCTATAGAAGTAAAGAATTGTCTAATCAAGATAAAATAAATAAAAGATTTAAAATAAACCAATTTTTTAAATTAAATATATGACCACTCTTAGATCAATTTTTAAAATGTAATTAATATTTTAAACCTAACTAACTTCATAGTGACTATTGGCTAGTTCTGATTAGCCCTACCCATGCATGTATGGCCTGAGTCAAAGCATATATATTTTTTATTTTATCACATAAAAGGATAGTTCACCTTTACATTAGTATTGTGCCATTCATGGTTAAGCTTGAGGCCCATTCCTCTTATATACCTCCCACAATTCTTACATTTGCATAAGATCGGGTTGCATGGATTTAAGATGTTAGGTGGAGTTTAGCTAGTACCCCTTTCTGTGTAGGTTGGTAAATCCAAGTCGGGGCTGCTTAGATCCTTGGTGTGGTTTAAGTTATAAGTCCTCTCGGTGTCTTACATTAGTTAGGTCATGAGCATTAGTACTGAGGGTATAGTACATCCTCTGTAGATCTTGGATTAAAGGTTGGTTGTATATGTACATCGTTGTATGCCTTATCATTAGGTGAGTTCTCCATTCTTGAGAGAATATAAATCTTATATATCCAAATCACATGCATGATTTGTGTGTGATGTCTCCCTTGATTTCTCCTCTTCTGACTGGGCAAGTGATTATATGATCACTGTGTGTTGAAAACCCAATTTAGCCTATCTTCCTTTGGATTAAGAGAGCCTAGAGATTTTACTATGTGCTAAATCATGAAGAGAATAAAATAGTATCCTTAATTAAAGGTATTCTTAGGTTGAGACCTAAGATGTAATTAATCACGGGAGCTTACGCCCGTGAAAAACTGACACCCACATCAATAAACCCCAATCGAGCTAATATAATGAAGGGGAGAAAGCTCATGATTATTGTGTTATATATATTGTTATTCATTGAGATGTGTAGGTGAAAGCTACTACTCTCCATATATAATCATATGTATAACACCATCTGCTCTTCCATTAGTCTGCTTGTGTAGAGTGTAAAGGCCTACAACTATTTTGTCCCATTGGATAGTGTGATTACACTCTTTGCATTCTAACCCGCCACCATCAGCATCCTTTTGGAGACCAATAGATTTCTGATGACCATAGTGGGACAGGTTTCTTTCTCCATCTTTGGATGCTATATTATTCTCCTCTATGTGTACTCTTGGTTTGGTGATATTTAGTTAGATTCTTCTTTTCCTAACCTTCTAGTCTATTCCACCCTCTTCTCCAATTTCTCTCATGGTTTTATCTTGTATTACTTATTTTTATTTTTAATAGACATTACAATGGCATATTCCTATCCTTCTGTCACCTTTTCTTTCAATCTGGATTCTCGAGTGGCCCTTCTAGAGTCCCTAATATCCAGCCACCCTGAGGGGTCATCACCTTTAGTTCCTTCATTGATTAGACCTATGTAACCCTTGGCGGGATGAACCACTTAGAGGAGGCTATCACCTTTTCTTCCCTATAGAGGAGAGGTTGCACTACCATGCATTCTTTTAGATGACCAGATATCCAGTAGCCAGCCCAAGCACTTGCTTGTCCTATTCCCATTTGTGTACAACCAGTGCACCCAGTGGCTAAATAGCCAGTGCCTAGGCCATTATCTATCCAGCTTCTAGCAGTTAGGCAACTTATGCCAATGGTATTAATAGTCAGGTGACCTGCGCCTGTATTACTAGTTGCTTGGGCCTTTTAGTACTGATAGCTAATAATACCCCCACCCATTGTTCCGGTAGAGGTTACTTATGCTCGGGTCTCCCCTCCTCCTCCCTCCTCGAGGACGAGGTGTGCCTAGGTCGAGCTCCCCTCCTCCTCTTCCACTTGTTGGGTTTCTATTTTTGCCTAACTTTCTCACCCTGAGACCACCGGGCAGACCTTAACATTCACCCCTCTTGTGGCCCTTATTCCTCTAGTCATCCAGTTAGTATGTTCTATGGTTGCATCTTCCTCCACCTTTGGCCTTAGGAGAAGGGCCCGAAGGATTGAGAATAAGAGGCTATATTTAGTGACTTCAAAAGTAGTGATATAACAGATGCCAGATTTTATGGCTCATCAAGAGCTAGTGTAGTCGAGGGTGGTTCCCTTATAGTGGTAGCCACACCGACCACTTATTTTGCCAGTCCCAGAGGTTATAATTACTATAGAGGTGCAAGCTATTCATGGAGGACTCTTCTCTCCACTAGCACATAGTAGAGATGAGGAGGACATTGCCCATATTATTGTAGCCCCTCCTGTCATCACTACCCTTCCACACATTAGAGTCCCCAAGGACAATACTATCAGAGCCCTCTCCTAAAAGATTAGTCATATTATTCATTAGTATGGGGTAGGGGTTGTGTTAGTGAGGGGAGGTTACTCTATCAGATCTCTCAGGCCCATATAGAGCTTCAATAATAATTAGCCAAATAATTCTATAGGTTATAGAGAGGAAAATTACCTGATCAATTATAGGCCAGAGTAATTACTATGGGTAGGCTTTAGGCATACACTCATATGTTTAGATAATTTCCACATCATCATGGATGATGCTCATAATCAGAGCTAGCCTAACATCAGCTTGGTTCCATTACTGTTGTTCCCCCTTGGTAGTCAGATGTTCCTACTGGGTCTCATCGCAGTAGATAGGTATAGATATATAGGTAGATAGATCATCTTATTGAGACAGTGCAGACGGTTGTGCTAGCTCAATAGTCAAATATGGTCCCTTTGTTAGGGTCAATAATACTGCCAATAATTTGTGATACTCCCATGGATTATAAGGATGTTGTTTGTTTGGATAGTTCCCCAACATGATTAAAGTTAGTTCCCACTCTTGGTCCCTATATGATCTCTTTACCTATTGGTCCTGATATTTAGGTTCTCTGCCAGACCTTCTCTGAGGATGACTTACTGAGAGAAGAGTCAGATGGAGACATTCATATCCATCACTTTTATATTATCACTAGGTGGGGCATGTTAGATAATTTGAGAGAGTTAGATGATTGTATGGAGGTGTAGGGGGAGACTTATGTTCCTTCCACCTTAGCACAGGGAGGTCCTCCCTAGTCTATTGACATAGATGCTATAGTTCTATAGTTATAGACATAGATGATAGAGATGGCTAGATCTATGATGGTGATGACCGCCTAATTGATAGCATTGGCAGATATATCCTAAGTTATGCATGTAGGTACTCCCATGAATTTTAGGGATGAGCTAATAATAATGCATGTCTTGGTGATAAAGCCGGTGAGGGTGGATAGGGTCCAAAGGGAAGTTCTAGTAGCACCCCTAGTAGTGACCTTCAGTGCCCTGATACACAATCAACCGTGTAGTTATCACTTGGTCAGATTTAGGACATGATCTTATAGAAGGTTGAGCAAGCCATTTCCACCAACAAGTTTGGAGATTCTATTAGTAGAGGTCATTCGTACCCGATAGAGTATGAACAAGAGCCATAGCTCATCTAGAGAATTATTAGTGCAGAGCATTGGGTCACATTTGGTGAGTTAGTAGTGGACAGGAAGTGTCCTCATGAGTTCTTAACTAATTATATTATTAGGTGGAGAAACCATAACCTTCAATATAAGCCTCAACTGTAAGAGCAACACGTAGTTGAGATTATATTGAAGAAAATTGATAGTCATATTGCCCCATACATGAAGGATTTCAGTATTTGAACCTTTCAAAAGTTATTTACTAAGGTCAACAGTTTGTAGGATAGCATGCCCACCATAGTCCCTCATAAGATTGGGAGTTAACCTTTACGTAGACCTCAAAAGCAGGAGTTTTCAATGGCACCACCACCATGAAGGTGAAAGTTCACAGTACCTTTGAGTGCTAGGATAGGGGATAGAGGTCCATAGTCAACTCAGTAACACAATGACTACCACCACCATGACCACATGCATAGCCATATGCACAACCACAAGTATAGTTTCAGCCACAACTATAGGGTCAGCAATAGTTTAGACCCTCCTATAGGACTCCAGAGAGTTTATAGTTTTTACAGGAGAAGCTTAATAAGGAATATCCATTTAAGCGAGAGAGTGTGAAAAAATATTTAAATTTCTTGTTAAGAAGAATATCTTGACATTTCCATTCAACAGGAAGGTTAAAGAAGAGGGATAAACATAACATCTGATATATTATCATTTTAAGAGCCATATTAGGAATATCCTTGAGGATTATTTCATGTTCAAGGATAAGATAAAGATTCTCTTGGCTAGTAGGTAGATTCACCTATAGGACAATGATCTTGTACATCTTCAAGGTAAGGTAGCTCAGATTGTTCAGATGATTTTAGATTTTAGTCAGGGTGACAGTCAGAATGATGGTTAGAGTAGTGATATCAGAGCACCATTAGTTCTAGGGGAGAGTGGCAGCTTGCACTCTCTCGCAAGATAAGGAGTATGATCAGACAAGTAGTACAGAGTTCAGAAATAGTTGAGAGGAGGCCCACAAAGGCCAAGTCAATAGTTGTCTGTTCAGCTTCTTTACCTATTTCTCTCCCTTCTTCTATTATAGTGCCTACTGAGCACATTTCTTTTCTTTCATATACTAGGAAAGTGTATGAGAAAGAGAAATTTGTAGTGACTTTAGAAGGGAAGATGGAATCTCTTCCAGCATTTATGCTAAAGAATTTCATCCCGTTCCTATTGATAATGAATAAATGGAAGAAGATGATTTTGGCTTCTTTTGGTATTTTATCCCTTCTAGTTCTACTCTTTCTAGCACTTTTTCTTTTCATATTTTATATATCTCTGGCAATGATGATAATCTTTCACATGAGTAAGAGTATAAATATGAAGAACATGCGTTTATCTTTCTTAAGAGTGGTTGTTACATGGACTTTGGAGATGAGTCTAAGGATACGCCCTAATTACTTTCCATAGAGCCAACTATGGACAAATTAATGTTCACGAAAAGGCCTTGGCTCATGCTCTCAATGGCTCTCTAGCTGGAAATTTTGGGGCGATTTCATTTCCTACTGTGCTCTTTCATGGTTTATACTGTAAATTCTCGATCATTTTGTGTTTAGTTTGATTTGTATGGTTTTGTTTTATTTTTATCCTAAGGCCAATTGGCCTTAGGTCATTTTCTTCTTTTTATGGCGGATGCTCCGTCCTCTTTGGTTCTTGGTCCTTGGGGCATTCCCCCTCCTGCACCGATTGCTTCTTTAAAAGGTTTGTTGAGTAATGATGGTTGTGAAACTAAATCTTGCACTTTTCGTGATGTTCTTGTCGGATCTTCCTCTTCAAAGGAACCAATTATTTCCTTCACAAAATTGATGGTAAAAGGTTTTCCTGTACTTCTAATGTCTGATGATGATATTCTCAAACTTGCTAACCCTTTTCAGTTCACTATTGTTGGCAAGTTTTTGGTCCATCGACCCAATCTTGACACGATTCGTAATTTTTTTGGGAAGTTAAAATTATCTAAAATTTTTTTGTTCTGTTTGCTTGATGCTAGACATGTTACGATTCAATTATCTAATGACCTTAATTATAGTAGGGTTTTTGCTAGAAGAACTTATTATATTCTTAACTATCAAATGAGATTACTAAAATTGACACCTTTTTTTGATGTCAAAGAGAAATCATCCATTGTTCCTATTTGGATATCTTTTCCTAATTTATGTTTGCATTTCTTTAATTCTCATGTTCTTCATGCTTTGGGGTCTATTTTTGGTAGACCTCTTCAAACAAATCAAGCGACCGCCTCTCGTTCAAGGCCTTCGGTGGCTAGGATTCTTGTGGAAATAAACATCACTAAGAAGCATCCTAAAGACATCTAGCTTAGTTCTTAAAATTCTGGATATTTATAGAAAGTTGAGTTTAAAAATGTTTCAGATTTTTGTTTACATTGTAAAATTCATAGTCATTCGATAAATGATTATTTTATTGCCCATCCTCAACTTAGAAAGAATAATATGGCCTCTAAAATTATGGTTGAACCAATTAATGGTGAACCAGACATGCATGGAGGTCAGAATATTCTTAAGGAAAAGGCTCAAAACCTACATTTTGAGGAATCAAAAGCTTCAGGGGATGACATAGAGATTGACCATTTAGATAATTCCATGAGGAGTGAAGGTTTTCTGGATAGGGAAAATAAAGATGGTCAATACAATATTGAGAACGTGGATTCTGTCGAGGAACAAGTTTTAGTGGATGTGGGTGAGAATTATGTAGGGGAGAAATTTGGGGATGATCAACATCAAATTATTACTGATTCTTTGGTTAAACAAGGAATGGAGGAGAATAATATGGATGAGAAAGAATTGTCACTTTGTTAATAAAATGACCCAAATGGTTGTGTTGTTAATCAAGTTAGTGAGGATAAGTGTGAAAGTGGATATCATACTTCTAAAAACAATCAAATGAATGATGAGGATAAGATTGATGATATGGAGGAAGAGGAAAGTGGGTCTCATGATAATTTCACTCCTAAGGATGGTCTTAAGGGCTCCACTATTAACTCTATGTCACATCCTAATGGAAAGGCTAACATTAGTGAGGAAGGTTATACTTCCAATTCCAAAAAGAAGGGTAAGAATAAAAAGAACACATCTGGCATTACCCCAAGGGTCACTAGAGCTTCTAACCAATCTATTAATGATTAAATCACTCGTGTGGAATATTAGGGGTGTAGGTGGATCTCTAAAGATAGAGTTAAGAATTTATGTAGGATTTATGATATTCACCTTCTTGTTTTAATTGAGCCTTTAGTTTCTGCTGCTAAATTGGATTTTGTTCGCAATAAATTGGGCTTTGAGTTTTCTTTTGGCAACTGTACTAAAAATTGGATTTTCTGAAAGCACTTTATTTCTTTAGATATTATGATGGATTTTCCTCAATTGATTCATACTAACATTACTTTTAATCAAGTTTCCTGCTATGCTTCTTTTGTTTATGCCTCTTGTTCTAGATTAGGGAGGAAAATTCTTTGGGATCAACTTACTGATTTCTCCTCCTCTGTTAATGCCCCTTGGTTAGTTGGAGGGGATTTTAACTGTATAACTAATGCTTCTGAAAGAGTTGGAGGTAAGCCTCCTAATTATCATGCTATGGAGGATTTCAACGATATGATTATGAGTAGTAACCTTCATGATATTGGTTTTTATGGCAATTATTTTACTTGGAATAAGGGTACTATATGACAAAGATTAGATTGCATTCTTTTTAACAATCATTGGATTTCTTCTTTTCAAACTACTCATATTGAATATTTAACCAGAACTTCATCTGACCACTCTTCGTTATTGTTAAGCATTAATAGGATAAGTAGTAATACTTTTCAACCCTTTAGATTCCAAAATATGTGGCTTCTTGATGAAAATTTTTTACACACTATGCAAAGCAACTGGGATGCCCCTCTTTTCCCTTCTGATAATGTTTATTGTATGACTAAGCTTTGGTTTAAACTTAAAAGACTTAAGCAAAAACTTTCTTGGTGGAATAAATGCATTTTTAAGAATATATTTTCTAGTATTATGCTTGAAGAAGAAGATGTTGAAGATGCTGATATGGATTACATGTAGAATTCATCTTTTGAGAATTTGTCCATCCTCAAAGAAACCAAGATTACTTTGTTTAAACTTCAGAAAAAAAGAAGAAGCTTATTGGAGGAAAAATGCCTCTTCTAAATTTCTTGTGGAAGGTAATCGCAATACTACCTTCTTTCATAACATTGCTAATCATAATAAAGTTAGTAGGCAAATTCATAAGATCACCTCCCCTGACGGTAATGTTATTGATAGCCCCGATTTGATTTCTACCTCGGGTGCTGAGTATTTTGAAAAAGCTTTCAACACCAACTTTTGTTTGGATTTTAATACTGACTTTTCATTTATTCCTTCTCTTATTTCTGAGGATGATAATTTGATGTTGACTAAGACTCCTTCCAATATGGAAATTTGGCAGACTTTCAAAAATATGAATTCTGATTCTATTGCTGGCCCTGATGGTTTTACAAATAAGTTTTTTCAGAATACTTGGGAAATCATTAAAGAGGACCTTATCAATGTTATGGTGGACTTCTTTAGGAGAAATCCTATACCTAAATTATTTACTTCTACTTCTATAACTTTCATGCCCAAATCTAATACCATTAATTTTTGAAATAATTTTCGTCCCATTAGTTTATGCACCTTTTTTAATAAACTTATTGCCAAAATTATTATGGGGAGGCATGCTTTAATACTTCCTAATATCATTTTCTTGGAACAAACAAGTTTTGTGAAAGGTAGAACTATATTTGATAATGTTTTACTCGCTCAAGAATTAGTTCATGATTTGCATGCTAAGGTTTCTAGTGGCTATATAATTTTCAAAGTTCATATTACTAAAGCTTATGATAATCTCAATTGGGAATTTAGTTATGCCATCATAAAGCATTTTGGTTTTAATATTCATTTCATAATCTTATTAAAAATAGCATAGAGTGTTGTTACTTTTTGGTTATTATTAATGGCAAGTCCCATGGCTTTTTCTAATCTTCTCATGGTTTAAGACAAGAGGATCCTCTATCTCCGGCTCTCTTTATCATTGCTGTGGAATTCTTATCCCGTGGTATTAATAATCTTTTTAGGATTCACCCTACTTTTCAATTTAGAATGGGTGGTGGTTTTCCCATTACCCATTTGAGCTTTGTGGATGATTTTATCATTTTCTCTAATAGTTCTATTAAAATGCTATATATTTTATTCAAATTTCTTAACTTATTTTAGCATGCTAGTGGTTTAATTTTTGACTCTTCTAAGAGTTGCTTTATTCCAACTAAGTCTATTTCTCCTACCCAGACTACTATAATTGAAAGAAAATTTGGTTTTAAAAAGAGACATTTACTATTGAAGTATTTGGGTACTCCTCTTTACAAAGGTAAGAAAAGTTCTCATTTATTTAATGATATTTTCACTACTATCTATAAGAAACTTTCTTCTTGGGCTTTTAATTTCCTTTATTTTGGAGGTAGGTTTATTCTTATTAAACATGTTCTGTGTTCTATTCCTATTTATTTGATGCAAACTATGTGTTCTACTTTAAATGTTTGTAGTAGAATGGAGACTTTATTTAATAAATTTCTTTAGGGTGCTAAAGATGGTAAATGTGCTATGTTATGGGGTTCTTGGAGTAATTGCTCGGGGGCTATGGATGAGGGAAGATTAGGCTTTAAAACTTTCACGGATATGATCAAGACCTATAATCATAAATTGTGGTTTGCCTTTAGAGCTAAAAAATGTTTATGGGCCAAGTTCATGGTCTCTAAGTATTGTGTTGGGAAACATCCTTTGAATTGTATTTTTAAACAAGTCGATTATTTTAACTGGAAAAGATTATGTAATGTTAAGTGGGAAGCTGAAGAGTTTATTCAATGGGGTATGGGAGCTAACAACATCTTTTTTTGGCATGATAAATGGTTAGGTAATTTTTCTATTGTCAATCTTTTATACACTTACTCTGGCTCCACTTGCAAAGTTAAGGATTTTATTATTAATGAGAGTTGGAATATTGATTTACTTACCAATTTTGTGCCTGATTTTATTATTAAGTTAATGCTTAATATTTCTATTCATTTGGAGAATGAGGATTGCATTTTGTTTAATCGTTCTAATGATGGTAATTTTGCTGCTAAGAAAGTCTGGAACTCTATTAGGCAAAGGCTCCCTAAAGACTCTCTTTATTTAGCTTTCTAGCATGCTAGCATACCTCCCTCTTACTCTTTTCTAGTATCAAGGATTTTGCATAATTATTTGCCTTTGGATTCTATTTTATTAAGAAAATATTTTTATATTGTCTCCAAATGTCAATGTTGCTACCATATTGAAAATATGAATCATGTGTTTATTCAGGGCTCGATCGCTATGAAAGTTTAGGTTCACTTTGACAATATGTTTAATGTGCTATCTACTACTTGATATAATTCTATTGTCAATCTTCTTAAGGAGTGGTTCATCCCCACTAAAGGTCATATTAGGAATATTCTCCCTATCATTATTTGTTGGTTTTTATGAAGTAGTAGGAATGCTTCTAAGCATGAGGATATTAAAATGGATGCTTTAAGTGTCATTTCTAAAGTTAAGAATAAAATTTATCACTTATTTGTTGCTAATTTATTAAAGGCTGATTCCTTTAAAGGTTTTCTTCATGTTACTTGTGAGTTTGGTTTGGTTTTTCTCATCCTGATGGTTGTAAAGATGGGATTATTTATTGGAGGAAGCCTTTGAAGGGCTCTTTTAAACTTAATACTGATGGCTCCTGGAATAATTTAAATGCGGGTTGTGGTGGTACTATTTGGGATTCTAATGGTTTTGTGATTGTGGCCTTTGCGATTCCCTCGACTGCTAATAATGTTATTCAAGCAGAAATTGAGAGTCTTCTTTTTGGCATTCAACTATGCATTTCCTTAGGCATCACTAATATCTGGATTGAAGTTGATGTTAAGCCATTTATCTTGAAGGTAATACCTCTTCTAATCCTGCTAATTTCTATATGTTAAGAGATATTAAGTATTGGCTTTCCTTCATTACTTATTCTATTTCCCATATTTTGCGGGAGGGAAATGTTGTTGTTGATTCCTTGGCTAAAATGGGTTGTAACTTGTCTAGTTTCACTGAATACTATGAGCATTCTCTACCTAAAGAGATCAAAGGCTTGGCTAGATTAGATCATTTGGGCCTCCCCTATATTCATTTTAAATAGTTATCTTGTGTTTAGGTTTTGTTGTTCTTATTTTTTGTTTTATTTGTAATGCTATTCGGTTGTTATTTCTTTATTTTATGGTGTTCTTTCTATTTTTAATTAAGTTCTTTGATTTTTGTGGTTCTTTGACTGCCGCTCTCCTCTTCTGGGAATCTGGTGGTTTTCTTTGTACTGGAGTCATTCTACCATTAGTTTTAAAGTGGAGCTTGGATCTTGGCGGATTGGCTTTGATTTATTTCACTCTTCTTACTGGAATGTTATTTTAAATTGGTTCTATTGTCCTTTTTCTTATTTGCTGGTGATGTTTAACTGTTGTGGTTGGTTGGGTCTTAGCAATGATTGGAAATAATATATTGTTGTTTTAACCTCTATTTGCTGCTCTCTTTTCCTTTGGTGGAGACTTATGGTTGTTTGGCTATGGTTCTTACTTATCTTTATCCCGTGGGGTTTGTTATTTGTGTTGGCATTTTAGGGTGTGTTTGTTGGCCTTCTATCAAGTTTTTTTATTTATTTTTCATTTGGGGTAGCTGGGATGTGGAGTTCTGTTGTGGTGGCATCTCGGGTTTCATGTATTCTGCTTCCTTTTGTTTCTCTATATATTCCCTTGCTAATTTCCTATGCTGCTTAAGCTCGGCTGGTTCAGGGATTAGATTTGAGTGACATTTGGGGTTTTATCATGATGGTACAAGTACTACACTCCTGAGCTTTACTCCACCTGATGACTTCAGTTCCTTTACATTCCATTTTACTTTTTCTGATGTTAAGAATTTTGGTTTTTTATGTGATTGGGATCCTTTCAGTTGTGGCTTATTTCCTAAAGTTTTTAGGTTCTGGACTAATAATCGGTTGGATAATTACTACAGTTTCTATAGCCAGATCTTCTGTTATGTGTTTAAGAATGTTCTCTTTGCTAAGTTCATTATTTTGGGTAACTCTGTTTATAACAGGTTTGGTTCTTTTTATGATAACCTTTGTGAATTACATCTTTAGTTTAATGGTTGGTGGCATCCAAATATTACTTGTTACGGATGGAAGTCCTGCTGCAGATGTGCTATTTTGCTCATTACTAGTCATTCCATATGGTTGTTGCTGCTTTTTAGTAATATTGATGGAAAGTGCAAGGATAATCTTAATATCATTCTCACCTTTAATAATACTAATTTGCAGTACAATTTCTTAATATGGAGTTTGCTTTATTGGCTTAGCTTTTTTACTTTCTATATTATATTTTCCCTATTGTTTTTTAATATTTTGTTTAGTGTCCTTTCAAGCCTATTTTTCAGGTTTTTGGAGGCTCGTTCTCGTTTTGTGTAGGGCCAGACTATGGTCGGAAAGGCGGTGCTGAATGTGTTCAATTATTCGCTTTCTTTTTGGGCCTTTAAATTGTTATTAGGTTTTTTTGTAATCGTGCTTAGTAGGGATATCCAGCTCTTAAGTTCTTTTTTGACTTTTCCTGTAGCTCTTTGGAGTAGGAGCGAGCTGGAGGTCTCTTTAAGGACCTTGTATTTCTTTTTTGATATTTAACAAAAAAAGGACAAATTAATGTTGATGTACCACTGATTTTCTTTTAATACATCTTTAGATAAATTTGCATAATTAGTGTTAATTACCTCAAAATATAAACTAACACTTGTATTATCATTTTGAGAATATAAATGATTTATTTCATATCCAAACTCATCGTAGGGATTGTAACAATTATCCTGAATGATAGAAGTCGCATTCACCTATCATTTTAAATACAAAATTGACCCAAGATGGGCTTTAATCAGCATCCAGAGATTTTTCCCTTCTCTTCGTGTACTAAGATAGGGTTTATTTTATACTGGGATCTTGAATTCCTATAAAGGTAAGCCTCTTATTCGATTACATCTCTAAAGAGAAAATTTTTTATTAAAGTGGAGAATAGACGCATAGCTTATAATACAATTGTATATATAAGAGAGTTGCCTTAGATGTTTGAAAATATTAAATATCCCTTTAAAATACCATTAAATTTTATAGAAAATATACTTGAATTTTATATATGCATATTTTTATTATTTATAAAGAATATGAGGTGTGCACATATGAATTGGGCTTATGCCTACTTGAAATGAGAAACCAGCTAATAACCTAATCCATAAGCAATCATTCTAGATGTAGTGTTTAACAAGATCAACTCTATCCTAAGAGAGCAAATGATGAATCAGACTCTAAATCAATGACTTGAGATGAGTAATCTAACTTTAAGTTCAAGTGACATTAATGACACGACTCATTAAGAACTCTACATTTTATCTTATTTAATCAACTTAACTAAATTTTCTAACTCCCAAAATTTTAAAAAAATTTCAACAACATAATGGCCCTAACCATAGGAGAACTATGGCAGCCCTGATGCTTAGGCCCCTCATACCTTATCATTGGCTTGTGTGTTGGGCTAGTGTACATTATAGAAAAAAATTTATGTATGTATGTATGTCAGGATAAAGGTATTCATGTATACAGTACATAGTATCATATTATCCTAGATCTAGTATACATGTTTCTAAAAAGTCTGAAATATGTACACTAAGGAAACCCTAGTAAAACTGCTACCCACTAATATAAACTACTACCCATATGATGCAATGCATGATGCAATGTAAATGAAAAAGGACTATGTTAGAAAAATTTAATTTAATAAATTCATTTGAAATTATACAATAGACTCTACATGAAAGTAAGGTAGCCAGGCTCCATCACAACAAACATCGGTTTCTTTGCCTACCATATATATAGAACCAAATACATATGCTTAAGGTCTTCGAGCTCCAGGTTTTCTATGGGATTCCAAAAGAGAGTATCCTCCAAGGGAAGGACATCATCTTTTGGAGCCCCACTTGTATATAAAGCAGATGTATTTAATTCTTTTATAACTGAGGATGTTATACAACTTGATCTACATACATACTACCATTTAGTGATACTTGTACATATATACAATAGACCTTAGTTACATTCTACTTTAATTCGTGCAGGAATATAAAGAATTAAAATGAAAAGCATTAGCATTTAATATAACATGTGCCGGGTAGTTGTGTTATTACCTAATACTTCTAATGCAGTCCTTAGAGTGCCTAAGTGCACCAATAGAAAGTAAATATATGACATACCGATTGCATAAAATAAATAAATAAACACTGGGTGCTTTCCAAGCAAAGCTCCTGGCAAGCAATTCAAATCATCAGCCTAACCTAGGCTAGAATTGGTTGTCCTAGCAAACCATCTAAGTGTGTGAAAGAGGCTATATGGTTTTGAGGTGTCCTATATGAGTTTAATGTTTAAGTTGCTTGAGCTGAGGATGTTTGTCCATTAAAGGCTAAAATGATAAAAAGATGGATCATTTGTACTCTAAAATTTGAGGCACATATTCAATGTAAATATTAAACATTTAGAACACCGCTCTATACTCATCATGCAAAATTGATCCACCACCATTCTCTTGGTGGAGAGCTTCTCTCAAAAGAATTTTACATATCTACATATATATTTACCTATCTAAAATCTAAATTTTAATATTTATGTATTTATCATTTTTCTGTTTAAATCATCAAAGCATATGCATACAAATATGTGTTTTTGTATTAAATAAAATAGTAGTATTATTATTTTTAATATGATTTAGACATTTACATGTTATTTAAAAAAAATAAATATTTAGATGTAGAGATGTAAATATATACAACTTTTGTTATAATAGAGCATGTTAAATAAGCCATGTGCCAAAAAAATCTAATTAAAAAAATTTATACTAAAGAATTATTTTAAAAAATAATAAAAATCAAAAGAATCTTTAACCTCCAACCATCAATATATTGGCTGCAAAATTATCAATATTCTCAAATATTTTTTTGAAATCAATCCGTTATCTGTTGGAGAGCAAAGCTTTTATTCAATTTTAAGGCAAGAAACAAAATGCCGCGAGGCACGCATCGAGAACGGCAAGGGCTGTTTAGGGGACCACCGTCCAATAAATTATTGCCACGTGGAGATTCACATGGATTGGTCTGCCCATCCTGCGGGCTTCGCGTTGCGCCAGCTGACAATCTCTCTCTTCGGGAACGGGTAAGCCGCAGTCATTCATTTGTCCGTGAAAGGAATTGGACCGGATCGGATCGGCTCCGGTCGGCTTTTTCCCAGAATTCCAAACCGAATCAAAAAATGGAAAAGACAGGCTGGAATGTAACGGCAAGGATAGTGTCGTTAGTTCTCGTTATGCGCGAACGTCGCCATCACAACGGCGAAGGTAACGCCCGTGACGTGGGGTCCCACTGCAGAGGACTAAGGCAAACAGTGTACGTCTATCGTTTGGCCCACAGGCCTCGTTCCATATGGCAAACAGTTTCCACAAGGCAAACAGCGGCCGCGAATATTGATGTCTACGTGGACTGCTGTGGGCTGCGAATACGACTAGGGGTTAATACCTGATCTGATCCAAAATTTGAATCAGATCCGACCCAAAAAATTTCAGGTTTATATCAATCCATTTTTAATACAAATGGGATTCGAGTTCAGCAATCTGACCCATTTTTAAAATCGTGTCGTGTTCTGGTTGACCCGAAAACTCGAAGCTGACCTGATTACAACTCGCGTCGATTAAATGTTAAAATTATAACGCGTTTGCGTATTCGACTATTCGCAATTTCATATATCTGGCTGATAGCTGGCTCCGTTGTCTCGACTCAAGTTCTGGCGTTCTCTTTTTCTCTTCCCGACCTCGTTTGTTTCTTTCTTGGCTCTTGGCCCCTCGCTCATTTTCTCTTGTCGATTCCACAGTAGCTGTCGGTGTCTACAGCCTCTGATTCCGAACCTTCATTAGTCTGTCACCATCGAACTTCTAAGCTGAACATATTTTTCATTTGTTTGTATCTCTTTGGCTATTTAATATTTTAGATTTTTTTGTCCATTTTTGTATTGATGGTTTTGGAGATTATTATGATGCAAGTTCTTTCACCTCATTGTTTTAGTTTTCACCGACATTCATTAATAATTAGAATTTTAGGGGTTTCTGTTTTTTTTTTTAATACCAATTTTAGGGTTCATATTAAGCTTTTTACTCTACAATTTATAAGCTATTGTTGGATTATTGCAACTTGCAAAGATATAATTTTTTTTCTACCATTTTTATTTTATTTCTGGTAGTCTATTTTAGGGTTTACTAGTTTAGTTGTTTAGGATATAATGGTGAATGATTTGAGTTCTAATCGTCTCAGACTCTCTGTTGTCTTTGCCCATATGTGCTGACTGCTATTGTGTTCTTGATCTTATGCACTTATACTTCTAAATTAGTTTAGGGTTTAGGATGATGAATTATTCGGACCTTCTCATGATTTGATCTCTACTGACTACCTGACGTCCTGCGTGGTAATTAGACTATGCATCTTTTGGTTATACAAATATGGCTGTTAATATGTTATAGTCTTATGCTTCCTTGGTTTATACGTTTACTACTTCTCATAATCTTATCTCTGTTATTAGTGATATGGTTAATTGGTTATACAGTAATGGTTGTGCACTAATGACTAATGTATGGGGTATGCCGTATGAACTCTGAACCATTCACCATTTGTGGAAGGAAATTTAAATATCATCATTTAGAAGGGTATATTGTATATCTTATGTATATATGCATATTAGTTTGTTAAGTTTACCACTCATAATCTTATATGTTATTGAGTTAGTACAAGAAAACATGTGATTTATTTCATTTTTGAATTAATGCCAGGCTTACAGTTTGTTTCTTACCTGCTTGGCTACCTCCGACTTGGTTTCTAACATTCATGTAGCCTCTTATGCCTATAGCATTATTTGTTCTTTGCTTATAAGTTTTCCTAAAATTTGATTTGTTATTGATGGAAGTTACACTTTAAGGCCTCTTATGACTGTTATTTTGTTGCTAATGGCTATTGTTTTATTGATTTTAAGTTTTCCTAGTTCATTGGTTGGCTATTGACTGAATTTATGATATGTATCTCTTTGTTGAATGTTTGGCAAGCTATGAAAGCTAAAGCAATGATGAGACACCTTATAAACTGAAAGTGAGAGTCCATTGGGGTAAATACTATTACAATCAAGTCAAATTTGTGTTATCTTAAATCGAGCATATACTACATATTTCAAAATTTAGAGTTTTAGACATATACTATCTAAGCTTAACACAAATTGCCTCCTTGAATGGTAATAGAAAAATTCATTATTCACTCACATTTCATTATTTACTAAATGCTGATGAGTTGGAAGGTTAATTCGAGCTATTTACTTAAGCTTTTTCAGTTTTCACTATCTCATTATTTACAATTCTATATATTTAACCATTTTAATTTTTTTAGTTAATTCTACTTAAAGACATTGTTCTCTAGTTGTTTTTTCAAATTTATATTTACTATTACTGAGTTGTAATTTGTAATTTATACAACTAACTTTTGAAAGAATTGTAATTTGTAAACTATAAATTAATGAATTTCTAAATTCTTTCATTGTAGTCTTTTGCTATTATTAATCCTCTTGTGTCTCTATTGGTGGTTAATCCTCTTGTGTCAGAATCAGATGTGTGGTTGTTGGCTCATTTGGCTATTGCTGAGATTAAAAATCAAATTGCAAAATGGCCCAAAAGTTAGTACCGTTAGGTTGCTATGTTTTTTTTTTTGGGAAAAATTAAGGGGATAGCCCATTTTTCATTAAAGAAATAGCTAGTTACAGGTGTATAAGAGAAAGAAAATACAAACTATGGAAGCATGAGAAAAATGTGAAAAAGAGGAGACAAAACTCCAAACCATGCGTAAGACAAAATACACATAAAAAACATGTTTAACAAAAACTACACATCAAAATTACAAAAAACTGAAGTAGAAGTGCAGGCTTAGTCATAGGAATTGCAAAGTCAAAGGCGGCTTGTCCTCTGGTTGCAGAAGGAAGCAAAAAAATCCAAGAGATCAACTTAGAACACCATCAAAGTGCTTAAAACTACCATCCAAGGGGACCAAGATGCAATTCGATCATCGTTGCCCATCCCAAAATTCTGAGCAACCTAATCTCAATAGCCAAACAGCCGAAGAAACAGATAGAAATCTGTTCTAGCAGATCTTCAACAGGAGAAAAACCAAAGAGGAGAAAGAGCAGACAGAGGGGCCTCAAAAAAGTAGATCCCACAAATCTGAGCCTTTTTTCCATTTCATAACTTTGTTAAAGACCACACCCTTAATCTTGATACAGATAGTAGAAGAAGAAGAATGTGAGTTCCCGAATTTCCTTTCATTTCTTTCCCTCCATATGTGATATACCGAGCAGCAAGTGATTAGATAGTAAAAAGGCCTTGTATTTTTAACATAACTTTGCATCTGAAGAATTATGTCAAAGACTTGAAGAATGTTTTTCCTAAAGAAGTGCTTTCTCATGTCAAGAATCAGATTGTCTATAATAGAGAAAGAATAGTTGCATTCGAAGAATAGGTGGGCAGTAGTCTCAGTGCAAATGTGACATAAAGCATAAGTAGGATTAACCAGAATCCCCCTCATAAGAACATCGATAGTCTTAAGGCCACCCAGAAGTGCCATCCAACAATAAGAAAAAAAATGAAGGGCATAATGTTTGTGCCAAAAAAAAAATGATGCCAAGTAATGAGATCATAATGCCTATAAAAGTAATGCTGGAAGGAGCTGAAAGCATTACCACTGCAATGACCCCAATGTAGGCAATCTAAAGGAGGGAAGCCTACTTGAATGGCATTAAGGGGTTCATGAAGGGTGTCAATAAGAACTAGAGGTAATTCCCACCCATGATCTTTGAGAATAACGAAAATCCTAGCATTGGTTGGGAAAAGGTTAAGAATAGGATGCATCACATGAGCCTCATCCAATGTTTTCATATCGAACCAATGATCCCAATATAATGAAATAGGAGTGGAATGAAAAATATTAAAAATACAAATTTTCTTTTGTAATAACATCATACTTACATAAATTCTTTTAGAATAAGGTGGCATTAGAAGGTGGCGGCCTCCAAGGTGAGGTATATTTATATAAGAACCACTTAGAGACAGGAGAGTCTCTATTGTAAAACCTACTAATAAGAGCACAATTATAACTAAACTGAATGGCTTTGATGGAAGGAAGACCTAGCTCGCCATGAGATTTAGGCTTGCACATGTTCATCTAGGAGATAAGGTGAAGCTTATTGACATTTGTATCTCCAAAGTAGACAAATTTAGCACTGATTTTATCAATTTGCTTGATAATAGTTTTAGAAAAAATGACACCACAAATCCAATAGGCAATATTATTCCATATTGTGAAATGAAGGAACTGAAATCTACTTGCAAATGAAAGAGCTCTTGCCTTCCAACCAGAGAGTTTGTGAGTGACAGCTTCCATAAGTAAAGAGAAGTCAGCTAGCTTTGGGTTGTAGGGGGATATGGGGATACCAAGATAAGTAATGTAAAGAGAAGAAGAAGGGATGTTAAGGATTGCATAGATTTTGTTTGCATTCTGACAATTAGGTGGAGGAATAAGCAAGCTTTTGTCAAAGTTTACTTGGAGACCCAAAGCATAAGAGAAAATTTCCAGCATCTGGCACAAGTGAACACAGTTTTGGACATGTGCTTTACCAAAAATTAGGAGATCATCAACATACATTAAGTGAGAGAGACAAAAATCATCCACGTGAAGAGTATCAAACGAGTCATCAATAGAGGGGCTATCCAATAGATAGGAGCAAGCATCCATCACAATAGTGAAAAGGTAAGGGCTAAGTAGGTAGCCCTACCTAAGCCCAACAGAGGAAGGAAAGAAACCTTCTAAAGCACCATCAATACATAAGGAGAATCAGACATCGGAAATACAAGCTTTAATCCACTTAATAAAAGTGTTAGGAAACCCTTTTTGTACCAAACTTGCAATCAGAAATTTCCTAGAAACACTTTCAAATGCCTTTTTAATATTAATCTTAGCACACATGAGCCTATGCTTTGTAGAAATTCTAGAGTGAAACAGTAATTCTTTAGCTAGAATTACATTATTAGTGGAAATCCTTTGATGAATGAACCCAGTTTGATTGACTTTAATGATATGAGGCATAATTTGTTTGAGACAAGCTACCAATATTTTAGCTATGTTTTTATATATAGTGTTGTAGAGAGAGATTGGCCTGAAGTTCGAAAGCTTAGCAGCATGGCTATTTTTTGGAATAAGAGTGAGGGCTATAGCTTGGGCTGAATGGGGAATGTAGGCATTAAGAAGAAAGGATTGTATTGCTTTGTAGACCGTAGGACTAGTAAGAAGCCATGTGGATTTATAAAACTCAAAGTTAAACCTGTTCGGACTAGGGGTAGAGTGAGAGGCTTTAGAGAAAACTGCATTTTTAATTTCAGAATCCAAAATAGGTAGAGTAAGTGAGGCAAGTAAGTGGTTGGGAATGACATCACCAAGAGGAAAGAGGCAAATGTAAATAGGCTGTAGGGTGGGAGGCTTGAAGAGGCTTTGAAAGTGTTTAATAGTAGCCTTAACAGCTTCACTATAGGTGGATGAAGAGCTAGTCATAATAAGTGCAATAGTAATTTTCCTGTAATTCCTTCTCATATAAATTTTAGAGAAAAGGAACTTAAGGTCATCCTCATTGTGAGTGAGGCATTTGATTTTTTCTCTCTGGATGATCTAGGAAGACCAGTGGGAAGAAGTATTAGCAATTTGACAGTTTATATTTTTAAGAGCCAGGGAGATATTCTTATTGGAATGATCCATACTCAAACAGTTGAGGTATTCCTCTTACTTGTGATGAAGATAGTCAAGGTGTTTAGCCACCATATTTGAATTAGCCCACTCATTCCCTTTTATGACAAGTTTGAGCTGCTTGAGCTTGTGGAAAAGATGTACCAGGGGCTGACCAGAAGATTTAGTAGAGAAAATTTGAATCAAAGCCTTCTAGAAATGTTCAGATTTAGCCCAATAGTTTTTAAAAAGAAATCTATGATGGGAGGTAACATTAACCCCAGATTGAAGCACAATAGGGCAGTGGTCAAAGCAGGAGGGGGATTTAATCACATAGTGAGAATTAGGGAAGGCAACAAGCCACCCATCATTGACTAACATACGGTCCAACTTAATGTGGATCAAGTTATTTGTTCTCTGATTGTACCAAGTATAAGGGAGACCCACCGATGCCAAATCTTTAAGGTTAGTGTCAAATATGAGGGAATTGAAATCATAAAGCTGATTCTAATGAATGGTGTTCCCTCCAAGCTTATCAGATGGGTACCTACAATAATTGAAATCCACCATAATAATCCAAGGGGAATTCGTAGGAGGAGCAATCGACCTGATGTCATTCCAAAGAACTTTCCTTTCCTCTTTGTGGTTAGAGGCATAAATAAAAGATAAGATAAAGTAATTACTATAGTCGAAGGAAACACTCGCAGAAATCATTTGGGAGGAGATAAAAGAAGGGTTAAAAGAAAGTTTGTTAGGAGGCCATTTTAGCCATATTCTGCTAGAATTAGAGCAGTGGAAGTTGTTGCAATTATTCTCCAAATCAAACACCAAGTGGTTGTTGAAGAATCTGGAATTGGAGAGAGAGGCAAGATGAATTCTATTTTCCAGAATACATATCATATAAAGTCCAAGAGAGTGGACCATGTGCTTATAACTGAGTATTTTATCAAAGGAGTGTTGACCTAATTTTTGTATGAGGTCACTAGGACCCATTTGGGTTTTCTTTTGGTAACCTAATGATCGACAGATGTTCACTTGTTGATCATATTGGTCCCAATCAAACCCCAATCCAATTCTTAATCAAACTTCAATCCAAGCTTCAATCAACCTTCAACCATTTTTCAATCAAATTTGATCACACTCCAATCCAATCCGTAATCTACGCTTCAATCAAATCTTCAATCACACTTCGGTCCAATTTCAATTCAAACTTTAAATATTCAATTTTCAATCGATCGTCAATCAAAACTCATTTGATTTTTATCAAACAAATTCAATCAAGCGATATAGAACTAAGTCAACCAATTTGTATTTAATTTAGAGCTAGATAGCTTTGATCGACATGATTAAACCTATCTCGGTGTGATATAAATCAAATTGGTGTTAATTAGCTTAAATATTTTCAATCAAATTAATGTGAGTCTAAGATTTAATTATGTTAGCTCATTTGATTCAATTAGTTCATTTCAATCATCTTAAGTATTGATTTAATATTGACCTTTGATGTGGAAATCAAGGGAAAGTAGGAAGGGTAGCTATCAGCCATTGGATCAAGTTTCCATGGGTAAGATTGTCATGGATTGCAAAAGAAAGTCTCTAGGGCTTCTAAGAGGCGAATGGGGGCTTTTAGTGCGGCCCGTCGTTTTTGCTCCCAGGAGTCCATTCTACCACAAGCAGCCGCCACCTCCCATCCATTCTCACAGGAGACCCATCCTTAAAGCTACTAGGGCCGACAAACAAGAGCTTCTTCTTGGATCTCCTATCATAATTCATCTATTTAGCTGCAAGGTCTCCCTCAAGCCATCCGCTGATCTCACCGTCAGTCCAAGCAGGAAGAAGACTCACTCATTTTCGTGTGAAGCAGCTCCTTCTCTCCCCAATAGTTGGAGCTGCCGTTTATTGGCAAGGGGAAATCAGCTTACATCTAGCCCATTCGTCCCTCTTTTGTGAGCCTCTGCCTCTTGTAGTAGCAGTAGCTCTTCCATGGTCTCAGTTATGGCATGTTGATGAAGCATGCTAGCAAGCGTTACCAACAACGCCTTGGTTCGAAAGCTTGTATTACCCAACACGGGAAGAAGGCGTCGATCCTGTGGGATTCAAATGTCAAAGGGGAAAAGAAGCCCAAAGGTGATTTACTGCAACCTTTCCCATGATATCAAGCAAGAACAATCAGTCTTCTTCCTTCCCCGTACAAGAACAATGACGGTAAGAATCATTTCTTTTTCCCAAATCAAATGGCTGCATCTTTTCTGTTTGCCAAAGATCAAATAGTCGTATGATTTTTGTTTATTTTTCTCTCATGAATCAAACAAATGTGAATGTTGTTGAGAGCCTAATGAGCTTGTGTATAAATTCTTGAAATATAGCCATACATATGTTCTCTGTTCTTTTCTTTTTAATCTTTGTTGATATATATATTTCCAATCCTTTATTATGAGGGTTGTGAATAGGGCTTGCACTTTGCTGTTACTATCCATTTTGGTAGCTGTAACATGGCATAAGGCTGTAATAGCTCTTTCAATACTTATCTCTACTACTGATTGGTCGAATCCAGTATATTTAATTTGTGTGGCTTGCAACATTCGGTTTTCTTGAGGGGAAAATATTTAAATTAGATGGTTTGAAAGCAGTGATTTGTTGGAAATAAATGGTGGCCTAGTCATTGTTGTTATAGCAATTTGTAATCTCAGTTTTGTAAAGGCCATTGCTTGCATTATTTTAGAAAGTGACTAGAGATGTCCTCTGGGTATACAACATCCTGTATCTTGTTTTTCCTCATATGCTTGGATTGGAATGTGCAATTCCATGGTCAAATTGCTTCATCAATAAGATTTTGGGTAAGATATCTTGGTGACAAGCTAGAAAGGCACTTTCCTTTGCTCTTGCTCACTTTCTTGAGAAGTACAATAGAAAGGAATGGATATCTATGGTGATGACAGGTGGTGTTTTCTCTTCTATCACTATCTGTGACAAAACGCATACAATCAACACATCTGTCTACATTTTGTTCTTGGTTAATACCTTCTTAAGGATATTGTTATAGTTCAATATTGAGATGTAATGTTACGGCCTATGTACAACACCTTGATTGAATGTTTTGGTTAAGCAAATAAAGTTAAGATGGCTTGTAAGTTGTTTGATGAAATGCTAGTTGAGGCGAGGGGTGGGGATGGCTGCAGTACTTCAACCCCAAGCGATAAAGCTTTGTTTGATTTCTTTGAATTGTTGATTGATACGTACAGATTTATTTATTCTTAAAAACAAATTTATATGAGATAAGTTTTCTTGATTCATCAACCGGCTGCTATTTGTAAACGAATCTGCCATTTCCGTTTCTCTTTATGGCTAGTTTTGAGAGGTGTGCTCTCTAAGGGTCTTTCTCTTACATCGAATGACTTTCTCCTTTCTAAACAACTGCACCATCTAGCTTCTTGTGTGGCCGCATCTTTATGTTTGGAAAGTTTACTGTTATACTTTTTTTCAAAAAGGAAATAAGAAATGACAGAGTTGGCTTATATTTACATTTCCTTTTTCTTTGAATAGATTGGAGTTCTATTTTCTAAAAAAAAAAGAAGGGAGAAGTTAGTAATCATTTCTCTTGAGGTAAATTTATTATGGAAGCATTAGAAGTAGATTCTGGTGGAAGTGTTTTTGATTCAATTTCTTGTGAGAATACTTCGAATGAGTTTCTTATGAAAAAGCTTGAATAGAACTTTTTATGTTGGAGTTTCTTGAATTAATGAAATGAAAGCTTATGAGACATATGTTATGCTTGAAAGAGGGAAGGTATTGAGACAGCTCTCATTTCGCATCTATATACAGACACACACACACACACACACACACACACACACACACATATATATATATATATATATATATATAACACATATGTATATACTACTGAAATGTGGATTTCTTGAATGAGCTGAAGTTACATTTGTTTTCCTCATCCAATTCGTATTTGATACATGCGTTAAGCCAGAAGGGAAAGCAAATATGGTTTTGAATGATTTTCATTTGTTAATTCACCTCTCAAGATGGAAGGATGAATATGAGTAGTATGGAGTATTTATCTTCCGTTAATGACGTTTCTATAAGTGGTTGCTTGCTTCAACTTGGGATTACGATTGTTATGTTGCACTTCCATCTCTCAATCATGACTATTGTCAAAATCTGATGCAAATAACCTTTTTTTTTATAATACAATGTGATATTGGTTATAAATTTCTGATAAGTGTTGTATATGTATACTTGACATTAGATAAGATTTATAGACTTGTTGGAGATTCTTTTTCATATATACTTGAGATTGTATGGTATAAAGGTTGGAAACTATGTTACTCAATCTCATATATATATAAAATTTATTTTTGATCATGAACTGCATCAACTCAATGCAAGGTTCTATAGTTTATCCTGAAAATATCATGATCCTCATCATTCGTTGGAAGGGAATGTAATTGCTTCAAGTTATACATCTCTTAGTTACATCAAGCATGAGTGTTAAATAGAAATAGTCAAACAAGATTGACGTCCATTGTGAATATTTTGTCAAATGGTGATCGTGTGCATTTGATGAGTCCTCATTGTTAGAGGATGGTGTGTTCACTGTGATGCTCCAATATCATGTGTATTCAAGGAAATTTGATTGGAAAATTTGACATATATCCCTTTGTATTTCAACACCAGGTTTAAATGCAAGCTCAATAAACTACAACCATGTCTTTCATCCTCTCTATTCTTTGCTTGGATTTTCATAATAAAAAGTGAAGAACTAGAATTGTTGTTTGGAAAAGTCTTGCACACATTAACCTTCTTGTAATGATTATGTATGCTGATTCACTTTTGTTAGATGTCATATGCTGGGCATATATATGATGTTTATAATGAATCTTGCTAGCAAGTTATATTGTATTTAATAATTTCTGGTCAAGTCTAAGGTGGCTACATGTTCACTTATGCTTTGATATTCAATAAGTGATGAGTAGATTGGAGATTCTGCTACACATACACTTGACAACATTGATTATTTCATGAGATGAGTTTGCTTAAAATTTATGGTTCATTTACTTCTGTTTAAATATAGATTTATTATGTGATTAATCTATATAGATTAATTGTTTTCTCTTCATTGGGATGGTGAAAGAAAATAAATTGTTTGACATATTTGATGCAAGTTTTCAGTTGAAGAACAATAAACTTGCAGAATCCAATATATTGTTTATTCATAGGAATTGAAAGTTCCATTACCTGAAGTAATTCATGCCTGATATCTTCCTTTCCTTTGCCAATTCAAGTTTGATAGGAAAAGAACTTATTCAGACACGGCTACAATTTGTTCAAGCTCAGCTCATTTGCACTTAGTTATTTAGTTGTGTTCTTTATTATTTATCTTTTATTCCAATTATTTTGAGTTCCCAGTGAATCATTGAATTGATCTCGAAATGGGCTTTATATAGGTATTCTAACTCTCCAAATTTCAATGTGTTTAAATAACCTTATAAGCTTTATTGGTGTATATCCTGTATAAAGCTAAACCATTATGTTGAGTAGTTTGTATGCACACTTGTATCCCAATTTGGTGTTCTACATGTTTGCATTCTCATCGTTTACGAGTAAGATATTATGGATGAAATATTCTACTCAAACGTATGCACTTGTTTGAAAGTGAATTATTCAAATTGATGTTTTATACTTGTATGTTTATAATCATTAATTCTTGAATATTGTCATGAATTTTATATGAATATGCAATTTTGAATTATAATACAAGAAATTCTGACACCTCTTTCTCTCTTCGCATTTTTGCGAGGTACTAATGGACTTGATGGGGGGATCAAGCAAAGGAGCTTCAGTCGCCCCCGGTTCTTCCAAATGGGGGTGCTACGGTCGGAATCACTGTTGACCAGCTCTGGTGATCAGGTAAGTTTTCTTAAAACTCAAAAATAAAACCTCAGATGCCATAAGCCCTGTTGATCGTATGTTCCTCCAACCTTAGGTCCTCGTAGTAGCTTATTATAGTTAATATACATTTATTTTCTTTAAAACCATAACCCATTAATCTTCATACACATATACGTCCAAAAGGGTTAGTGGAACATTGATTTAAACCTACTTAACTTAGTGTTATTTAAGGACAATAATTAAGGACGAGTCTTAGAGAACTTAGGCAAACTCTAGGATTCATACATATATCCCTTAGGGATGAAACATCAAACTTAGAGAACTTAGTGACACCATACCTTAGGATTAGTGTACACTATCGAACTTGATCTTAATCAAACTTAAATCAATCGATTAATCATTAAACCACTTAAAAGATTTAATTAAAGTTAAACCCTTAATTAAGCCTCAAAACTTCTTTAAATTCAATTGACTTCAAATTTAAACCCCTTGAGTTTAGTGCTCTTCCCTGCTCTAGGGAAAATTCTCACTAAAATTTGAACCCTTTAAATCCCCTGATCAAACCTCTTAAGATTGAGCTTTAATCAAGCCCTCAAAACTTCAAGAAATTTACTAAATCAAATTTAAATTATAAAAATATACATAATATCTCAAATTAATCAAAATTGAACCCTTAATACAAAAAAAATTAAAACCTCCTTGATTTGATATTAAATTTAAGCTTAATTGAATTTTAAATGAAATTGAACATTTAATTAATTTAATTAATTAAAAATAATTAAAAATTCCAAAAAATTCTCAAACACTTGATAATCCCTCCTTAGATCATTCCTGATCTTTGGAGGTGATTTCAAGAAGTTTGGAGTTCATTTGGGCTCAAATTATTAAAACACCTCTCTAATTAAGATAATTAAATAATTCCAATAAATGATCAAAATTTTGAAAATCCATAACTAATTCAATAAACTCTAAATCAATCAAACTCAAAGACATTCAACTCATCTTAAAGTCTAATATTTTAATAAAATATTAATTTTATAGAAATCATTCTTAATTTAAAATTCAAAATTTAACCCCATTAATTAAATACATTAAATAATTCAAATAAATTAAAGAAAACTAAATACTTGATTTAAAAATCCAGAAAATTTCAATCTAATTTTAAAACCTACAATCAAGCAACCTTAATTAAGATTCATCAAATTTTAAATCTTAAATCAAATCTAATTCATTTAATCATACCGGGTATTACTGGGTAACCCAGGCCTATGAGGCTATTAAATTAGCCCCAAGGAAGGTGAAATAAACTTCACAGCCTTGGTGAGCAACAAAGGTGGTATCCACCAAATAATCAAGAATCGATCTTAAAAATTAATTTCAAATCATTAAGACTTAAACTTTAACTAAAATCCTCCCTTGAGCCTTTCAACAAATCAGAACATCAAATAACTTTAACCAATTACCTGATATAAGACATACCCCAACTACACAGCCTGCTACACACACCTAGATTAATTTGTTAGGACACGAACTCTAGCTTTAGGTTAGACCGATGTTCCTTTCTATTTTTGAGATATGTTAATATACACACAAAATGAGAGTGGCATCCTAGGCTAGATAACATAGACATAGGTTCACTACCCACGGACCTGTGCACTTTATATGTGTTAGCCTAGGATTAGGTCCCCAGCCCCTTGGCCTATGAGGTCCCCTTGAATGAGGTAACCCATGGTTGCTAACAAGGATCATCTGGTCGGCACTCGACTAAGTAGTCTAAGGACACCGACGAAACCGGGATGATGGAAAACCATGTGATCTTGACCGGAGACGTCATACCCACTTGGTAGGTTAGTCTCCACTCTCAACCTCTGGGAATCTAGTTTCCAACTTCTAATAAAATTGACCACTCAAACCTAAATCTCTTTCAATCAAATTCAAGCCCAACACTTAGGATAAGTTGGGGTGTTTCTGAAGCGATTCAGAATCTCAAGGCACCTCCTACTCTTCTTCCTTTGACTCCAGAAATAACTGCTCAAATTTGATCTAGTCTCTGTTGAAATCCCAGTCCCTACCTCCTTTGACTTCAAGCTTTAAAATCTTAAATAAAATTTGCATCGCTATTTTAATCGAGAGTATTCGTAAAAAATTTTCTGGTTTCTTACGATGTAATTAACTACGAGGGCTTGCGCTCGTAGGAGATTTAGAAACCCAGACCTGATTTCAAAATCAAGTTTTCAAAACCCTTAATTAATTATCTTTGGGAAATTCAAAAGTCAACGATCATTATCGTCGTTTTCAAATGATCGATAACAAATGATATCCTCTTTCCTTGGAGAGATATATCATTCTATTATCATAACTTTGATCATGAAATTAATGATCTTTATCAAGATTATTGTAGTCGAACATTGGATTAAACATCATTTTAATCCTTCAGGATTATACGTTGTTTCTCCTTGAGTTAGATTACAATAATCAGGATAAATCTCAAGTTTTGAAATCTGAACCTATTAGGGAACGATATGTTCACCTTTCGAGGTGATATATCATTCATAATAAGCGTTCGATCTCAAATATTAAAAATTCTAAAAATTAAACATTTCCTAAAGAAAATTAAACTCTTTTTCAAAACATACACTTTTTCAATCAAACAAGGAGAAGAACCTCATGATGTTCCATGCCATAATTGTGGGGATGGTCATTTGGTTTTGGATGTAGAGGGGGTGGGGACCTTCCAGGTAGCTTTGCCCGTGGTAGGTTTGGGGAAGGGAGTGGCTGAATTTTTAAGCTTAGAGGTTTGAGGAGCTTTAGCTTGGGAGGCATTAGAGTAGTCCAAGGAATTGGGAGATGTGTAATTACTCTGAGAAATAATATTAGAAGAGATCATCAGAGCTGCGGGTCAGGATTTGGTAGGGCCAAGGAATCTATAGTGGGAGAGTTATGGTTCAAAATAGCAATGCGGGATGAGTGAGGTGGACAAGTAAAGCAGAAATGGGATTTGATTGGGTGATTTTGGGTGAATTGTTCATCTTGGATGAAGGAACATTCTCTTGAGGGAAGGTTCCTTTAGATGGGTGGGAAGGTGAAGAAGTGGGGATAGAGGAGTTGGAAACTTGAGGGGGCACAAAGAGTATTGCGAAGTTGGTGACAGTTATGGTGGCAGCTTGGGTAGTGGTGAGAGAGGTAGGTGAAGAATCACCAATCCGTTGGGTCGAGACTTCAGGGTTCCAAGAAATTTTTGGTTGAGGGGGGCGAGAACGGGACTGAGTGTGGGGTTGCCGCAAGGAGTTTCTGCCTCTAGTGGGAGGTGGAATGTCTTGCTGGGATTGGGGGTTTGATGGGAAAAGGGAGGAAGTATGAGCAAGGATTTACATAAGGAGCATGGAGTTGGTCGTCATTCGTATTACACCCGCGGGTTGATGAAAAATAAGAAAAATATAGAAAGAAAATATAAAAGAAATATAACTTTCTATACTACTATATTATATTCATAATCTCTTCCTCAGAAGAGATAGGAATGAACTCGGGGTATGTGGTGGAGGTGGAAACTTATATGCATATGCGCGCGTATGTCAGCCTAGTTTTGCAATAGTTAGAGCATCGATTGCGATAAGAACACCAAATTTTGAGATCCCTTCGGAGTTCCAGCATACAGAGGGTCATGGATTTTAACCCAGATGGGGACGGAGGTGAAGTTTTCTTACTTGTTAGTCTTAGCATCTTATAGAACTTGAAATATAAAAAAAATTAAAAAAATTATTAATTAATTAATATTGTTGAATGTTATCTCTATTAGCAATCTAAATAATTTTTATTTTTTTCCAAGATTTAAAAAAAAATTAAACAAACACCGGGTTGTTGGGTCGTGTCAGGTTTGAAAGTTTGTCAGAGTTGTTAAGCCCTTATGAACTAATCCCAAGGCTAACTAAGAGGGGGAGGAAAAAATTCTTACACAAACAGAAAAATATTATTATTCTTTTGAATATTTTAAAACACAACCAGTTAAAGCAGAAGCAGATAATCAAAATTATATATTTTAACCACAGATCAGATCACTGAAATATGTGGAAATTAAAGTGTAAAAAAGTAAATGAAAAGAGCACACTAGATTTATAATGGTTCAGATAACTTAACCTACGTCCACTCCCCAGAGCCTCCCCTCCAGGTATTATACTAAAAACTATAGTGACTCTCCTTTTGCTCCCACAACAAGGCAGAGAAGCCCTTATAAAATCTTTCCACCAACACCAGTGAGGCAGAGAACCTTGACCCCTTTTGCTTCTTCCTGAAGCAGGCAGAGAACCAAGAATCCTTTTGCTTCCTCCTGAAGCAGGAAGAGAACCCAACTCATTTTACTTCCTCCTAAAGTAGGCAGAGAGCCCCAACTCCTTTTTCTTCCTCCTAAAGTAGCCAGAGAACCCAGATCTGATACTGATAATCATCTCCTTAGAGCCACCATGGGACCAAGGACAAAGAAGAAAGATGATGATCGAATCCTTACTTGGAGCAGCCTTTGTGAATCCCCTCACAAACTCTCCCTCATAAGATCCTCTCTCTCTCCCAAACTCTCCTTCTCCTCTAAGCTCTCTTGAAGTGGAAAACATCAAAAGATATGTTTTAAAAGTAAAAACAATTTGCTTAAATAACAGGCTTCAAAAATCCTAATTTTTTAATTTTGCGCAACTGGTTATCTAGGATGATCGCCTGATCGTCTTGTATGATTAGTATAAAATTGTCTAAATCGTCCAGAACATAGTTCTGGTCATCTAGAAGATAAAGCGAGATGATACTAAATATAACTAATTGTGCAAGATGATGTTTCGATCGTCCTATACGATTAGTTCAAAATAAGACATTATCGTCCAGCAGATAGTTCGGGACGTCCAGCAGATGAATTAGAATGACTTAAAATATAACTGATCATCTAGGACGATGTTGATATCATCCTGTACTATTAGTATAAAAAAAGAATATAATGTCTAGTAGATAGTTTGGGACATCCAACAGATTGAGGAGAAAGTTAAGGTTTTTCTTATTGATAGTCCTGGGTGATCTTACGATCGTTTCGGATGATATGATCGATCAATCTAATCTTAATTACTCTCTTTAATCACTTGACTAATTTAGGCATGATTGGTACGAATCGTCCAGGATGATGTAGGATCATCCTGTCTGATTAGACACATAAATTTAATTTCAAAAACATGCCTAAATAGGTTTGGCAGCTGAGAATTTTTTATTTAAGAAAATCATTCAGGACGATGGGAGGATCGTCCAGGATGATTTACTTAATCAAATTAACTTATCGAAGATGCCCTAATTAGGGTTTCTATTTTTAACTGATCGTCTAGGATGATATTCAGATTGTCCTGTACGATATGATCAAAAACAAAAAAAAAATCTAACTCACTAAATTTCTCCCCCTGAGTGTGTGTGTGTAAGGTTACTTAGCATCAGGATCCACTTTATTACACTTGACTCAAGAAAAGATAAAAAACCATTGGAATTTGAAATTACAAACTAACTCAATCTTAATCTATCCAATCTTGAGCTGGATTGAATTGCACTTGATCTTATGGACCTGAAAAGTTAGTAGGTAGGGAGTTCAGTAGTAACATTAGTAGAGAAACAAAAATGTTTGTTATCATCAAAATTATGATCCTTGAATCCAGATTTGCAATAAGGTTGACCCGAAACCCAACCGAGTCGAGTTCTGATGAAGGAAATTGACACAAAATCATAAACAGTTCGGGGTTGGGTTGAGTCAAATAAAGGTGATCATGGTCGGGTTTGACCAGAACCTGAAATAAAAACCCATTTTGACACCTATAAATACAACCGTCACGGCCGAAAAAAAGTGAAAAATAAGGCGTAATTCATATATAAATTCATATATAAAGTGAAAAATAAGGCATAATAGAATAGTAGCATCTAAAATTTTATATTTATTTCAATTTCAAAATAATTGGTTAAAATGTTCAAATAAAAAATTATAATAAATTTATATTTATTATCTAAATAATGAATTAATCAAACATATATGAAAATATGTGATAATAATTAATTGTTATGAATCTTAAATTTTGTTGGCTATGTGATTTTGATCCTTCTCATGAGTAGAAATATTTAGCTTGTAAATGATGTATAAAAATGAATTAAGATAATAATAGGTATCATTTAAAAATATGTCAGAATCTTATACCGAGTTATTTCTGGCAAAATATCTACCAAAAATTTGTAGCATTTTGAATAAAAAAATTGCTCTTTTGCTGCATGGATTCTCTTACAATTATCTTGAGAGGAACATCATATAATATTGCAATTAAGCATAATAAATTAATCATACAAAATATAATAATGAAATCACAAATTCAATAAGATTGATATGCATATAAAAAAAACACAATGTTTCATTAATATATGAATAAAGTAAATATATTATAAAACAAATTTTAAATTCAACAGGATACATGCGTATATCAATAAGATCCCTAAAACTAACACTAATCATCCTCTATCTCTTCATTGTCCTCAGCCACTATAGCCTACTCATCACAGAACCACTCCTTTAATCTACGCAGCTCATCCTGTATTTAGTTTTGTTGCATCAGCATTTCAACTTGTATTTTTTCATCTACTTTAGGTCTTCTGTCATGACAACCACCTTCTATTTCACTAACTCTTCTTGGTCGCTACCTGGATAGTCCAATGTACATGTTGACTGTGCCTCCTCAAATGCATAAGCTTGCCAGCCTAACTAGTAAACTCTCCACTTCTACATCTTGTCCACTACCTATTACTAAGTACTATAATCTAAATATTGAGTAAATCCCATAGACGAATATTCACCAGCCGTAGCATAGCTCTCTCAAAGCCATTTATAACCCTCCTGAAATATTTAAAATGCACATGTAACAATTATATCGGAGTTACTAACATTCATAATATTTATACACGTTTTAATACTTATGTAGGCTTTCCTTAGTTATTGATATTGCCATTATTGATCCTCCTGATGCTGGTGGGTGCGAGTATGAAACTCCACAATAATACTCTTTATCCAGTACTTTTTTCTGTAATAAAATATAATAAGTTAGCTAAAAAATTAAAAATATATATGTCCAAAAAATTAGAACTTATAAGTTCAAAACAAACATCTCTTATGCTCAATGTATAGAACTGAGCTACTAGTATGGAGAGAGCAACCCATGCCCCTTGTAATGGCCCATAATTTGATCCAGCTAAATAATATTTTAGGAATCATTATAAGTTTAATTTATAAAATGTCTTCACTATAAGATATATATTATTATGCTTTACATATCATAGTTTTCTCCTCATTTTAGAGGTTGTGTGAAAAATTAACACATATCAGTACAAGTGGAATTTCTAGGACCATTAAATGTCCATTCTGTAAATCGATTTCACCAAAGCCTTATTGATATGCTAAGCTATTTTGTGGATATTTTTTAATAAATTTTAAAGCACCAAATTTTAAGATATAAAAGGATTTATATGATCTTTTCATTTAAAATTAAATAATTTACATAATTACATTTATATCCTTAAGATATTTATCATAAAAAATCTAAAGTCACTTACAAATTTATTATAAACACCATTTCCCATTCATTTTGTTAAATAAAAAGCAAAAATGAAAAATCAAGGAGAGAAGAGAGAAAACCTAGGTTTGGGGGTCGTATAGTCGATTTTGGCTATCCATCTAGTTATAAAATTTACTCATCTCATTATAAGTTACCATTATCTTACCTCTGATTTTAATGATTTTGTGTATTTTATATTTTATGAATTTTAATTTGGTCAAATCTTACAAATATTATGATATTATGATTTTTAGCAAACTTCTATCGTGTAACTTTTGTATATGATAGATATGACCTCTTGAGTATTTTGACTATAATACCATTGAATTTTACTAGATAAATCAAAAGTTATGATTTTCTAAAGTAAATGCATAGTAGATAAATTTTGTTGATTTCCCTGTATTTTATGATTGAGTGCATTTTATACATTATGTTAACTTATATTACACATAAAAAGGTAGTATTTGCATATAAGTAAGAAAGGAGGTTGTTAACTATAATTAATAATAATTAGCCCTTAAAATATAATGTCCAAGAGGGTGGACCATAAGATTTTCTTTAAATAAAAGGCTGATGGTGTAATCCTTGTAGTAGCCTATAACTGATTAATCAAATTATGCTGATGGGTAAAGGGTGATGAATCTTAAATAATTATTGAAAGGCACCTCTGTAAATAGATGATTAATAGAAATAAATAAAAGATAAGATGAGATTGATAGATAAAAGTTCAAGTGAGGTGGTTAAATCTTGTTGAACTACCCAAGGCACACCAAGGGGGGGGGGGGGGGTGAAATTATTATTTAAAAATTCTTTCAAAGAACTCCTTTTTGAATTTTTTAAATTAAACACAAATACAAGCGAATGAACTTAGTAAAAATAATGTATAAATTTTTTCTTTAATTTTTGTAATAATAATAATAATAAAAACCAAGGATTGATAATCAAAACATAAATTTGTAGGAATAATAAACATGCAAAAAATTAAGATACATGAAAAATAAAGTACAAAAAAAAGTAGAACAAGCACACCAAATTTTATATTGGTTCATTCAAAACTTGATATACATCCACTCCTCGGAGTCCTACTCTTCAGGTATTAAGCTAAAACTTTTAGTAGCTCTCTTTTAGCCCCCATAGCAAGGTAGAGAAGCCCTTATATAATCTCTTCCACCAACCCGGTGCGATAGAGTACTGAAAGTTTTTTCACCCTCTTCGTGAAGGTAGAGTACCTCAAAGTTTTTTTATGCTCCTGGTGAAGGTAGCAAAACTAGAATCCTTCTTCACCCTCCTGGTGAAGGCAGAGTACCTAGGTCTTCAGCCTTGAAGCCTTTCTCCCTAGAGCAACCCAAAGAGATTAACAATGCCATTTGAGGAATTAAGGTGCAAGCCTGCTTGGAGCAACCATGTGGAATCCCCTCACACTACTTCTCCCTCTCTTGCAACTTTACCTTCTCATTCTCTGATACTCTAAGACCTCATAAAGCTTTCTCTAAGAATCCCTTCATCAGCTAAAGAATATTTCAAAAGACTAATAGAAAAGTTTTTATACAAGGCTTCAAAAAACCCTTAAAATTTAATTATGTCGGCTCTATTTGTACAGTACGATCGAGGATCATATAGTTTGATTAGTTTAAAAAATAGAGTTCATTCAGTATGATGGAATAGTCACAGGATAAACTGTCCAAGTTTTGTATATTAATTATATAGTACAATTTATAGATCGTACGATATAATTAGTTTAATTATCTTAAGATCATACAAGATAATCTTCGAGATGATCAAAATCATCTCAGTTAGTGTGTGATGTACCTGAAATGTTAGTACATATAAAAATAAATATGTAATATAAATGCTAGGGGAAATAAAAATTGATTCAATAATATTTGTGATCATCAAAATCACAAGCTCGGGATCCTGGAATGCAATAGCAAATGGATAGATATGATAGATAACAAATAAAAGAATGAAAACACCACATTAATGCTAGATATCATATCTTACTCTTTATAATTATATTCATGATTATATTTATATGATAGTGCATTGAACTGATTGATATATATAATTGAAGTTGTATTGATAAAACCTATATTGATACCTAACATACGAATATGACTTATTGATTGATATTTATTGTATATATTATTTATCATTCATATTTATAGCTTATTGATTGATATTAGTTGAAATTAGAGTAAGTATATGGAATCTTTAGCCTTGCATTGAAGGAAGTGATAAATTTTGGTGATTTGTTGGACTTTATAAGCTTAATAAATAGTTTTTATATGATTTCAGATAAAGATAAGGAGCATGTAGCTTAAGGCTAAATAATGATGATCATTTTTATTTTGTTTTAAGTTTTTTTGGTTTATATATATTCTTTTGTAGCTAGTGGTGGCTATTATATATATGCTTTTGAGTTTTGGAGCTAGTAATAGAATATAAATATTAATAATAGTTATATTTTTCCAACTATTTATTTATTTTCTTTAATATAATTAATCATCTCTTAATGTCAAATTGATCTGATTGTAAATAAATAATTATTTGTTGTTAACTAAAAGAAGTAGATAGAATTAATTGAATAAATAATAAAGAGAAAATAAAAAATTCTTCTACTTTAGATCTTGGGGTGTTATAATTGGTATTAGAGCAATGATTACTAAAAGAATTTGCTTGTAACTAGAGCTACATTAATGATTGTATTATTTATTGATTAAATACATTTAAAAATTTATTTTATCTTGAAGAATTTATTTTATATTTATTTTTTTTATTTTCAATGATTTGTTTTATATTTAAGATTTATTTATTAATCAAGAAAATATATCCAAAATTAAAGAAGTTTGAACGTGCTACTGAAGTATTTTCAATGATATCTTAGAATATAAAAAAGTTTACTAACATGATCGCTATATGGTGAGCTATAATTTGGAAAAATATTCTAGATAGAGTTTTAAGAAAATAGGTAAAAGTAGCAGAAAAAAGACTGATAAAATTGTCAAAGCACCTACCACTCTATAATGTATCTAATGTGGGAGAAGACATGTGTGACCCTACTATAGGGTGACATGATAATGCATTCAATGTGATAAATATGAGCATCGAATGGAAAAATGCCCATTATTTGGACCTGGGCAAAGATATGTTTAGATCAGAAGTAGACTATAAGACCCAATGAAAGAGATTTCTTAAGTGCCTGAGAATATGATTGGTATGATTTTATTTAAATTTTTGTTTTATAACTTGAGTTTTTTTTCAATGATTTCAAAATTGATTTTGCTATGATTTGTGTCTAATATAGATTCTTGAGTTTTGAACTAATTTGATTTACTATGTTATAGATTTGATTTTATATTAATTTTATTTCGTATTGATTTGTTTTATATTACTCATGAAAATATCGAGAATAATATTTTTGAAAGATGGAGTAATTGTAAATCCATATTTTGACCCAGTTAAAAAATATTTTAGGAATTCTTATAAGTCCAATTTGTAAATCATCTTCATCATAATATAGATATTATTGTGCTTCAATTATAATAATTTTCTCCTAATTTTAGGGGTAGTGTGGAAAAATTAACAAATGTCTGTACAAGTGGGGTTTTTAGGACCGTCAAGTATCCATTTTGCAAACCAATTTCTCTAGAGCCTTCTAGATATGCTATGTTATTTTATGAATATTTTTCTATAATATTTAGATCCATGAATTTGAAGATATAAAAAAAATTTATATGATCTATGCATTTAAAACTAAATAATTTACATAATTATTTTAATATTCTTAAAATATTTTATTATAAAATATCTAAAGTCACTTTCATAATTTATTATAAACACCATTTCCCATTCATTTTGTTTAACAAAAATCATAACAATTAAAGATAAAAGAGAGGGAGAGGAGAGGGAAAACCTAGGTTTAGGGGTTGTAGAGCTGATTTCGCTTTTCCGTCCAATTGTGAAATTTACTCATCTCACTGTAAGCTATCATTATTTAACCTCTAATTTGAATAATTTTTTGTATTTTATGTTTATGAATATTAATTTTGTCAAAACTTACAAAAATTACGATATCTAGATTTTTAGTAAACTTTTATAGTGTAACTTTTCATATATGATAGATATGTTCATCTCAAGCATTTTAATTATAATATTATTTAATTTCATCAAATAAATTAAAAATTGTAAATTTTTGAAGTGAATGTATAGTAGATAAATTTTATATATTTTCAAATATTTTATGAATTACTATATTTCATACATGATATATACCTTCATTGCACCAAAAAAGATAACATAGCATGTAAGCAAAAAAGGGTAGCATTTGTATATAAGCAGAAAAAGGTAACATTTACATATAAGTATAGAGGGTTGGCTATGAACCATAATTAATAAGGGTTAGCTTTTAAAATATAATACCTTGTGCAAGAGGGGTGGCTGATGAGCTTTCCTTTAAATAAAATATTATTGGTGTAATCCTGGTAGTTGCCTATACCCGATTGATCGAATTACGTTGACGGGTAGAAAGTATAGACACTTAAATAATTATTAAAAGTCACCTATGAAAATAAATAATTAATAAAAATAAAAAAATAAGATAAGATTAATAGATGTATATATATGACATATAATAGATGGAGGGATGAAAATACCATATTAAAGCTAGATGTCCTATAAACCCAAAAATATGAAATGTGCTAAAAAAAACTAGATTTTTATTTAAACTAGAGTGCCTCAGTGCTAAGTCTTGTGACGTTGCAGTGTTGGCCTAAAAGCACAATAGTGCCAAAAACTAAAATTGTGATGCTTAGCACTTTCTTCTACAATAATTTTGGATTCAATATGTAGTGCTCAGTGTTGGGCCAGAGCACTATAATACTATGACACTAACAACATATATATATATATATATATATATATATATATATATATATATATATATATATATATATATATATATATATATATTCTTGCTATCCCTCACTCTCGCTTGCCTTGCTGGGAAGAAATCGAAGGAGAAGAAGGGAGAGGAGAAGAGAAAGAGGGGAGAGAGAGAGAGAGAGAGAAGAAAGAGAAAGTTCATTGTGGCTTTTTTGTCTATCCTTCCTACTACAAAAATTGTTCTATGCATTTTAAATAACTATTCTTTTAATTCTATTTTTGATGATTTTAATTTTTATGGATTTTATCTCTCCTAATTTGTTAAAATACATTATCTCCTAATTTCATGAGCTTTCATTGTATAACTTTGGCATGTTATAGATTTGATAATTTTATATGATTTGATATGATTTAATATATTTTTATTGGTTAAATATGTTATAAGAATTTCTGGGTAAAATGAGCAGGAAAATGGTATAAATTGGGTTAAAATGATGTACTATGATTTGTCATGATAAGGTTATACAAAAATGTGCGTACCAAAATGATTGATAGGTATTGGATTGTGATACTAATCTGACTGACTGAAAGGATGAATTGATTGATACAAATATATAAAATGATAACCCCTTGTGATACCCTCAAGATTCATTGATTTACTGATGGAAGTCATAAAGAGCTGGAGACTGATTTAGAGTTATAAGGAGTGAAGGTGACTGATTCACATGATTTAAGAGAGTAAGAAGGATTACATTAATTGGGAGTCATAACGGACGTCTGATTAAGAGCCATACATGTAGGAGTAAGATACTCTCATATAAATATATAATAGAATACTTATTATTGATCAATGATATGAATTATTTTTAATTTTGATTACTGATTATTACTAACTGATACTGACTATTATTACGATACTATACGGACATTGATGATTGTTACTGCTTACTATTACTAAATACAAATACTTGCATTACTATTAACTGTATAATTGATAGACTTATCAAACTAACTGAATGATAAAGATAAAATGATTAATTGATTGATATAGGTGATCATACTGATAGTACATATTGATTCACAAATTTTTTTTATATGATTTATAACATATTATTTTTATTTTTTCTTGCATTAATTTCAATTATAAGACTTGAGTTATTTACTGGGCTATTCACTCATTATGTGATTTTACATGATTTTAGATAAAGGTAAAGAGCCTGAAGCTTGAGGCTATAGTATGCATAGTTTTCTTCCTGTATTGTTAGTTTAGTTTTTCTTCAAATTTTTTAGTTTATATAAATTCTTTTGTAGCCTATGAATGCTATTGTATATATTATTTTGGGACTCAATAAAGTATATAAATAGTGATTAAATTAAATGTGAATTATATTTTCAATTATTTATATTTATTTAATGCAATTAATTAGCTCTAGATGTTAAATTGATCTGATTGGTTATAAATAATTATTGGTTATTATTGAAAAAAAAGAAAGAAATAAATAAAAAGAGAAAAAGAAAAGAAATTCTTTCACATTTAATCCCGGGGTGTGACAGGTCATAATTGTATTCATGATTATATTTATATGATAGTGCATTAAATTGATTGATTGATAGAAATGAAGTTATATTGATAGAATCTGCATTGATACTACCTAGCATATAAATATGACCTATTAATTGATATTGATTGCATAGATTATTTATCATTCATATTGATAGTTTATTGATTGATATTGATTAGAACTAGAGCAAGCATATTGAATCTTCTGCCTTGCATTGAAGGCAATACAAAGTTTTGGTTACTTGCTATGCTTTGTAAGCTCATTATGTAATTTGTATATTATTTTAGGTAAAGGTAAGAAGCTTGTAGCTTGAGGCTAGATAATGATGATAATTTTGTTTTATTTTAAGTTCTCTAGTTTATATGTATTCTTTCGTAACTAATAGTGGCTATTGTATATATGCTTTTAACTTTTGGAGCTTGTAGCAAAATTTAAATATTGACAGTAATTATGTAATAATATTTTTTATGTTTATTTATTTTTTAATATAATTAATCTGCTTTGGATGCCAAACTTATCTAATTGTAAATAAATGATTATTGATGGTTAAATTAAAGAAAATCAAATACATTGAGATGAAAAAATAATAAACATAAAAGAAAAGAGATTCTTTTGATTGCAGTGGGCTAGGATGTGACTTGCTGAGTTGAAATATGTTAGATCTTCTTTAATATAAAATAAATGAAAACCCACAAAAAATAAGCAAGTATATGTGTTGAATCAAATAATAAAGTGATATAGTTGAGTGTCGATCCCATGAGGAAGTGTTCTGTTTAATTGTAATTAAACTACTATTGTTTAATCCAAATTTATAATTTAGCATACTAAAAGTAAAAAAGATGTTTTTAAGTTTTCATCACAGAAAAAAAAACTTGCTAGGAAGTTTTGATACTTATGAAAATAAATTATTTTTGACTAATGTATGTAAATAACATAATTTTTTTAATGAGACTCTCAAATTTTAGATGAAGATCAGAGTGTATGCATCCTTAGATCTCTGTCAAGCTTATAGGGGTGAAAAAAGGTATATGACCTTCCTATAATTTTTCTATCTCCATAGAATCAGAAATATTAAACGTCCTATATCTAGGGATGGAAACATTCCATTTCAATACTCTTAATTATTTCAGCATTCCTCCGTTGAGGCTATACATCATATTAGATATTAACTAAACATATGGACATTTTATGCATTAAATAAAGAATATGAGATATTAAAAATATCATTATATCATTTAAGGCACAATAGTCTGTATTAGTACTTGTTATGATTTTTACATCATCATCCTAAAACTAGAGAGTTAGCTAGATATTAATGATTCAATAAGCAAACTCATTTCATTTCATTCATTAAAAGAAAGGATATATGATAAGTAATAAAAAATTATCACCTGAAAGGATTAAATGATCTTTTCCACACTCCTTCCTCCAATCATAGAGTTGCTTACACAAATAGGCTAAGATCTCCACAATGAAAGTATTGTGCACTTTCTTAGCCTCCCTTAGACTTTATTCTAAGGGGGTACTAAATGAACACACTTGAAAAAATTTTACTTAAGTGATAAAACTCCTTAAATAATCAAACTAAAAAACTATTTATAGTAAGTATAAGGATGGGTTCAAGCACTGTGGCACTCTACAAGGTGGCTGCGGTAGTATAAAATGAACTAGTGCATCGATGCTGTAATGTTGGCTCCACTGCAGCACTAACTGACCTAGCACATTTAATGATTGAAATGACACATTTTTTATTGAGCCAGCATGGATCCTCTCATTGGCAACTTCTCCACCATTGTGCTTTAAAATTTGAGCACTACAGCATTTGAATATGAATTTTGATGCTGAGGTATTGCAAGACTCAGTGCTCCGACGCTCATTTTCTTGAGGATCTAGTGTTATGGTGCTAAATATTATTAGGTGCAATGACACTGTGTTGTTCTATAGTGCTACCTTTGTGTCATTGTGATGCTGGAAAATAGAGAACCTGGTGCTGCCATGTCTAAATTTGATGTCGGGATGCTGTGAAAATGTACACTGCGGCAATTCTGATGATGGCGCTACAACGCTGTTCAACACATATAATTTTTATCTTTTCCTATACATTTCCTGCACAAACACAACTAAAATAATAATTTTTTACTGAATTTAAATACAATAAATAATACATAATTTATACTTAACAAAATTTTTCCTAGCTTAAACTCTTGCTTGTCCTCAAGCAGTAGTAAAAATTACCTATTGATCACTTAATAGCCAAAGTAAAAATTGATAATTTAAAAGTACTAAATATAAGATAATACATCATAGTTTAGAAGTAATTTGGAATGAACAAAGTTTTAATTTAAAATTTAAAAAGTCCTTAAAATTATCCTAATCAGTCACCCTTCCTATTTCTTGTATTGAATTTATCTACTATGTAAATAAGTGTAAAATTGACTTCTGAATTCAGAAATGAATAGTATAACTTAGGGATTAGTTATGCTTGTAGTTGAATTAAATATTTATTAGTGTACCATCATATGTATTAATTCACTCACTTTATCCTTTTTCTTATTTAAGTATTAGATACATTTAAACTTAAGCTTCAATCGATACTAATTCTTGAATTTCTATTTTTCCTCCTTTTCACATATCTCTTTTAGAACTTATCATGAATTTAATTCTATTATACTTGGTGGAGCATATATTTAATGATTTTAAATAGCAATTTTGCTTTCATCCTCTTGCAACCCTAATTGATTTAATGGAAGGATTTAATAAGATCGCTAATTCTATTTTCATGTTTACTATGATCTTCCTAATTTAAGCTACCCACATCTTTTCCTTAAACTTAATTATTCATTTTTCAGTTCAGTAGTCAATGCATTAGTGTATAGTTTTTAAATTCAAATCAAGTCATTAGCTTAAGTGATCTATATTAGTTAATTATTAAGCTTTTCAAATTATGAATTATTATGTAATGTTCATTCAAACCAACATCTAAGGTCTTATTATTATCCTAATTTTATATAATTTTTAATTATCATTTTTATTTTGGCTAAATAAATAATCAAACTACATGTATCTGTAGAGGATATTGTACAATAGTTTAAGCTTAAAGGAATTTAATTAAATATAAATAACAGAACTACAAATTACACTAAAATAAATAAAATCTAATATGAGATAAAACATGCCTTTTTATGAATGATATAAAGCTCAAGGAAATGAATACAATCTACTAAAAAAATAGTAAAGAAAGATAACTAGTGCCTGAGGCACCACTCTCATAATCAATCTTCATTATAACTGATAATGGCTCTCATGGCCATCACAAGACATCATAATACATCACCATATAACAATATCACTGGGATCTCCCCCAAGCAAAAGAAATGGAAAATAAATAAAAAATAGCTATAACTATCACTCACTCACTCTATTTCTCTCTTAAAAACCTATTAAGAACATCCAAAAAAAAAAATAACAGCCATCAACATCAACTAGAATTAGGGTCTTCCTCCTCCTCCTCATCATCATCATCTATAGTCGGTGGCTACCAAACAAAAGGATCAAAAGTGTATTTTATGGTTGGTTATATTTGTGGTTAGCTATTATTTTTCTGTTATTTAGTTTCTAAAACTTTATTTGTCTTAAAACAAAATCCCCCAGTTTTTAATATAATTCTCTTAGTGAGGGGGAGATTAGGATAAAATAATATTAATTTATAAATTCAACCAATAATGTTTGCCATCATGTAAAAGGGGGAGATTGTTGTAACTCGGGCTTTTGAGTTTATAATTTTGATAATAACAAACATTACTGATTGCCTCTTTATTTTTTCTAATATTTGTAGTAGATTTTTATTTATGTGTTTACTAATATTTTAGGTACAACATGCACCATTCTTTGAAGATTCAATGCTCAAGATTGGGTAGAATATATTATGTTGAGAGAGTCTATAATTTTTATTTATTTATTTTTAACTTTTTGAGTTAAGTCCTGTATGGGTGTATGATAGCTGGTGACCGTGCACACACATAAGAGAAATAAAAATAATATTAAATATTTTAATTTTTCTATACATCATACTATATAATATGGATCATACTGTATGAGCTGGTGTTACAAAAATTAATTAAAATATTTTATTTTTCTAAGAAAAATAATTTTAAAATATAACTAATTGTATAGTATAAACACCGCATCGTACTGGACGATCGGTTATAATTATAAACCCCTCCGTTTATTAAATTAGGCAAAAATTTGAATTTGAAATATTTCTCTATTCGTACTGTACGAACTAAATCATAATGTATGATGTTTAAAATATTGTTGAATTTAATCCTATGATTAATCAATCGAATCTGCTTAATTTGATATTTGATCATACTGTACGAACTGGATCATACTGTATGAACTGGATTGTACTATACGATCAACAAAGATGATATTTGGTTGTCCCATGATTTATCCTGGATGAACTACATTTTAGTTGAACTAATCATACCGTATGATTGGCCATTCATACTGGTGATCGTACAACATTAACAAGCAAAATTTGAAATGTTCGTACTGTACTAACTAGTGATCACACAATACTAATAGGTCAAATTATGCACATCATACTGTATGATCTTTGATGGCTGAATTGAATTTTTAGGGTTTTTTGAAGCCCTCTATTTAGGCTTTCTCATAAGACTTTGTAAGAGTTTTTTGAGCATTCATTGAGTTATTTTCTTCTAGAGAAAGCTTGAAGAGAAAGCTTTGGGCTAGGGAGAGAAAGAGTGGAGTTTATAAGAGAGGGAGAAGATCCTTGTAGGCTTCAAGGGAGTAAGAGAGGGGGTTTTCACACCGTTGCTCCGGTAAAATTGCACCCGAGTTCCTCCAAGAGTCAAGGTTTTTCTTGAGAGAAGCTTTGGGAAAAAGACCTTTGTGATGTCAAAAGACCTGGCTACTCTGCCACACTGAGGAAGGTGAAAGTGATTCAGATTCTCTACCTCACTAAGAGGGTGAAAAGTAGTCAAGGTTCTCTGCCTCACCAAGAGGGTGAAAAGGAGTCCAAGTTCTTTGTCTCACCAGGAGGGTGAAATGGAGTATGGTCCTCTGCGGCACCGGGTTGGTGAAAGAGAGTTTGTAAGGGCTTCTCTGCCTAACTATGGGGGCTAAAGGAGAGTCACTAAAGAGTTTAGTGCAATACTGGGAGAGGAGGACTCCAGGGAGTGGACGTAGGTCATGGTTTGACTGAACCACTATAAATCTAGTGTGTTTGTTCTAATTTTTACTTTCGTACTTTATTTTTCCACATTTTATTTTCTATGATAACTGCTTGGTGCAAATCTGAGATTAATATTTTGTTGTGATAATTAGAATATAATCGCCATCTTTATAATTATTTACAAATTAATTATCTTCTGCATCAAAGTGAAAGTATTGCTTTCGAATTAGTGTACCTTAGGGACAGTTCATTGAGGTCTCACAACCTTCTCGAACTTTCATTTTTTACTACTTCCTTCCTAATGGCAAAGAATTCTCTTACCACATTCACAATGGTGGCATAAGGTTCCTCATAGAAATGCTCTCAACCTCAATTTATAATGGTTTTGAAAGACTCACTCAGGGATTAGCTGTTTATTCACTACTAACTCAATAAATCTATGCTCAACCTCAACAGATATGAATTTGCTCCTATCATAAGAGAGGAACATCGCTTCTCACCAAACATTTTAGCGGCCATTATACACAAGTGAAGACTAAAAATGTAGAGCTTGAGGATAAATGAAGAGTGAAAATATAGTGAAATAACTAAAAATCATGGGCTCCAATTTATAAACAAGTTGAGCATTATGGTGCTGAAAACACAAAATGACAAATAAGTCACACTGATAGACATTGCGGTAGTGTAGGTCATGTAGCACTGTGGTGCTCATATGGGAAATCAAAGCATCAGCTTTTTGACTGGACAACCTCTATGGTGTTTGACATGTACAAGCATTGTGATGTTACCAAAGATCACCATCATGATGCTTTAACTGAATTAATAATAATTTTGACTTATGCCATGATGCTTGTATCGACATTATGGTGCTCACCAAATCATTATAATGAAAAGGTTATGATAGTACGACTAATTGACTGAACTACCATAAAAAACTATAGAAATAATGAACCTAATGTCACAGTGCTTAAAAAGTTAGCATTGAGGTGCTCAAAAAGGTGTCAAAGCACTACGGTGTTCAAGAATACAATGCTACTGTATTACAATCCAGTGAGTTTTATTGAGAGCTTAGCATTATGGTGCCAATTTTGAATACCTCAGCGCTTAACAAGTAAATGGTGCGGGTGTTTCAAAGATTAGAGTTGTTTCACTAGTTCAACTTTCAGTATAGTAATTTTTTCTCCAGAATAATATCATAACTTAGTAAAAATTAAGAATTTAATAACAATTACAAATAATACACTACATTTATATATCATAAAATAAAATAAAACTATAAATCACAAAATATAAAAACACCAAATAGAATTTGGTTACCTCCCAATACAACACTAAATTTATAGTCTTTAGTTAAACTTACCGAGATTTATCATTTTGGATGGAGTGCATCACGACCACTCCTTAAGTGGTTTCCATTATGATTCTTTTATTTCTCTTTAGGGTTCACTCAAGCTGTTGAACATTATTCAAATTTTCTTCTTGATTAGACTATCCTGAATTCCACTAATTATTACCACCAATATTATTATTAGACCAATTAAAATTAGGGTGGTTCCTCAAACCTAGGTTATATGTATTAGAATATGGATTTTTTCCCTTCCAATCATATTCATATTTTTAATCCTTCGAGTACTATTACACTAACAAAATTTAAATCTTGCACTTCTAATTGTATAGATGATCCTGATCCTAATCCTGAATTAACTCCAACAGTATCCAATTTTTTTAAAATTATAACTACTTGAGCATTAAGAATTGATAAAGCATCTGATTAATAAACTCCAGCTACTCTCTTAAGATTCACTCTATAAGCAGGCCACTAAAAATTATTTATAGCTATTTTCTCTTTTATTTTATATGCTTCCTCAAATAACTTAGACATTAAAGATCCTCCAAACACAGTATATATAATTGATATAAGAGATCATACTAATCCATTATAAAAAGTATGAATAACCAACCGATCAGGTAAAGCATGGTGAGGCAATTTTTTAAACATTTCTTTAAATCTCTCTCAACTTTTATAAATTGATTCTCCCTCAAACTAAGCAAAAGATGTAATATCATTCTTAAGTTTGATAGTTTTCGAAGATGAGAATACTTAGTTAGGAATTCATAAGCCAACTCATTCTATATAGTTATAGAGCCTAGGGGAAAAGAATTCAACCATATCTTAGCTTCTTCCCTTAAAAAAATAAGAATAATTTAAGCCTAATAGCATAATCACTAATACCATTATATTTAAATATTACACATATTTCAAAGAAATTAACTAGATGTAGATTGGGATCCTTAACAGGTGATCTCCTAAATTAGGAATTTTGAACCATCTAAATTATGGTAGGTTTTAGTTCAAAGTTATTGGTCTGGATGGTAAGTCTATTGATGTTGACCTCATTTTTGTATGAGGTCAGTAGAACCAATCCGGACCTTAGGATCATTCCAATCCTTAGGATTTAATCCTGACCCTTGGATCAATCTGATCCTAGATCAATCCAGTTTCAAATCAATCCTGATCTTAGATCAATCTAATTTCCAGACTATTCTAGATCTTAGGATCTTTCTTAGATTTTAGATCTTAGGATCATTCTAACCCTAGGATCTACCCAGACTCTAGATTAGTCTAGATCTTAGAATTCTCCTAGATCTTAGATCTATCCAGTCCTCAAATCTATTCAAACTTCAATCAATCCAGACTTTAATCCATATCCTTAATTCAAACCTTGATCAAAATCAAGCTCAAAACCAGATTTCCAGACTCAAATCCAAGGCCAAAGGTCTAAGTCCTGAAAGCCTTTTCTAGTGAATCTTTGAATAATTCAAACCCCTATCAAATGACCTCTGATTCAGGATCTGTCAGTTCCACACTGATGTGACATGTCTCTAGAGACAACCCTCCAAATTTGAGCTCATTCTGAGGTCTCTAACCCCAGAAACTGAATTGAAATCCAAAGGCTGTAAAACCTTCAAATATTTACAGTCTATGCCACTAGACCTGCCACCCAGTGGATTTTGATCCTGGAGCTTTTTACAAAGCTCCAAATCACATCCAGACCCTTGATTATGACCTATTGAGAAATAAACTGTATTTTGTTGGACTCAGTTTGACCCCTAGTTGACTAGGGGTCAAAATGACCAAAATACCCCTATGGGGTATAAATGGTCATTTGAACCAAATGAGCTCCAAATCAAATGCAATCACTTCCAGCAAGTTTGAAATATCAAACCCAATCTATTGAACCCAGAACCAACCCCTGGGTCAACCTAGTTGACCAAGTCAACCTAGTTGACCTAGAAGACCCTTTAGGGTCAAAATAGGTCATTTTGACCAAATGACCTCCTCAGACCTTGGGACCACCTCCATTGGTCTCCAAATGTCATTTCAAATCCATTGAACCCATTTCTAGACCCTGGACCCACCTGGTTGACCAAGTCAACCAGGGTTGACCTAAAAGGCCCATAAAGGGCCCAAATAGGTCATTTTGACCAAACAACTTCTCCAGACTTTGAGACCCTCACCAGTAGACTCAAAATATTATTCTGAACTGGTTAAACCCAATCCCTGACCCTGGGTCAACCTGGTTGACCAAGTCAACCCAGTTGACCCATTAAGCCCTTTAAGGACCCCATAGGCCCATTTGACCCAAATGACCTATTTGACCTCTCAAACCTATTCCACCAGACTTCAAATACCATTTGAGATTGATCCAACCCAGACCCTGGCTCTGGGTCAACCTGGTTGACCAAGTCAACCTAGGTTGACCAGATCAACCCTTAAGCTCCTATTACATCAAATCAAACTTTAAACACATTCAGAACTTCCAAACCCTCAAGCTCACTTCAATAGATGTTTCAAATAAATTCTAATCCAACTCCAAGTCAAATCATGCTTAGTTTGACCTAGTCAAACCTAACCCACTTGGTCAAATCTCTCTTCAAGCACTCAAATTCTAACTTCAAATCATCAAATCCCATTCAAATCCCAATCCTTAAGCCTCCATCCCCTTTGAATCAACCCAACAAG